>CM047429.1:34828065-34993039 GCA_026168455.1 Theocolax elegans
GAATAGCGAAAATATGAGGCGTTACATGATAAGCAAGGCAAATTGGGGTTTATTTGTACACACTCTAAGAGAAAACTGGACACCAATTCCGAACTATCACGATAAAGGCTCAACGATCGCCGGCTTGAGAAACATAACCAACGGCATAAGGATGGCACGTGACAAAGCCATAACCATCAAAAATAGATCAAACGGGAGAGTCCCATGGTGGAATGAAGAACTGACACGGGTCAAAAAATATACTAATAAATTAAGACGGCAATTTCAAAAGGAGAGAAACCCAGAACAAAGGGAATACAGGAAAAGGATTTATAAGTCGGCCAAGAGACAGTACACAAAACTAATTGACTCGACAAAGAGAATTAAAAGACAGGAAATAATGAAGTATCTGGGAGTTTCATTTGGCAAAGGCGTAAGTGTGCAGAATCATGTCACGGAGATCTCAATGAAAACCAGAGGAATTTTCCAAAGGTTAGCGAGACTAGCTAGAGACGAGTGGGGCTTGGGCTATCGTTCTCTAGAAATAATATACAAAGGGGTCTACATACCAATCATAACATACGCAGCAGCAGGATGGTTTAAACTCGCAAGTAATGTCCAAAAGAAAAAGCTCATAATGTCCCAAAGATTTGCTCTAATGAAAACAACTGGAGCATATAGAACCACTTCGGCTGAGTCCATCACAATGATAACGGGTCACCTACCGTTAGATCTGGAATGTGGGAAAAGAATAGGGATGTATTACATAAGGAAAAATAAGGAATTTAAATACATGGACTACACATACCAGACCACTGGAGAATCCACTACCAGGCAATGAATGGAAGAGAAATTATAATGCAAAGTGTGAATTGGACAAGGAAATGAGGAAAGTATGGCAGCCGAGGTTGGATAACTCTATAAAGGGCAGACATACATATGAGATAATGCCAAACGTAGAAGAAAGAAGGAAAAACACGTGGCTTATACCGAGCAAATTCTTAATGCAAATTCTTAGTGGACATGGAAGTTTCTATACTTTCAGAAAGCGATTTAAGGGGTCAAGCCTGGGTCAAAAGTTTTAAATAAATAAACAAATATTATTAGAATAAATTTTTTTTTTAATTCTTCTTACAAATTTATTTTTTTTACATAAAATATATTGTACTTTATATTTATCAATATAAAAAATGTTTATTATGCATTTTTAATCCTGGTTATTAAACTTATAAAGATTTTAAAACATTGATCAATTTTTGCAGTTGCCGCACTTAATAAGTCTTAAAATGGAACATATGTTTACAGACTTGTTTTTCTTTTTCTGAAAAAAAATTAATAACAATGTATTAAATATAAAAGTTGATAATAATAAGAAAAATAGTGTACTTATACGTACATAACATTTACCTAAAACTTATCTTTTTGAAAATTGGGCAACATAAGTCCATAGAAATATATATTTTAAAATTTCTCCTAAAATTTCAAAGTGATTTATCAACCTGGCTTTGAAATATCCTGCGGCAAGTAAGCTAAAATGATAAAAAAACCATTAATGAGATAAATGCAGTTAAAGTTTCACTTATTAGATTTAAAGTTTTACTTATTTTATAATTCTAATACCGTATTCTTCAGGTATCATACAATTTATATACAGGGTGTCCCAAAAGTATGGACACACCTGAATATCTCGGAAAATAAGGGTGCTAGGAAAAAACTTTCAATATAAAAGCTTTAGGAAATCAAACGATGCATCTGATGATGACCTTCAATTTGACCTTAAGCTTGACCTTCAAGGTTATTTGAAGGTCAAAGAGATTTTTTTAAATGGGAACCCCTATTTTTGACACCGGATTCAGAAAGAGCGAAAAATTTTACGTCCAAAGCGATGGTTTTCAATTTGTTAGAATGACCTTCAACAGGTAAAATGAAGGTTAAATATTGAAAAATCGTAAACAAGCTATTTTCTTTGAACTTTTTCGGATTTGTGGGCGAATAAATGTCAGAGTAGATTTTGGGATTAACAACCTTGAGTATCTCGACCTTGGATTTAATTTTCAAGGTCATTCAAAGGTCAAAGTAAATTTTTTATGGACAGCCTTATTTCTGATACCGGATTCAAAGAGAGCGGAAAACGTAATACCAGAAATGATATTTTACAGTTTTTCGTTGTGAACATGAGAAAGTTAATTGAAGGTTAAATTTCATAAACACTTAGAAACTATTGTCGTAAATTTACTAACCTTACTTTTAGCGCTACCCAGAAACAACGACGTGGACGTAGTAAGTTCTGTTTCCTTTGGGGTGCTTGATTAACGTGAGTCCCCTTGCCTCTCACGATGGGGAGCTTGCTTAACGTGAGTCCCCTTGCCTCTCACGATTGACGTGATGTCTAGCCGGTGAAGGCAAGACAGGCTGGTGTCCGGCCGTTAAAGGCAAGACAGGCTGGTGTCTCTGCCTGTGAAGGCAAGATGAAAATTCTTTCAGAAATCGTCAGTTACCATTTAAAGTTCTTGCTCGAAATGCCCTCCTTTTTTTAGTTGACAATGCCCCATGCGATCATAAAATGATGAAACTGCTCTTCGAATCATTTCATTTGGGATTGTCTGTATCGTGTCAATAATACGTTGTCGTAATTCCTCCAAGTTTGCAGGTTTAGTAGCATACACTTTGTTTTTGACGTAGCCCCATAAAAAATAATCTAGTGGCGACATGTCAGGGGAACGAGGTGGCCACTCAATAGTTCCTCTACGCCCAATTACTCGTCCTGGAAATGTTTCATCTAAATAATTACGCACGTTTATTGCATAATGAGGGGCCGCCCCATCTTGTTGAAAGTAAGTGTTGTTAAAATTGTCACCGACAATCTCATTAACCGCAGGTACGATTTCATTCCTTAACATGTTTAGATATTTTTTTCCTGTCAAATTACCTTCTATAAAAAACGGCCCTACTATGCTATTGTTTATGATACCTGCCCAAACATTTAGTTTTTGTGGATGTTGTGTATGTGATTCCAAAAACCAGTGTGGATTCTCTGATGCCCAGAACCTACAATTGTGACGATTAACGTTGCCATCTAACTGAAAAGTACATTCATCGGAAAATACTATTTCGTTTAAAAAATTTTGCCGCGCATCTATACGGTTCATCATTAATTCGGCAAATTCCAGTCTTCGATCAAAATCATCCTCATTTAATTCTTGTACCAATTTGATTTTATATGGATGAAATTTCAACAGTTTCATAATTCTATGAACGGAAGTCCTACAAACATTTGTTTCCCGAGATACTTGCCTGATAGAGGTTCCAGGATTTTCAATGAATGATAATGCCACATTCAAAGAAGTTTCTTCATCAGTCGCAATCTTAGGCCTCCCACTTTTGGGGCAATCTTTGACACTACCAGTTTGCTCAAAACGAGAAATAGTTTTTCCAACTGTTTTTTGTGAAATTCCTGGTTGCAACGGTAAACGGTATTCTGCATTAAATAAAGCCGCAACTCGACGATATGACCTGACCATGTTACCCCATCCTCTCATCATGAGAATGGTTATTCGTTCACGTTCTGAAAGACGATTCATATTCAAATGAATAACAGAAATGAAGAATAAGTTGAGAATTGTAAAACAAAACTAATAATTGAAAACAGAATGAATGCTTTAATAGACCAAATTCAAACTTGTTCGTTGAAATTTTCAGAGTCACTGAAAACACTACCCACGAGGTTTTCGGGGTTGTTGTGTATGTGATTCCAAAAACCAGTGTGGATTCTCTGATGCCCAGAACCTACAATTGTGACGATTAACGTTGCCATCTAACTGAAAAGTACATTCATCGGAAAATACTATTTCGTTTAAAAAATTTTGCCGCGCATCTATACGGTTCATCATTAATTCGGCAAATTCCAGTCTTCGATCAAAATCATCCTCATTTAATTCTTGTACCAATTTGATTTTATATGGATGAAATTTCAACAGTTTCATAATTCTATGAACGGAAGTCCTACAAACATTTGTTTCCCGAGATACTTGCCTGATAGAGGTTCCAGGATTTTCAATGAATGATAATGCCACATTCAAAGAAGTTTCTTCATCAGTCGCAATCTTAGGCCTCCCACTTTTGGGGCAATCTTTGACACTACCAGTTTGCTCAAAACGAGAAATAGTTTTTCCAACTGTTTTTTGTGAAATTCCTGGTTGCAACGGTAAACGGTATTCTGCATTAAATAAAGCCGCAACTCGACGATATGACCTGACCATGTTACCCCATCCTCTCATCATGAGAATGGTTATTCGTTCACGTTCTGAAAGACGATTCATATTCAAATGAATAACAGAAATGAAGAATAAGTTGAGAATTGTAAAACAAAACTAATAATTGAAAACAGAATGAATGCTTTAATAGACCAAATTCAAACTTGTTCGTTGAAATTTTCAGAGTCACTGAAAACACTACCCACGAGGTTTTCGGGGTTGTTGTACACGAATATGGGCTCAGAATTTTAACTGGGTACCCCCGGTGTAACTCTTAAATGTTTGAATATCTGCACATTATTGCATATTTAAACATTTTCTCAAATTTGCAATCTTGCTATTTTTTTTATAAATTTGCTAGAATTAGTCGTGCTTATCTATTCCTTAAAACTGACGAAATCTTATTAGTTATACTCTTATTATAATAATGACACTAGCATTCAAAAAAGTGGTCTATTCTGGGAACGAGACCTATGTATTCTTATGTATTTGACGTGCTGAATCCGAAACCAACGTAGCTTTTTCTCAGGCATCCCCAAAATTTTTTTAAAGTTATAAAAAACCGTGAAAAAGGTGAATAAAATCCATATTAAAATGGTAAGATTCGGAGTAAAACAGTTTTTTATGAGTGTACGTGTTTTTTGTGTATTTTGACTTGCTAAACCCAAATCCAGGGCTTATTTTACCCGGTTGGATCAGACTGTCTTGCCTTCACCGGCAGGACACCAGCCTGTCTTGCATTGTTGCAAATTTTTCATTTTGGCAAATTTTTCAATTTTGCAAATTTTTCATTTTTGTAAATTTTTTACTTTTGCAAATTTTCCAATTTTGCAAATTTTCCAATTTTGCAAATTTTCCAATTTTGCCAATTTTTTATTTTTGCAAATTTTCCAATTTTGCAAATTTTTTAATTTTACTTTTTTACTTAAGCATTCCATCGTGAGAGACAAAGGAGAATCACGTTAAGCAAGCATCCCATCGTGAGAGGCAAGGCGACTCATTTCTGGCATTACGTTTTCCGCTCTCTTTGAATTCGGTGTCAGAAATAAGGCTGTCCATAAAAAATTTACTTTGACTTTTGAATGACCTTGAAAATTAACTCCAAGGTCGAGATACTCAAGGTTGTTAATCCCAAAATCTACTCTGACATTTATTCCCCCACAAATCCGAAAAAGTTCAAAGAAAATAGCTTGTTTACGATTTTTCAATATTTAACCTTCATTTTACCTTTTGAAGGTCATTCTATCAAATTGAAAACCATCGCTTTGGACGTAAAATTTTTCGCTCTTTCTGAATCCGGTGTCAAAAATAGGGGTTCCCATTTAAAAAAATCTCTTTGACCTTCAAATAACCTTGAAGGTCAAGCTTAAGGTCAAATTGAAGGTCACCATCAGATGCATCGTTTGATTTCCTAAAGCTTTTATATTGAAAATTTTTTTCCTAGCACCCTTATTTTCCGAGATATTCAGGTGTGTCCATACTTTTGGGACACCCTGTATATAAATTGTATGATACCTGAAGAATACGGTATTAGAATTATAAAATAAGTAAAACTTTAAATCTAATAAGTGAAACTTTAACTGCATTTATCTCATTAATGGTTTTTTTATCATCTTAGCTTACTTGCCGCAGGATATTTCAAAGCCAGGTTGATAAATCACTTTGAAATTTTGGGAGAAATTTTAAAATATATATTTCTATGGACTTATGTTGCCCAATTTTCAAAAAGATAAGTTTTAGGTAAATGTTATGTACGTATACGTACACTATTTTTCTTATTATTATCAACTTTTATATTTAATACATTGTTATTAATTTTTTTTCAGAAAAAGAAAAACATAAGTCTGTAAACATATGTTCCATTTTAAGACTTATTAAGTGCGGCAACTGCAAAAATTGATCAATTTTTTAAAATCATTATAAGTTTAATAACCAGGATTAAAAATGCATAATAAACATTTTTTATATTGATAAATATAAAATACAATATATATTATGTAAAAAAAATAAATTTGTAAGAAGAATTAAAAAAAAAATTTATTCTAATAATATTTGTTTATTTATTTAAAACTTTTGACCCAGGCTTGACCCCTTTAATCGCTTTCTGAAAGTATAGAAACTTCCATGTCCACTAAGAATTTGCATTAAGAATTTGCTCGGTATAAGCCACGTGTTTTTCCTTCTTTCTTCTACGTTTGGCATTATCTCATATGTATGTCTGCCCTTTATAGAGTTATCCAACCTCGGCTGCCATACTTTCCTCATTTCCTTGTCCAATTCACACTTTGCATTATAATTTCTCTTCCATTCATTGCCTGGTAGTGGATTCTCCAGTGTCTGGTATGTGTAGTCCATGTATTTAAATTCCTTATTTTTCCTTATGTAATACATCCCTATTCTTTTCCCACATTCCAGATCTAACGGTAGGTGACCCGTTATCATTGTGATGGACTCAGCCGAAGTGGTTCTATATGCTCCAGTTGTTTTCATTAGAGCAAATCTTTGACATTACTTGCGAGTTTAAACCATCCTGCTGCTGCATATGTTATGATTGGTATGTAGACCCCTTTGTATATTATTTCTAGAGAACGATAGCCCAAGCCCCACTCGTCTCTAGCTAGTCTCGCTAACCTTTGGAAAATTCCTCTGGTTTTCATTGAGATCTCCGTGACATGATTCGGCACACTTAAGCCTTTGCCAAATGAAACTCCCAGATACTTCATTATTTCCTGTCTTTTAATTCTCTTTGTCGAGTCAATTAGTTTTGTGTACTGTCTCTTGTCCGACTTATAAATCCTTTTCCTGTATTTCCTTTGTTCTGGGTTTCTCTCCTTTTGAAATTGCCGTCCTAATTTATTAGTATATTTTTTGACCAGTGTCAGTTCTTCATTCCACCATGGGACTCTCCCGTTTGATCTATTTTTGATGGTTATGGCTTTGTCACATGCCTTCACCGGCTAGACATCACGTCAATCGTGAGAGGCAAGGGGACTCACGTTAAGCAAGCTCCCCATCGTGAGAGGCAAGGGGACTCACGTTAATCAAGCACCCCAAAGGAAACAGAACTTACTACGTCCACGTCGTTGTTTCTGGGTAGCGCTAAAAGTAAGGTTAGTAAATTTACGACAATAGTTTCTAAGTGTTTATGAAATTTAACCTTTAATTAACTTTCTCATGTTCACAACGAAAAACTGTAAAATATCATTTCTGGTATTACGTTTTCCGCTCTCTTTGAATCCGGTGTCAGAAATAAGGCTGTCCATAAAAAATTTACTTTGACCTTTGAATGACCTTGAAAATTAACTCCAAGGTCGAGATACTCAAGGTTGTTAATCCCAAATTCTACTCTGACATTTATTCGCCCACAAATCCGAAAAAGTTCAAAGAAAATAGCTTGTTTACGATTTTTCAATATTTAACCTTCATTTTACCTTTTGAAGGTCATTCTAACAAATTGAAAACCATCGCTTTGGACGTAAAATTTTTCGCTCTTCCTGAATCCGGTGTCAAAAATAGGGGTTCCCATTTAAAATAATCTCTTTGACCTTCAAATAACCTTGAAGGTGAAGCTTAAGGTCAAATTGAAGGTCACCATCAGATGCATCGTTTGATTTCCTAAAGCTTTTATATTGAAAGTTTTTTTCCTAGCACCCTTATTTTCCGAGATATTCAGGTGTGTCCATACTTTTGGGACACCCTGTATATATATATATATATATATATATATATATTGCGACGAGACGTCGTTGCAATGAAATAGATAATACTTAATGTATTATATTATTTCGTAGTATGTATTAAATATTATATCTTAAAATCTCGCATCCGTAGCAATCGAGCATCCGTATATACAATTGTTATTGTGTGTGTGTGTTAGGTACTTTTCAGAATGCGACAATTCCCGAAAAGCTTAGTACGCTGCCGGTCTTGACCGCGACAGCACCCTTTGACACATCGTCACGTCTAGTTCCGCGAGCCACGGGAAGTACCGGACCGGTTCGTCCGTGCTCCGGGAAGCCTTACGCGAGTGCTCGTGAGTTCGTGTAAGTGCAGTGCGAAGGACCAGATACCTCGGGTTGAATGTTCCCCGAGGTAGGCGAATCGCCGCGGCATCAGGCCGCACCTGCAGATCACCGTCGAGGACGGCGGGAAACCGGGCCGACTCCACCGGCCAGCAGACATCGGGGCGCCGACGCACATTAGGGCCTATGGATAAACCAGCCCGGTAAGTACCCGACATTGGTCGGTATATGTTAGAGTGTGTTGTGTGTGTCTGCACGTATGTTTGTTCGGTAGCATACCGGTGCTACCGAAATCGAATAGGTATTGCGCGGGGCGAGCACGGGGGCAGCCCCTGCTTGCCGCGTATATACCACGCGACCGGGAGAACGCCCCGTTAATTATTGTCGGGCACCTCCGCGTAATTTATTAAATAAATACTTATTTGTTTTATTTTAATACAACGGTCGCGTTATTATTTTGATTATAAATTAACCCGCAATAATCATTGTTCCGATTCCCGATTTCCCGCCACGTGTGTCGGTACGTAGGAGATCGTCCTATCTCCGCTACCGTGTCCCGACGGGTTAACTATTAACCCACGGCGACGACAAAGACGCGTTCTTCGGGGCCGTCGTCCCTGTTTAAATTAATAAATATCTTGTAACTGGTATTAGGACGAAATACGACGTTACAATATATAATCTTAATAATATATATATTTAATAGGTTTATAATGACTTTTTTCTGGTTTTATTAATATAATAGTCAGTATATTTTTTTAATATACATGTATTATCTAAAAGAACAGAAAATCAACTTCAAGAATCAGTTTCTTTATAAAAAGAGGAATAAAATTTTTTTAAACTACAAGAATACTTAGCGATTATTGAATAGTAATGCATGATTATATGGATTTTAAAAAATATTTTGATAAAAAATCATATACTATATTATATGATTATAATTTTTATTATAAGCATTAAATTTAATTAAAAATATGTAAAGAATGCAATAAAAACAAATACTGTTTGACAGTTGTGTACAATATCTCTTTCTCTCTCTCTCTCTCTCTCTCTCACACATGACAAATCTTTCATAAGATTATTGATTTTTCGGATAGCCTTGTCACGTGATAGAGAAAGAGAGAGGCATATATAGTGTTACAACTGTTAATGGAAGTGTGTACCAGCCACACGTTTGTAGTTCATTTTTGAGCTATTATAAAATTAAGTAGAATTATATATTATATTATATAATATCTAAATAAAATAAGTAAAAATAAACAAGTGGTTTATAAAACTGCATGAACAAATTATATCATATAAGTATTTGCATAACCTTAAATTTATATTTTGTTTATGTCAAGAAATTGATTCTTTGTTTCTCCATTTCAGCATAACCAATGTGTCAACACTTAGGTATACATTATTTGCAGTATACGGATAAAATTATCAACAAGTGTTTTCTTATGTTCAGTGTATTTGTGCTTAGTGTGATATTATGTGGTTGAAGTTATTTTATGTGTATTTGTGAAAGTGTTACAAACCTCAATATGCTCCAGTGGAATAAAAATCATCTTTTCCATAAGGTTTGACATCGCACAAAGCTTTATAAACTTTGGAGTCCACATCTCCAATATAATTAGCATTTTTTATGCCATAAACTGATTCAGATCTTGGAACATTTCTACAATTCCATCTACTTCCATCTTGCCAGAACTACCAGTGTGGTTGGCAGAGCAATTAGTTTGATGTACGTTGTACCATTCTCTATATTCTTCTCTGTCTTCTTCTGGTCGCAATTCACATGCTCTGCAAAAAGATTGCTTTGGAGAAACGTCAATTTCTTTTCCATTCTTATGCAGTATCAAACTTGCAACACCTTGAAAAGAATTGAATCCTCGCTTCCTCCAAGAACCATCACCTGATACGCTTATATGGCAGTCCTGACTGGTTGAATCATATATTTGCTCGACAGCTGCTTTCATAGACTGTTTACCAACTTCTTTACAAACATTTTCGATCTCTGTATTAATAATGTCATAATTACTGTGAGAAACTGGACTCGGCAAATCCATATTTCCACAAAAAGTAACTAAACCAGCATGCCCATGACTAAGAGTTCTCATTGTGTACACTATACGTCAATTTATTTCATAAGCATTACTTTTTTTCCAACTTTTCTGCTCGAATCAATAACAAATACCTTATAACAGTTTGTACATGTTATTGTTATTTTACTTCCCAAACCTCTCACATCAACTTCAGAAAATTTAACTATACCATGACAATTCTGACAAACTAAAAATTCTTCTCATATTGGGAAAAGTAGTGATATATCTGTAATTCTATTTTGTGTGCTACTTTCTTCAATGGTATCAGTTTTTAACTTTTTACTTGATCTGGATTGTAGCTTTGGTGTTGTGAATTCCATTGATGTTGATGGAAGTGCATCATAGTTGGTTCTTACTGATGTTGGTGATTTTTTTATGTGCAGATGTACCAGGTATTCTATTCCTTGAGTCTGGCATTTTTTTACTGCTCTTTTATTGTATAAATTTATAATTAATTTTTTAAAACTAATAAAATTTAAAGTCAAAAATATACTTTTAATTTAAAATCCACTGAGTATTTACTAAAATAATGTAAATACTTTATCAATGCAGAAAATATTTACTTCAAATAGAACTGTACGTATTTGTGCAGTGTATAAGAGTAAAAGGAATCATTTATTTATTAACTGTTAAATTTGAATCGTATGGTAAAGTAGATTTCTACTTTACCAAACTCTACGCTTGATAGTTGCTCCGTTTAATATACTTGTATGTAAACGTCGAAAACCTCGCAATTATTATTTTAGTTAAATTAAAATAAAAGGTTTTTTTTGCAAAAATAATTTTAGAGAAAAAATGTCCATTAATGCTTACTTTATTCAATTATAACTTGCGAAAAAAAATTTTTTTTTTCAAATTTTTGGATAATGTTTTATATAAGAAATACTTTTAAAAAAGTTAATAAAAAAAATCTATTTTTTGAGCAGTTAACCCAGGCTTGACCCCTTAACTTCGTTGAATCGGACCTATGCAGCTGCGGAGAAATAGACTCCTCAGAACATGTTATATGGAAATGCGTGAAATACGAACAAATAAGACTAAAACACATGCAGGAGACAGCCTTATTGGAGACAAAAGAAGGGACCGAGAGGCTGACAAGGATGACAAAAGAAATCTTACTCGCAAAGGATGCTACGGAAATTTTAGAAAGAGACTTAGTTGCTGACATAGTAGAAATTGAGGAGGAAACTCAAATAGAAGAGATAAGGAAAGAGAATGAGTGAGTAGTGTAGGGCTAGATAATATTCCTGAAAGTAGATAGATAAGAGAAAAAGGAAAAGCATAAGTGAGAATGGAATAAATAATAGTAGCTAGGATAGAAAAAGCTCTCCATCGTAACAAACAAATGGATGGATAGGAAAGGAAATAGATACAGAAGTAATCAAGATAGTTTCTCATAGTAGACAATAGGATAAAATTAACACATCTTCTTAGGGAAAACATAACTGAGGAGAATGATTGACGCTAAAAGAGGAAAAATGGCAATAGAGCGAAAGAAGAATGAATGAAGATGAAAGACAAAGTTTGAAAGATAGTGTGAAAGAATATGAAAGGCAGGGAGAATGAACGGACTCTAGTTAGGAACTCCTTCTTTTAGAATAGGTAGATAGAGAAAAATAAGAAACAAAAGTAGAGATAGTAGAAGAAGAAAGAAGAAGGAAGATAGTAGGAAGAGAGAAGAAAGAAGAGAGAAGAAAGAAGTAGGAAAAGTAGGAAGTCCTAGTCCCCTAGTTCCCAAAAATAGAAAGAAAAAGGAAACAAAAAGAAAATTAATAAAAAATAAAAAATAAAACCGAAGCACAAGAGAGAACATAGAAAGAGTTTAATCGCAAGAAAAGGAAAAGACAAAATGCGAACTCTGGAAAGTTCCGTAGTCCAAAAACCGTTACAGTCTAAGATAAGGAAGACAAGAAGAAAAGCAAAAAGAGACGTGACATGGACGACCGCCGGTATGCCAGAGGCGAGATACGGCGGTTTTTTTTATCGCTTGACGACTCTGAAGGCAGGATCAACTGTCAACCGCCGATTAATCCGCGTCGTGCATATATTAAAATAATACAATAAAAACTGTCACACGGAAAAACTCTCAAACAAGATAATTAGGTAAGCCGGGACGTTTACAGCCGCACGTGTCGTCGCGATCTCTCTCTTAGTACCAGTCGTCCTGAGCGCGCAAACGCTCTCTCTCGAATTGACGATTTTCGTTGCGCGAGCATCGGCCGTTCGAGTCGTTGGTTATATCTATATCTATATATAGCACTCATCATTACCTACTCGTATAATGGTGAGTGGTGGAATTCGTATAATGGTGAGGGAATATCACTTACCATTACAATATATATATATTACATCCCCCTGCCAGATTCCGCATACCGGGTATGTGGTATCTGTACCAGAAATACGAATGAGGGATAGGATATAACGACTCGGGTATGAGAAAGAATGAACTCACTCAAAAGAACTACGTTGGGAGTAGAAAAATCTTATGGAGCTGGTTGGGGAGCCGGACCGCCGGCGGTCCGGCTCCATGGGCCGCTGTTCAGCCCCGACCCTGAACGGTGGTGGACCTGTCGGAATCGTGCTTCGATGATCACCGCATCTAGGTCCTCCTGCCACCGATGTCCTGCTCGAGTGTCTGGGGCTCTTTGCAAGCTCAGAGTGTATTCCATTAGCTTAACTTAACTACCTATCGCTTTGTCATAACTTGCGGTCTTAACTTTTCCACGGGTACTTTCATTAGAGACAACAATCGCACGGTTTCGCGGTATCGCAACGACCCTAGCATTTTTGCGCGGCCTACCTCTACCTCGTTTAATAGGGAACGCATTTTTGGTCGGACTATCGTCATGTTCCTCGCATGTAACTTCGCTCGCTTGCGTCTCGCCGTTTGAGACGTCTTCTCCGTACTCATCCCCGTGATCTTCGGATAAGTACGGTTTGAGATATTGTAAGTAACATT
The DNA here is from genome assembly GCA_026168455.1 of Theocolax elegans. Lineage (NCBI taxonomy): Eukaryota > Metazoa > Arthropoda > Insecta > Hymenoptera > Cerocephalidae > Theocolax > Theocolax elegans. Next base: position 34,841,372 of record CM047429.1, read on the forward strand.
TCGCTTCGTTACCTCGGGAATCTTGTATCTTGACGGTGTTTGGGCCGTAGGTATAAACTACCAAATATGGGCCAACGTATTTCGGGGCTAACTTGGCCGAAATACCTTGAGCACTGGATGAAAGGACTCGATTCTTCTTCCACACTAGGTTTCCAACTTCAAAAGATGTAGCTCTTCGTCCGGCATTGTAGTAACCGGCTTGGCTTTCATGAGCTTTACTCGCATTGGCCGATGCTTTCTTGTAAAGCTCATGTAATCTGGACAGCCGATCACTCCACTCAAGCAAACGTTGGTATTCCACACGTTGTTGAACCAGCTCATCTTGCGCTCTACGAGCTGTACCGGGTGGCTCGGGTTGCCGGCCATAGTTAAACATGGCCGGGCTCTATCCCTTTGAACTTTGTATCGCTGTATTTAGAGCAAATACTAAGTCGAGGAGTTTCTCATCCCATGTGTTGTGCTTCTTTGTGATATAGGACGCGATCATTGTCTTCAACGTCCTATTAGCACGTTTAACAGGATTAGCCTGAGCATGGTAAGGAGGAATCGTTGTCTGACAGAAACACCTCTGGGATAACGTGTGATGACTCGCTCATGCAACTATTTTACGATGTTCCTAGCATTAGCTTTCCGAATCGGAACCGCTTCGATCCAGCGCGTAAACAAATCCTTAAAGACCAATATGTATTCGTATCCATGTGTTGACCGGGGAAGTAGGCCAGTGCACGGAATATGCTCCTCTGGTACAACCAGTTTCCAAGCGTCTTGATCCTCCATCACGTCGTTTAACTCGTTATTAACGCGATACGAATACAAATTGTTTTCCTATTATCTTCCATTCCGGAAAATCTCTAGATCGCTCTATTACGTCTTTCAGCCATGAGAGGTACCAAGGATTTTTCGTAGTTTGGCTCCAAGAGACTGAAACGATGGTCGGCTCGTCTTCCTCATACATGCGGGAAAGTGCATCAGGGACATAGTTTAGAGCTCCTTTCCTGTACTCAATTGTAAAATTATGAGACTGGAGTTCTAATGCCCATCTGGCGAGCCGACTCGTTGGATTGTGTATATTGCACAGCCAACGAAGACTATTGTGATCGGTTATAACCTTAGACTGGTAACCCTCAATATATTGTCGAAATTTCCTAATCGCCCATACTACGGCCAGGCATCCCCGTTCTGAGACGTTATAGTTGCGTTCTGCTGGCGAGAGTACTCTACTGGCAAACTCCAGGACTCTCTCTACTCCATCAACGACCTGTGTTAGCACTGCGCCGATACCGGTGTCACTAGCATCTGTCTGAATGGTATAATCGCCATTCTGGTCGGGAGTCTGTAGAACGGGTGCAGTCATCAACAGCGCTTTGATTCGCTGAAATGCACTTTCTTGCTCTTGTAGCCATTCGTACCTTTGGTCTTTCTTTGTAAGACGAATTAACGGCTCCGCTATCGTAGCATAGTCGGGTATAAAGCGTCTGTACCAAGATGCCATCCCGAGGAATCGTCTCAGCTGCTTGAGATTTCGGGGAGCTTGATATTCCTCAATCAGCTCCGTCTTAGTTGGATCAGGACTTATCCCGCCGCGATTGACCCGTACACCCAAGTATCTTACTTCGGATTGACAAAAAACACATTTTTCTCGGTTTACCGATAAACTGGCTTCCGTCAAACGATTAAACACCTCCTTTAGCAACAATTTGTGCTCTTCGAAGGTCTCCGTCACGACAATGATATCGTCGAGATAAGAGTAAGCATTTGGTTCGAGAATAGGTCCAATCACCTGGTCTATCATGCGTTGGAACGTTGCACCGGCATTTGCCAATCCTAAGAGCATACTGTAAACTGGAACAAACCCATTCCAGGTACCGCAAATGCTGTAATCGGGCGCGATTCCATTTGCAGAGGTATTTGGTGATATGCGCAGTTCATACCTATCGTAGATATATATCGGACTCTCTTAAGTTTGCGTAAATTATCTTACACAAACGGCAAAGGATACGCATTAGATTTGGTCAAGGCGTTGACCTTCCTGAAATCAATGCAAAAACTTCTTAGCCATCACCACTGGACTGGACCAACCGCTACTAGACGGTTCTATAACACCTGTCTCGAGCATCTCTCGAACTTGTCGATGCATCTCCTCTCGAATCTTATCCGAGACGGGATAATACCTTTGTTTGATCAGCCGCGCTGAACCGACGTCGATCACATGCTCAACATCGTATGATCGGCCGATCTTTGGCAAAGTACTGGACAGCACTTGATCCAGAAGTTCACGCAGTTGTTGGCGCTCATCTTCTGTCGCGTCGGCCACACCCGCCGACGACAACGAAGCGTGACCACTCTCAATACTTGCCACTTACAGCTGTAGAAATTGTGATGACCCTTTGAAGTATAAACAGTCGGAATCTGGGTCTAGAACTGTTCGGAATGCTCAAATGAAATTCACTCCTAAATAGCATTCCGCTTCTAAATTTGGCATGATTGCAACCCGTATTTCTCGCGTGTCTTTACCAATGGTAAAAGGTAGCATAACGTGTCCACACAACTGGTATGTGCTACCATCCGCAAGCTTAGCACTACCCGCTTGCTTATCAAGAATGGATCTGCCAAGAGCGGTTGCCAACTGCACACCGTTCAAACCCATTACCGTTGTTGATACACCTGGATCAAACAACGCTCGGATTCGGTATCCATCGATATCGATTTGACACCACCAGCGCGTCTCATCTTCTGGACTATAAACTCGCTGGTTCGGTTCCGGAGTAATTTTTAAAATCTTACTCGTAATCGGATCCGTCTTAACTTCTTTGGAGTCATTTGTCGTCAGATCTTCTTGACGCCTCTCTGCAGCTTGACTGCCTCGAGTTTTAAGGATTAAAACCGCTTCTCCGAGGACTCCCTCAACCTCGGGACCAGCGGCTGTCCCCTCTAGCCGCTTCCCCGTGCGTTTTTTGCACAATCAGGACACGTCCTAATCGTATAGCCCAATTCGCCACAAGTATTGCAGGCTATAGGCTTGGGGACAACGTCTTTCCGCTTATCCTTATGTCCGGCATTAAACTTCTCGTCGTTTGTTGATGTATGATCATTCGATGACTGTCGATCAGGACTCTTACGACTACCCTTCCTCTGTCCCCACTTGAAACCAGCAGGCGATTTGTGGGTCTTCTTGCTTTGAGATACATCATTGTTGCCTCTCACCCCAGCTGTATGGCAACTCGTTTTCAAACGATCCGGTTGGGTCGGTTCACTCGTTTCCTGGGCTACTACCTTGGGTTTAGCGTTCAGCCGCTTCTTACTCCTCAACTTATAGGCTAATTCAGGTAGCATCAAGTCTTCTTCTGCGGGAGGCGGCTGATATAGCTTTTCACGCTCGAGTGTTTGCTCGGCGTCCAACGCCAATTGTAAGAAACTCTCGATCGACCTGGCTTCAACTCTCTGATGATCTAACTGGCTCCGCTCATCGGGAATAGGCTTGAGCTTACGCATTATCGCAATCGAGCAGGTAATGTAATCTCTTACCGGCTCATCTTCACCCTGTGTCCAAGCATTGGACTCCTCGATGAGCCTTTGCTGGAAGTTTTGGCTCATACCGTACCATTTGTTAGCAGATTTCACAAAATCTTGCCACGAGTGCCATTTGTCCTTCTCATTCCGGTACCACGTAGCTGCGGTTCCGGTGAGAAGTTCTGACAAGGACGGCAACACCTCGTCCTCGCTGAGGTTTGCAACGAGACGTCGTTGCAATGAATTAAATAATATTTAATGTATTATCTTATTTCTCTTGTATATAGAATATTATGTCTTACAATCTCGCACGTTGTTATTGTTTCGTGCGTTGCCTCTTCAAGGCCACGAAACGCGCGTGTTTATGTCTACGAGCGAGGATGTGTGCGAGCATCCATGTACACTATTGTTATTGTGTGTGTGTGTTAGATACTTTTCGGGAATGCGACAATTCCCGAAAAGCTCAGTACGCTGCCGGTCTTGACCGTGACAGCATCTTCTTCGATACCTCGTCACGTGTATTTTCGCGCGCCACGGGAAGTACCGGACCGGTTCGTCCGTAATCCGGGAAGCCGTACGCGAGTGCAAGTGCGATAGTGTAGTGCAGTGCGAAGGACCAAAATACCTCGGGTTGAGTATTCCCCGAGGTAGGCGAATCGCCGCGGCCGCGGGCCGCACCTGCAGATCACCGTCGAGGACGACGGGAAACCGGGCCGACTCCACCGGCCAGCAGACGTCGGGGCGCTGACGGACACCAGGGCCCATGGACAATCCAGCCCGGTAAGTACCCGACATTGGTCGGTATTCTATTAGAGTGTGTTGTGTGTGTGGACACGTGTGTTTGTTCGGTAGCATACCGGTGCTACCGAAATCGTTTGGGTATTGCGCGGGGCGAGCACGGGGTAGCCCCTGCTTGCCGCGTATATACCACGCGACCGGGAGAACGCCCCGTTAATTATTGTCGGGCACCTCCGTGTAACTTCAGTAAATAAATATTGTTTATTTGTTTTTAATACAACGGTCGCGTAATTATTTTAATTATGAAGTAACCCGCAAACCGCTTTCCGATTCCCGATTTTCCCCGTCACGTGTGTCGGTATAAGGAGATCGTCCTATCTCCGCTACCGTGTCCCGACGGGTTAATTTATTAACCCACGGCGACGATAAGGACGCGTTCTTCGGGGCCGTCGTCCCTGTTTAAATTAATAAATCAGTTGTAACGGGTACTAGGACGAAGTACCACGTTACAAATGGCGACCGTGACAGGACGGTAGTTGTACCGCCTGCGTGTCGTGGATTTTCGGGTCGGTGAATTCTGTCTTATTTTTTTTTAAATAAGTGTTTCTTCTATGTACAGGTTTACCTGTACCTAGATAGAAAATAACGGGTTACTTATATTTAAAATTTTTGATTTACAAATCGCGGGTGTGTGAGAGAGAGAGAGAGAGAAAGAACATATAGGTTTGTAATGGCATGGATGCATGCCATTATGATTGAATTGTGTGTATGAGTGAGAGTGAGAGAGAGAGCGAGAATAAAAATTGGAAATTTCGAGTTCGCGTTAGAGTAGGGACGCGCGTGTATCCCTAGCCGTATATTGTGGTTGTGTGTGAGAGAGAGAGAGAGAGAGAGTGAGTGAGAGAGAACCAGTGCGTGAGAGAGAGAGAGACATTGCGTCGCGGAGTCGTGTAGTGCTGAGTGAGCACGAGTCCGCTAGTGGGAGAGAGAGAGAAAACCCCAACTAGCCGGCGTTAGACTCGCGCGGCGTAAGTGTAACGAGTATCGAGAGAGAGAGAGAAAGAGAATATACAGTATACGGCATATACCGCGCGGCTATCCTTCGCTGCTACGCAAGAAGGAAAATTTCCCCCTCTGCGCGACCGTAATTTCATTTTTAATCTGATTGCATGAATTTTGTTAGCTCGCTTTAAAAGCGAGTTTAACAATTTGTGAGTGTGTGAAATATTTTTGAGTTCGGCTCACTGATTTTGTATCAGTTCGAGACGAACAATAATAATTGTTATTATAATAATTTATTATTATTTGTAATATTTATATATATATATATATATAATTTTCTTTACTTTTCAAAAGATATTATCACGCTGTTAGTCAGCTGATAATTTTGAAATTATACGATAATTTTGTTTTGTGTGATAATAATTATTAATATTACTATAATTAATTTTGACATTGTCTGTTACTCAGATAAGTCAAATTAATAAATTTTTTTTTGTAACCGACACGGTTTTGGCTCGCATTAGTGCTGAGACATATCGTGATATTGGAGTTACAGTTATATTTATTGTTATTATTAATATTATTTTGATTAAGTGTTTGTCACTTAATATTCAATTCTGCTGACGGGAAAATTTATTTGATTTATTTTCTTAATAATTTTTTTTGTTTTTCCTCCAAATTAAGAAATAAGTTGCAATTAATTTGTTCGTCAAATTAAATGCATATTTATATTATTGATTTCTATATAATATAATATATATAAAATTAATAATAAACAAAATAATTAATTTCTTTAAAAATAATTAAAAATTTTTTTTTTTATTGGAGGTTAACAATAAAATTAATATTTTTTTAAGAATGTTCTAAACCAAATTAAAATTTTTTTTTGCCGTTGCAATCACATTTAGAAATTTTTTTTTGTGTGATCTTGGTTTAAAAATTCTTCTCTTTTGAGGCTACTCTGTACAATTTTTTTTTGTATGAGATTTACATTTTGTATAAAATTATAATTATTTTGTTTGTCAAAATAATTATATTTGTGGCTTTTAGAATTTTCTTTTTCTTCTTTCCTTTCAATATTTAATTTTTCTTGTCAGCGAATTAAAATTTTTTTTTTTTCTTTTCTTATTATTTTTGTTTGTAAGTTGCAATCGATAGCAATTTATTTTTAAATTGTTACCAAATTAATTTGTTTGTCAAATTAATTCGGTCTTGGATTGTTCCAAGTATCTTTTGCAATTTTACTTAGATTTTAAAGAGAAGATCGACACAAATTTTTTTTTTCTTTTTGATCCGAATACAGATTTGATTAAGCTTTCGAATCTGGTGGCAAACAAATTTTTTTTGTTGTTGTTTGTTTAAAGATTAAATTAATTTACATTAATTCTCTTTGTTGTTTTATTTAGATTTTTATTATTTAATTGATTTGCCAAACTCGGATCGGAATTTTGTTGTTTTTTTTTTTAATATAAGGTATGCCTTTTCAAATATAGTAGTTTTGTACTCTATATTTAAATCTGGACTCTGAGCTATCTTCTCAGTTGTCCAAACTTTACAGGGCATACGGGGACGCAGTTGGTGTGCCAACTGAGAGGAAATCCCCAGGTGCACAACGCCGTCTCTGCCTTATCAAAAAGATTACGATGGGCAGCTACGAGACGCGTATGTGCAAAATACTCAGTGACTCGCGGGATGCGAGGCACATTAAAAAGGACATCAGATCACTTCCTTTGGAGGAGATCTACACCCAGCTCGATTGGTTGCACCTTAATGCAAATAGCGAAGAGTTTGAGTGTAGAGAACGTCTCCTAAGACATAGGATTAAGTGTTATGATCCTCAAATTGACGTGCCTTGGTATCCCAATTACGACGAGGATACTTCTGCCCAGCCAGCGACCAAGCCTTTAGCTGGTCCACAGTTCTGGCAGAAGCACCAAAAGCGTTCCAGAAGAGGTAGTGTGATACATTCTGGTACAGACAGGTCTGTTGTCAGACGATAGACCAGCTGGTGAGCACATAACCCCCATTCAGGAAGAAGAGGGTATTGTAGCGTCACCTAGTAGAGTGCCCACGCCGACGGGTGAATCGAGACCGCCTTCTGAAAATGCAGCAGGCATTAATACAGAGGCGGCGATTCAGTCGTCTAACTCACCAACTGCGAGACCTTTGACGGTGTCGACCGCCACAGGTGCTGGTCTAGGTGAGACGCATGTTACGAATTCAAGACATGCGTCACACCGGGATCAGCACAACTCATTGGTTGGTAACCACGATTCAGCGGAAAGGGGCGCCATTGGTCGTAACAAGTCTGGACCGAACTCCCATGCACATGGTCGGTTCACGTCCGGCCAATTCAATAGTTCTGGAGCTATTAAAAAGCGCGTCTCGGAGATTCGGCCGGATAAGTCGCGACAACAAACGAGCAGGGATTATGAATTCCCTTCCAACGATCGCAGGCAATTGATTGATAATCGAAGAGAAGTCCCAGATTATCGTTCACATAGCCACGATCAATATAGTACCTGTCAGAGGAAAGCTAGTTATGACAAGCATAACAACAGGACTTCCTCACGCAGATATGCGCCAGCACCAGAAGAAGCAGATGATGAATCGTTTTCGGAAGGTGAGCGCTATCACAGGGGTGAAGCATCCACTTCTAGACGGCTACCAAATGAAGGGAATCGTAAGTCTCGCGCGACCGATTGTAGCCAAAGGTCTTACACGAGGAGGGAGGCCTCTACACAGTGTGACAATGGTTACAATAAACCCAGCGCACGTTATAATGATCCCGTCGAGAACGAGCGAGCTGTCGCTAGACGTGATCAAGGTACTCAAACCGATTCTAATATGAGTAACTTAGATTCGGACGAATATTACGCTGCAAATAGGGAGGATGCAACCGCTTACTATGCGAGAAGATATCGCAAGGAGCGCCTCCCTGATAGACGTAGTAGAGTACCATCGCCGAGTCGAGATGTCCACCGGCGTGATACGTATAACCAAAGTGAGGACATGGGTGCATTAGTCCCTTTGGAATACAACCAGCCACCAGTGAGAGATAGAAAGGAGCGGCCTGGTTGTGCAAGAGCCCTCAGAGACTGGGGTCTATCGTTCGATGGGGAGACCAACGACGATGCTGAAGAGTTCCTAGATAGTTTACAAGACTTCAGGAATGACGACCAGTACTCTGACCGGCGTATTATGAGCGCATTGCCTTGCGTGTTTAAGAAGACAGCCCTATTTTGGTATAGGGCCGTGCAATCTTCTTTACATGACTGGTATGACTTCGAAAATGAATTTTTGAATGAATACGGTCATGAGTTACGAGATCAAGATTTGTTCGAAGATCTACAACGCCGCACGCAAGGCAAAGGTGAGAAGGTCGTAAAATACCTGAATTGCTTTAAGGCTATTGTGCGGAAATTCCGCCGACCTCCTCCGCTGCTCCAACAAGTAGAGATGGCATATTCTCAACTGAGACCGGAGTGCCGTAAATTTATGTCCTCAAGGCGCATAAATAACTTTGAAGATATAATGAAGTACGGCAAGGAATATGAACAACACTTGATATGGGACAAGAAATTTGCTGAACCCACACCAAGAGAGCAAGTTCATATTCCACAAGCTTTCCCGAAACGTAGTTCGTCTAAAGTTTCGGGGAAAGTGGCCTCAATAGTTGAGAATAAGAAGAGCCAACCGGCTCCCCAGCCATCTCCACCCCCGAAGAAGAAGACGTTGAAAAAGAAGAGGAGCAAGAAAAATAAGAAACATTCTTCTAGCTCATCTTCAAGTGATTGTGAAGTAGCCAATGTGTATTGTACTCGCAACGCAAGTCAACGTCAGTACTTGCAACAAAGTAAAAATTTTGTGGGTGCACAAAATAGTAATAATGCAAGACAGTCTTCGGGAAATAAGCAGACAGGGCCAAAGCAGCAACAATATAACGGTGCAAGGCCGAAACAATATGTTGCTCAAGCTCAGGCGACACCTGTCTACACGCCTCAACGCAAGCAAAGCATGGGTTATGCTAATACTATGCAGAGGCAGATCCAAGACGCTGGTTTGCAAAGGAATCCGAATAGTCCCTTCTTTGGCATATGTTTTACATGCCATAAAGTAGGACATCGATATTCCGATTGTCCCAATCAGACTTGCCTACATTGCGCAAGTATGGGACATACAGCGGACCAGTGCCCGAACGTGGTAGCGCCCATTGAGTGTCAGGTGTGCCACACAACTGGGGTAACCCTAGATAATTGCCCAAAGTGTGAGCATGTACGGCAATATCTGGGAAACCTAGCGGCAGGGTACCAGAATCGCCCCCTGGGCCCTGCACGCAATTAAAAGAGCGTAATAGCTCTAGGGGGCAAGAAATACGGGTTGGTGAACCCGCGAGGTTGTTTGTTAAGAAGGACAAACACCTCACTGACTTCGCTGAACTGCTAAACGGAGAGCAAACAAACGTTCAGAAGGTAAGAGAGAATACCTCTGAACATCCGAATTTGCCGAAATCTGCTGAGTTACCTATGGTTAAGGCTGAGACTCCTTCCAAGCTAACTCCAACGTTCGAAGCACCGAACAAAGCAGATTTAGAACTTCTAGAGATCAAGAAAAACAAAGAGTCTTTCTGGTCTGAAGTACTCCGTAGGCAGGCAGTTAACCAACACAAACGGTTACTCAAGGAAATAGAGAATGAGAGAAAAACTCTAAACCTGTGTAACCCCACCAAGGAGAACGATGATATTCGTTACTCATTGTCACCCCAACCTTCGATCAAAGAAAAGAGTTTAAAACAGTCTAATGAGAGTAAAACGACTGTCTCTCTTGATCAGGTAATGAACAGTTCAAAATCGTTGCCGATTAGAACAGTTCAGGGGGGGGGCAGGAGCCGTCCCAAAGACGTCCAGAGAGACAAGTTCGACTCCAGCTCTACTTGACAGTCAAGCCGAAGACATGGTTGCGGGAGTGCAATCCGAAAACCGTTTGTTCTTCTCGGTAAGACTTGGTGGCAAGGACTTTAAAGCATTGTTCGACCCAGGAGCAATGGTTTCACTTATACGCGTTGACGTAGCGGAATGCTACAGGGATAAGTGGAAACCGGCCAAGGTAGTCGTACGGGGTGTCGCAGGACCGGCACTGAAAGTCCTAGGTTTGTTAGATGTTCTATTCGGAATTGAGGGATTTGATGGCAACATCCAACTGAGAATAGTCGAGAGTATGGAACACTCGATGATCCTCGGTATGGACTTCCTTCAACATTGGAACATCGAGGTTAAAATTGGCGATGCCCTCTGGCGTGTTGGCGCCGGAAAATGGCAGTCTTTTGTCAAGGACGGAGTCCGAGACGGAGACACGAGGATTCTCGCAGAGTGTGCAGGTATCATCGAGATTAACGATGACCAGCGAGAGAGGGTAAGAAAGTTAGTAGAGAACTTATTACCACCACCAGGCGATATGCATGGCTTTACTACGTTGATCGAACATCACGTGGAAGTAGAGCCAGGTGCACGACCAATACGTCACAAACCAAGACGTATGTCGCCTAAAGTCCTCGAATTCGCCCAGCAAGAAGTCAGAAAAATGTTTGAGAGAGGAATAATCGAACCGAGTGCAAGTGAATGGTCTGCCGCTCCAGTGATAGTCCGCAAAGACGAAGGTAGCTATCGTTTTTGCATAGACTTCCGAGATTTGAATGCGGTAACAAAACGTGACTCATATCCAATACCGAATATGGATTCGATTCTGGATAAGTTACATAATGCCAAATTCATCTCTAAGATCGATCTTAAGAAGGCATATTTCCAAGTGTTAATGTCAGAAATTAATCGACATTACACCGCCTTCGCTGTGCCTGGGTCTGGGTTGTGGCAGTTCACACGGATGCCGTTCGGACTGATGAATGCACCCATGACATTTGCACGGTTGGTCGATGCTCTATTTGGTCCCGAAGTTGAACCTCATGTTTTCGGTTACCTGGACGATCTAATCGTTATAACCGAAACTTTCGAGGAACATTTAAAATGGTTGGAAATGGTTCTAAGGACACTAGTGGACGCAGGGCTAGAATTGAACAGAGAGAAGTGTCAGTTCTGTTGCTCGAGCGTTACGTTCCTTGGGTACCGCCTGGATGGTGATGGACTTCGACCCGATGTGGATCGAGTGGCTCCTGTCCTAAATTATCCGACCCCAAGAAATGTTAAACAACTTCGTTCCTTCCTTGGCATGGTCGGCTGGTATTCTCGTTTTATAAATCGAGAGTCGGATATTAAGATCCCTCTCGTGAGATTACTCCGTAAGGACCAGCCATGGGAGTGGGGACCAGAGCAGGACGCGGCGTTCCGTGAACTCAGGTTAGCTCTAGCCGGCGCGCCAGTGCTTGCTCGACCAGACTTCTCTAAGCCTTTCTCGGTCCAGAGTGACGCGAGTGATTACGCTATTGGGGCTATGTTAACCCAAGAAGATGAAGATGGTTTCGAGCATCCGATCGTTTACGTCAGCCGAGTGTTGAACAAGGCGGAGCGTAATTATATGACGACGGAGAAAGAGTGTCTAGCCTTAATCTGGGCAATTAAGAAACTTCGGCCATATATTGAAGCGTATCGTTTCAAAGCTGTGACGGACCACAGCGCGCTCAAATGGTTGAAAACTCTTAAAGAGCCCACCGGCAGACTAGCGCGCTAGGTGCTTGAGATGCAACAGTGGGACTTCGAGATTGTGCACAAGAAAGGTGCACTACACTATGTTCCCGACGCACTCTCTCGCGCTGTTAACCTGGACTCGGACGAAGTTGAAATAGCCTCCTTTGACGTGGTTACCGACCCATGGTACATCGCCAGATTGGATGATGTGAGGTCCAGTCCTCAAAAGTTTCCGCAATGGAAAATTGAGGATGGAATACTTTATCGATTCACGACCGATAAGCTGCTGGACCCAATCACGGGTCAAGAGGAGGGATGGAGATTGGTTGTGCCCATTGAACATAGGACGCGCATACTAGAGGACTCGCATTGCCCTCCATCGTGTGGTCATTTAGAAGTGGAGAAAACCTATGACCGAGTGGCAAGAGACTATTATTGGCCGGGTATCTATCATGATGTCAGGCAATTCGTTGTGCAGTGTATAGACTGCCAACGATATAAAGTCTCACAGGCGGGCCCTCAAGGTTTGATGGGCAAGCGTAATATTGAGAGACCGTGGGCTGTGGTTGCGGCAGATATAACGGAACTGCCTCGTAGTAAGAACCAATACAAATATATGCTGGTCTTACAAGATTTGTTCACGAGGTGGGTTGAATTAAAACCGTTACGAGCTGCTACCGGTAAGTCGGTTGCGAAAGCATTTGAGGAACTCATACTGTTTCGTTGGGAAACTCCTGATTACTTCCTTACGGATAATGGTACAGAGTTCGTCAATAATAAGTTGACACAAATGCTTGAGGATTACGGGATAAAACAGATCACGACTCCTCCTTACCGACCGCAAGCCAACCCCGTCGAGCGAACAAACAGGACATTAAAGACGATGATCGCGGCCTTTGTGGATTCCGATCATCGCAGCTGGGATGAACATCTACATGAATTCCGTCATGCTATTAATACAGCAACGCAATCAAGTACGAAGGTTTCCCCAGCTTTCCTCAATTTTGGACGTCATCCTCAACCTGTTAAGAGTCTGCGTAGAGAAGTTGAGAGGAGGGAATTTAAAATTCCTATCGATCCCGAGATGTGGATGGATCGACTCAAACGTCTTGATGCCCTTCGAGATCTAGTGCGGAAACACATAGATGAAGAGCAGAGACGTCAAGAGAAAGTCTATAACAAAAATAGACGCGTGGCTTCCTTCCAAGTAGGCGATTTAGTCATGAGGAAGTGTAGAACGTTATCGCACGGGGCCAAAGGTATTTCGGCCAAATTGGCGCCTAAGTACGACGGACCCTTTGAAGTCAAGGAGATACTATCACCAGTAGTCTTAAGACTTGAAGAGTCTGGACGGAAGAGGTCTGAAGTGCACGTATCCGATTTAAAGAGATACGTCCCACCAAGGAGAAAATCCTAGGCCAGCGATGATCGGCTAGCCACGGGGAAAAGTTAGAGTGGGTATCCGGGTGTGTGATTGATTGAGTACGAGTGATTGTATATGATTAATGTAACTATGATTTGCTTGTAGTTAATTAACAAATTTCTTTCTTTTGTTTCAGCACCCTGGACGAGGACGAAACCAAACGGCTGATCGCTCAGACCGAGCAAATGCTCGGTAAGCGAGAGACCGAACGGAGCGCGGAAAGCTACCGCCGATTCCAACGGCAGGCAGTCCGCGACCATAATCGTTTCGGGGATTCCCACTGTCTGGACGCAGATAATAAGGAATCCACGTCCACCTTTCTGGCTAACTCGCCACCAGAAGCGAGGGAGATGGTCAAGAGGAGTTATGCCGAGGTGGTGGGGAGACCCCTGCCGGCCCAACCATCGGGTCTTGGCAACAACCTCCAGGCCGCTTCGGCGGTAGAGGCTGTTGACTTGCCCTTGGAAAGGCCTAAAGGTGTGTCAAGTCCGCCACAGGCTGGCGAATCCAGGCCAAACCCCAAGACGACGGTAGAGCGAATGGAGGTCGACCAGCAGACACCGACGGGTAGTGGTAATTACCTACCTGCGGGATATGAGGTGGACCTCCGCCAAGAGGAGAGGGAGCGGCAAAGGAAAGTCGCCGACAGCCGTCCGAGACGCAAGAAGTACAATCCCTTGCGTCAGTTGACGGTCGACGACTACTACTCGGCAGTAGACGATGGAGGTCTGGCACAAGCCGTGCCAAGTACCATCGCGTCGGTAGTAGTAGTTCCACCAAAGGAAGAGATGTCGCCCGCTAGGAGTAGACCCTTCCCCCTGTCCAAACCACCGACACAAGTCCGGAGAGAGATGTCGCCCGTAAGGTGCCGACCCTCTCCGCGACCCAATCAGTCAAGGGCGGACCAGGTGGAAAAATACAGGCGTCGCGGGGCGATGTTCAAGAGGTTGGATCCGATCAAGACGGACCCAACCATCGATCCCCCCGATAACGCCTGTTTTAACTGTTGTCCGGGTCACAACCGCCGGGAGTGTGCGGCCACGCAGACACAAGAATTCTGCATCAATTGTGGCCGCCGAGGGGTGGTTGTGACAAAGTGTCCTCGATGCATGAATGCCTACCGCGCATGGTTGGCAAATCGCAGGGATCGAGGACTATCCGACCCACCAACAGTGGCTCCTCAACCTTCCACGTCTGGGACACAGGGGAAGTCCGTGTCCAAGAGGGCCAGACAAAGAGGGAGCCGCAGCAAGGCGAAGAAGCGACGCGTGGAGGAGACCACCGTCGCATCGGTTCGAGCAACTCCGGTGGGTATTGTGGACGCACAGCCCCAGGGAAGCCAACCCTCCTTTGCAGCCGGAGTAATTGCTCGACGACTCGAGGAGGCAGACCGCCGACAGGCGGCAGATTTCGGTCTGCACCATAGCGGGCCGATTGAGGAGGTGCGACGCGCCTTGGGCGATCATGCTCAAAGGCTGGTCGAACAGCGTCGTAGGGAATACCAGGACTCACTGGCCCGTCCTCCTACACCGCCTCCTCCAGCAATATCTGGCCTTCAAGAGGCCGAAGAGGATAATACCCGTGGACGAGAAGAGAGCGTGGCTCAGCCAGTCCACGTCGAGCTGATCGAGGACGTACCCCCGCACGAGACGTTCTTACGTCGCCTGGCGCAGGGTCTGGGAGTACCAGAGTCTGGACCCTTAGATGAGGTGCAGGCGGGTCTCAACGCCTTGCTCCGGCGAGTAGGCTACCCAGCCGAATTGTCGTTGCTGACCCCTTATCCTGCACCTCCGATTCCATTGGTCGAACCGCCCTCTGTTCCGACCAGGATGGACACAACGTCGGGGACGAGCACCAACGTCATCACCGCGCCACCGAGACAACCCGGCAACGATGCTGACCTTCTTCGGGAGTGTCGCTTGTTGTTAGAAGCGGTGGCAGGAGACAATCCCGCAGCGAGAGACGTCGTCCTGCGGCTGGTGATGGCCACCTTGGAGAAAAACCTCACCACTCCTCGACCCTAGTTTGTCTAGGCGAGGGAACTCGATTGCGCGCGCGTTATTATTTATTTCATTGCCCTCTTTTCAACTCTCACATCAGTAGGATGATGTGGAGTTTAGTGGGGGGCTTTGCGACGAGACGTCGTTGCAATGAATTAAATAATATTTAATGTATTATCTTATTTCTCTTGTATATAGAATATTATGTCTTACAATCTCGCACGTTGTTATTGTTTCGTGCGTTGCCTCTTCAAGGCCACGAAACGCGCGTGTTTATGTCTACGAGCGAGGATGTGTGCGAGCATCCATGTACACTATTGTTATTGTGTGTGTGTGTTAGATACTTTTCGGGAATGCGACAATTCCCGAAAAGCTCAGTACGCTGCCGGTCTTGACCGTGACAGCATCTTCTTCGATACCTCGTCACGTGTATTTTCGCGCGCCACGGGAAGTACCGGACCGGTTCGTCCGTAATCCGGGAAGCCGTACGCGAGTGCAAGTGCGATAGTGTAGTGCAGTGCGAAGGACCAAAATACCTCGGGTTGAGTATTCCCCGAGGTAGGCGAATCGCCGCGGCCGCGGGCCGCACCTGCAGATCACCGTCGAGGACGACGGGAAACCGGGCCGACTCCACCGGCCAGCAGACGTCGGGGCGCTGACGGACACCAGGGCCCATGGACAATCCAGCCCGGTAAGTACCCGACATTGGTCGGTATTCTATTAGAGTGTGTTGTGTGTGTGGACACGTGTGTTTGTTCGGTAGCATACCGGTGCTACCGAAATCGTTTGGGTATTGCGCGGGGCGAGCACGGGGTAGCCCCTGCTTGCCGCGTATATACCACGCGACCGGGAGAACGCCCCGTTAATTATTGTCGGGCACCTCCGTGTAACTTCAGTAAATAAATATTGTTTATTTGTTTTTAATACAACGGTCGCGTAATTATTTTAATTATGAAGTAACCCGCAAACCGCTTTCCGATTCCCGATTTTCCCCGTCACGTGTGTCGGTATAAGGAGATCGTCCTATCTCCGCTACCGTGTCCCGACGGGTTAATTTATTAACCCACGGCGACGATAAGGACGCGTTCGTCGGGGCCGTCGTCCCTGTTTAAATTAATAAATCAGTTGTAACGGGTACTAGGACGAAGTACCACGTTACAGGTTGGCGAGTATTCTACAATCCTCTACTCGCGCAAGAAATGCTTCAATACTCTGGCTATTGTCTCCAGAGTATCGAACTCCCCACTTACGAATAATTACGCCGACATTGCGCACTGTCCCGGCCGATCTAGTTGTAGATTGGCCGGTTCCGTTTGAGTCCATTCGATTAGGGTAGGGAGAGCTAGAATATGGAGACTGACCTTGTCTTCATATCTCACCCCTCCCCAAAGCTCCTCTAGCAGGTGCTTGAGGCGCTTGAGAACCATCGCATTCTGCCTGCACTTGTCGTGGTCTTTCGTCCATATCATCCAGTGTATGACACGTATACGTATCCTGGAATCGAACATGTTGGTTCGGCTCTCGATTTCTGTTGGCGGTCATTCGTGCTGACATGATGGCCTGTTGCTTCAACTGCTCTGTGAACATCGCAGCAAATGTTGCTGGTATCTCGAACTGTGCGCCGCCTGTAGACACTAGCGTGATTTACTCTTCTCTATTGACTTCTTGGCTGGAGACCTCGGATTGTTGATCTACATGCCTCGGATTGTTGCCTCTGCATGCTGATCTACCTCAGTATTTGCATCTGTCTCTTGCCCTTCTACATCTGGAACGTCCAGTGCAAGAGTCTGTTGTAAAACTTCTACAACAGCTGGATCAGAATCCGGATCAGGTATCGTGGGATTCTGGGCAGACATAGCCTCGAACCAATCCGACCTCCGCTTATTTCGCCTTTCGCGATCCACCAACAGATTTGTTTCTTCCGCAAATTCCTGAGCCGTATAATTCCCTATTAACCACCGTTGGAGACGCTCGGCTCTCTTATAATTTGGGCCTGTCGCCCAAATCGCATCTGCAATGACTCGAGGTGAGCCCTTATCTATTCACCGGACTGAGTATCAATCCAATTATCGATCTGGTCAGTCATCGATTCTGCCATATTATCTTAAAACTATCGCCGATTTATTAACAAAAATAAAAAAACAATCGCTTCCGCAGCTACTTGTGCAAGGTTTGTTTATTCAACACTAAGTGGCGTTAAACTACTCAATTATTGGGCCACTGTGTTGAAGACTGTGATCTTCTCCTTTTTTAAATAAACAACTTACGCTCTTACTTACTTTCTTTCAAACTTGCTTGTACAAAAAATAAAAAATTTTATAATTTTGACAACAATTCAACAAATAAATTAAATTAAAAGAAACCAAAAAAAAACTTTGTGCAATAAATAAATCAAACGAAATATTAACCAATAAAAAAACATTTTCAATCCGATAAAATGAGAAAAAAAAACGGATTATCCTCGGCTCTCGGTCACCAGCGCACGTAAATATACTTAAAAATAAATAAAGTCATCAATCAATTAATAAATAAATTAATACATCAATCAATAAAGAAATTAATAAATAAATGTATTCCTACCTGAATATATAGAATATCTAATGCAGTGAACTCTTACAATCACGTGTTACATAAAAAAAATTAAATACAATTTTTAGTATGACGCAAGAGCCGATACGTTAAAAAAAAATCGGGAAAATTACTTTCGCTAATTTTCCGTCTAACCTATACGGAATCAGGGACACGTGTTTTTAAATCGCGGACCTCAAACACTTCTATCTCATGAAAATAAATAAATATGAAATTATTATAATTTACGTGGGTCAACAATTATCAAAAAGAAATTTTATTATTGTCGATTTCGGATTTCTTCCTCACAGAAACAAAAAAAACGAAGAAAAACCGATGAAATTATCTAAATTACTGTCAAACACACTAATTTATTAATTGAAATTAATTGCATTTTAATTAATTCAGTTGTCGACAATAATTAATACATTAGTCAACATAACTAACGTATTAATTACCAAACACACGTAAATTAACCGAGCATACGTATAAATAATTCAATTCCGGTCTATTCCTATTCTCTTGTTGTGCGCCGTGTACGCGCAATCAACTATCCTAACGTCTAGGGACTTTATTTTTCACTTAGGTCGGCGTCATGTAATGGTGTGCTTGCCCAGGGGAAAAATCATCGAGTTGCCCGTTTTATACCCACCTAGTTCGTGGCGTACCAACCTGACTAGTATCACCGACTTGATATCTCGTACTCGATGATTAAACAGAATATATATCTATATATATGATAGGTACAAATATTTCCCGCGTAGCGGCTGCGGTTACCTGTCCGCACACTTGCCGTTAAAGTTGTTTCTTCTTCGTACTTCGATTTCCAACAACGACAGGTAAAAAATGATAATCTTTCCTGAAACGGACCGCGGAAAGAAAATTATATGTGAGTTCGCGAGAGTCCGTATATTTATATATGACTCGTAGGATGACTGAGGAACAACTATATGCGTCGGTTCGAAATCTATAAATCAACACGATTTGAGATGTAAATTAATATGAACAGATTTATTATATCAAATGTAATGTCTACTAGATACAAAAGAATTATCGTTTGAGGTCAACGCACGCACGAGAGTTGAGTCGTAAACGTCGGCTCAACGCGAGAGGGGAAAAGGGGTACGCGAACTAACTTTCCTAAACTACGAATAACCGTGATAAAATTGATTTATTTCCGGTAAATATCTTTCGCACAAGAAGTGATACCACTTACTTTTTATCCTGTTCGAATCACGAAGAAACCAACAAGAAGAAACAGCTAACTTTCTCTCTCACGCTCTCTCTCTCTCTCTCTCTCTGGCGCGGTGAGTACTAAGCATCTGTTTACTTCTCCGTATTGTTTTTATAATTCTTGTACTCACGCGACCAACTCGAGTTTTCAGTGCAAGGCAAATTGGACGCCCGTTGTCTACAGTCTGTACCTATTAAATTAGATGCATCTTTACTGTAGGCAATTGTCTGCAAATTACAAAATTAGATTGCAATAATCTTGGAGGTTAGCTGGAGGAATCTCCGAGCGGCAAAGATTGGGCGGCAAATTCACACACGGAGTCTACATCAACGTTTCGAAACTCACCGTGCGAACATGGCAACACCGCGAGGCTGTTTTGTTTGCGGAGCACGACTGACGCGCAAGGACTACACAGAGGTGTGTAATCTTTGTAATAATATTGCCCGTACGAATTGTTTCGAGGTCGTGCCGGATGAGGGCGCCACCGCCCGGGTTACCGCGCCAGTCTGTCGCGACTGACAGTGCCGCGTCTGCGACCACGCCTACCCCTACCACCTCTTGCGCTAAGCGTGTAGCCTCGACTCCGTCACTATCAATGTCGCAGGTTGCGAAACAACCTCGTGGCGCTCCGCTCACTGTGCCCAATCAGGCGGCACACGAGGCGCCAAGCAACTCCGTATCAATGGCAGCCGATTTGCCACCGTGGCTGGACGTATTCACCCGGAGTTTGCCGGAAAGCTTGCGAAGCGATCTACAATCAATGTTGGAAGTAGTAAATCGTGTCAAGGGCAAAGTTGACGAGGTGAAAACCGAAATCAAAGAGTTAAAAGCGAAGGTTAGTGTGATCGAGGAGGAAATCGATATAAAGTTGACGGCTATGGATGCGTGCATGGATAAGTTAGAAGACCGGGTCAGCAGCTTGGAAAAGAGTAGTAAGGACGTAGTTGCAGTGTCCCAACCTCCATCTAAGGACACATGCGAGCTGCTCATTACCGGGTTGCCCAACTTTTAACTGATATATTTGAGGTGCTGAAACTTCCGAAGCTAAGTAGTCAAGTAATAGACTTTCGTCCTTGGACTCCGCGGTTAAAATCTAACTCGGCGGGCTCTCCTGCAGCTCCGAAGCTCACACGAGGTATGGTAATAAAAATGTCATCAGTAACGTCCAGAGATGCGATCATCGAAAAGGCTCGACTCCTGAAGGGACACAAGGCGCGGGATATTTTCGGTGAAGGTGGAGATAATGCACTATTTGTCAGGCCCCTTTGGCCGAAGCCCGTTTTTGAGCTATGGCAGGCGGCCATATGTAAATCGAGAGAGATGGGCTATGCGAGGCCCATAGTTTTAGATTTAATAGTTTTTATGCGTGAGGTGAGGGACGGGCCGTTGAAGCGTATAAGTTCGGAGGCGGATTTTATTAACTTTCCTCCTCTCTCTCTATCTCACACCAAGTGAGATGGGAGTGGTCGGGTCAAATCATCGAAATCATCGAAGTCACTCTCTATTTTTCACTCTAATATAAATCGTCTAAAAACACATTTTGCATCCATCGAAGCATTAGTTCATCCAGCCTCTCATGATGTCATCGCGATTACCGAAACCTTCCTTACAAGTCACGATTCTTCAGAAATTATTAAACTGCCGGGCTATGCATTGTATCGATTGGATCGTGAGGGTAAGGAGGGGGGTGGTGTGGCGGCATATGTACGTGAGAGTTTTGGGGTAAGGATCATCGTGCACTCTGAACCTATTTTTTCGAATGCTCCGGAATATTTGGTGCTATGTTTGTAAGGTAAAGCAGTTTCAATGGTTTTAGCAATTGTTTACCGTAGGCCTTCGGCCGCTTATCCCACGGAGTTTTTTGAGGTCTTGTCAGACATACTACCACGATACAAATATGTCATGGTCACTGGGGATTTTAACATTGACATGAATTCTGCCAGTACCATGGCAAGTAGGTTTAGAGCAAATCTGACAGCTCTGGGACTTTCGCTCATCCAGTCAGAGCCAACGCATTACGCGATGACATCAAGTGGACCATCTCACACGTGGTTAGATCTCTTCCTCATTCGTGAACCAGTACCTGAACATGAATACATTAAGACGTCGGCTCCTTTCGCAGCTGGACATGATGCCATCAGTATCTCTCTTCGGATTGAAAATGAGCAGTCTCAAGTGAAGATAATTGGTAAACGAAATTTGGAGGGGGTCAACCTTCATAATCTCGCAACTACATTCGAATCATACATAACCTCCTCTTCCTCATCGAAATCGTTCCCTCATCCTTGGCCTGATCATTTTGAATTCATGGATATGTCTCCGAATAATCATCAACCTAGTCCGTATTCACATCAAGTTCATTCATCTAATAATATTCATAGCACTATTTCATCCGCATTATCATTTATATGTAAATCAATTTTAACCATTTTTGACCTGTTAGCACCTGTAACATTTCACTCCATCAAAACAAGCCACAAACCCTGGCTTTCTCGGGAAATCAAAGAAATTATTAAAGTCAGAAATGCAGCTTTTAATAGATTTCGTGCTTCAGGTTCTGTTGACGATTATAACGTGTATAAGGGTCTTAGAAATCAGGTCTCGAATACTGTTAATACAAGTAAGTTCCACTTTCTGGCAAAGAAACTTAGTAGCACGAAAGACCCAAAGAAATCGTGGAAATGCCTAAAAAATATGGGCCTCAGTACTAAGACTAACCCATCACCACTTAAATTATTCTCACCTCATCAACTAAATTGTCACTATGCTTCAGTTTCAAATCATATTCAACCACTTTCCGTACAATCATTTTCAACCATAATATGCAACTCTTGTCCCTTATCACCTTCTTCTCCTTCTTTTCATTTCTCTGCCATAACCGCGAAAGAAATTCAGCGTGCAATTCGGGGAGCGTTCACAAGGGCAGTCGGGATTGATGGCATATCCGTTGAAATGATTAAGTTATTAGAGCCTCAATTAACACTGCACCTTGTTGATCTCTTTAATAATATGCTCTCATTTGGCTATTTTCCGGAGAGCTGGAAAAGGGTATCACTGTTCCCATTGGCGAAGTCAAGCAGGGTAGAATCGTGCTCAGATACAAGACTGATTGCGAAGCTTTGTGAACTCTCGAAAATCTTGGAGAGACTTGTACATAATCAGTTGTCTGAAATCTTGTGAAAAATCATATTCTTGTTGACAGAAAAGCAGGCTTCCGCAGGGGGCACAGTACCCAGACAGCACTCCTAGGTGTCCTAGATGACGTTAGAAGAGCCATCGATGCTAGGAAGATCACGATTCTCATCCTGTTTGACTTCTCTAAGGCATTCGATACTGTGCCTCATGGTAAACTCATGCAAAAACTGTGTGAGATTGGTTGCTCCGACAACGCATTAAGTTGGTTTTATCGATATCTTGTAGGTCGCATGCATGCGGTGGAGAGTGAGACAGGCGTGTTGTCGGACTGGCTCGAGATAAATGCGGGAGTGCCTCAGGGCAGTGTTCTTGGCCCGATATTCTTTTCCATCTATATCAATGATTTGCCTAAAGTTCTTTCACACAGCGATTGTATGCTGTTTGCCGATGGCGCCCAGGTCTACCATTTGTTTTTTCCGTCAGAATTTAAAGCAGGGGTACAACGTATCACACAAGATGCCAATGCGATAGCCCTATGGGCTCACACGAACGGATTAAAGCTTAATGTAAAAACGACGAAGGTTATGATTCTGGGTAGTCAGGCTTTTTTATCGCGTATCGAATTGAACACTGCCCCGAAGGTAGGAATGGGAGCGCATCTCTTAAATTATGAATGTGAGGTCTCTAGATTGGTCAAAACAGGTGTTAAGTATCTTGAGTCGCGCACATGGGGTTTTGCACTCATTGCGATATTATAAAAAGGCGTTGTCTCGAGGTCTTAGGAAAAGTCTGGTTAAAGCTCTAGTTTTTCCGCATTTTGACTACGCGTGTGCGGTATTTAATGATGTTGATCAGACCAGAAATCTGAAGCTTCAAAGGCTGCTAAATGCTTGTGTCCGATTCGTGTGGGGGGACATAGCAAGAAGGGAACATGTAACTCCTTATAGGTTAAGTCTCAGGTGGTTGTCAGTTGAGTCCAGACGCTCATACCTCATTGGCTCACTCGCATACGGCATCATTGCTCATAATTCATCGACATATCTGGCTCATCATTTTATAAGAATAAATACTCTCTCTCATAACCCTTACACCTCTTCTCGTCATCCATCAAAATTACTACATTATCTTCCTCCTCGTACAGAGGCTCTGAATAAGTCATTTGTCATCACTGCATTTAAAATCATCAACGAATTTCCTACATTTTCATTCGACACTTCATGTAACATTCATTCCAAAAATACATTAGTCAATCACATGTTTGCACTTGACAAAACTACCTGGGAAAATAGAGTGCGAAATGAGGGCTCAACAGCTCCTCAGATCCCTCACCTCAACCTAGATTACGTCTTATAAATGTATTTACTGCGAAAATTCAACGCATGATGTGCAATTATTACGCTTGTATGTATATTATTTATTTATTTATCATGTTATATATTGTTATAGGGCTAATGCGAAATATGTTTTATATTTAGTTAAATTTAATATTTTATATATAATTTGTTTTTATTATTGTTATTGTTTTATTTTTTATTTATACACGTTTTATTGTTTTTATATTATTATTATGATCAAATCAGACTGTATTTTATTTCTAATGCCTACGGGGTCTCAACCCCAAGGCCAAATAAACTTAATCAATCAATCAATCAATCTCACTATCTCTCTATCGCTTGACAACTCTGAAGGCAGGATGAACTGTCAACCGCCGATTAATCCGCGTCGTGCGTATATTAAATTAAAATAACACAATAAAAACTGTCACAACGAAATACTCTCGAAAAACATAATCGTGTAAGCCGGGACGTTTACAGCCGCACGCGTCATCGCGATCTCACTCTTAGTACCGGTCGTCCAGCACGCGCAAACGCTCTCTCTCTCTCGAATTACCGATTTTCGTTACGCGAGCATCGGCCGATCGCGTCGTTGGCTACAACTATATCTATATATAGCACTCATCATTACCTACCGAATTCGTATAATGGTGAGTGAATATCACTTACCATTACAATATATATATATATATATATATATACTCTAAACCCTAATCTGTAAAAATCGACGTTAGAATGTTTAAATTCGTGAATTTACAGTTTTGAGAAGGTTAAAATCATAAAATTACACATTAGAGTAGGTAAAATACATAATTTACACATTAAGCAATGGAAATTGTAATATTTACAGATTTGAAATGTGTAAAATATGAAATTTACGGCAATGAAAAGTGCGAAGATTTGGCGACTAAATACAAAACTGTAAATTCAAGATTTTACATTTACCAAAAGAGTAAAATGGTAGAATTACACATCTGAAAAGTGCAAATTGTAAAAATTAAATGTTTCAAAAGCGGAAGATGTAATAGAAGGAAAAAAAATAGAATTTAACTTTTTTATAAAGGTTAAAAGTACTCATCTTACGATTTGGAAAGTGTAAATATAGAGAATAACGATTTGGAAAACTGTAAAATCTCGTGCATTGATTTAAATCAATAAATATTAGATTTTCAACGTCTTGGAAAGAAGAAAATAATATAAGTTTATTTATATATAGAATATAAGTAGAGGATTTTAATTAGAAGAATTATAACCTAAATTAATATTTAGGTTATTGCGAAAACGATTCTTATACACCACAAGTACATACAATATTTCAATTATGCTGTTAAAATTAACTCTTATTATATATATAAACAAATTTTTATTTTTAGAAACTATTACCATGGTTTTTTAAACGATTTCTATACACTTTCCAAATCGTAAGATGAGTACTTTTAACCTTTATAAAAAAGTTAAATTCTATTTTTTTCCTTCTATTACATCTTCCGCTTTTGAAACATTTAATTTTTACAATTTGCACATTTCAGATGTGTAATTCTACCATTTTACTCTTTTGGTAAATGTAAAATCTTGAATTTACAGTTTTGTATTTAGTCGCCGAATCTTCGCACTTTTCATTGCCGTAAATTTCATATTTTACACATTTCAAATCTGTAAATATTACAATTTCCATTGCTTAATGTGTAAATTATGTATTTTACCTACTCTAATGTGTAATTTTATGATTTTAACCTTCTCAAAACTGTAAATTCACGAATTTAAACATTCTAACGTCGATTTTTACAGATTAGGGTTTAGAGTATATATATATATATATATATATATATATATATTGTAATGGTAAGTGATATTCACTCACCATTATACGAATTCGGTAGGTAATGATGAGTGCTATATAGAGATATAGTTATAGCCAACGACTCGAACGGCCGATGCTCGCGTAACGAAAATCGGCAATTCGAGAGAGAGAGAGCGTTTGCGCGTGCTGGACGACCGGTACTAAGAGTGAGATCGCGATGACGCGTGCGGCTGTAAACGTCCCGGCTTACCCGATTATGTTTTTCGAGAGTATTTCGTTGTGACAGTTTTTATTGTGTTATTTTAATTTAATATACGCACGACGCGGATTAATCGGCGGTTGACAGTTCATCCTGCCTTCAGAGTTGTCAAGCGATAGAGAGAGAGTGAGATTGATTGATTGATTGATTAAGTTTATTTGGCCTTGGGGTTGAGACCCCGTAGGCACTAGAAATAAAATACAGTCTGATTTGATCATAATAATAATATAAAAACAATAAAACGTGTATAAATAAAAAATAAAACAATAACAATAATAAAAACAAATTATATATAAAATATTAAATTTAACTAAATATAAAACATATTTCGCATTAGCCCTGTAACAATATATAACATGATAAATAAATAAATAATATACATACAAGCGTAATAATTGCACATCATGCGTTGAATTTTCGCAGTAAATACATTTATAAGACTTAATCTAGGTTGAGGTGAGGGATCTGAGGAGCTGTTGAGCCCTCATTTCGCACTCTATTTTCCCAGGTAGTTTTGTCAAGTGCAAACATATGATTGACTAATGTATTTTTGAAATGAATGATACATGAAGTGTCGAATGAAAATGTAGGAAATTCGTTGATGATTTTAAATGCAGTGATGACAAGCCTCTGTACGAGGAGGAAGATAATGTAGTAATTTTGATGGATGACCAGAAGCCGCCGCCGCCGCTGCCGTGTCTAAGAATTCAGAATTCAACATATATATATATATATATATATATATTGTAATGGTAAGTGATATTCACTCACCATTATACGAATTCGGTAGGTAATGATGAGTGCTATATAGAGATATAGTTATAGCCAACGACTCGAACGGCCGATGCTCGCGTAACGAAAATCGGCAATTCGAGAGAGAGAGAGCGTTTGCGCGTGCTGGACGACCGGTACTAAGAGTGAGATCGCGATGACGCGTGCGGCTGTAAACGTCCCGGCTTACCCGATTATGTTTTTCGAGAGTATTTCGTTGTGACAGTTTTTATTGTGTTATTTTAATTTAATATACGCACGACGCGGATTAATCGGCGGTTGACAGTTCATCCTGCCTTCAGAGTTGTCAAGCGATAGAGAGAGAGTGAGATTGATTGATTGATTGATTAAGTTTATTTGGCCTTGGGGTTGAGACCCCGTAGGCACTAGAAATAAAATACAGTCTGATTTGATCATAATAATAATATAAAAACAATAAAACGTGTATAAATAAAAAATAAAACAATAACAATAATAAAAACAAATTATATATAAATATTAAATTTAACTAAATATAAAACATATTTCGCATTAGCCCTGTAACAATATATAACATGATAAATAAATAAATAATATACATACAAGCGTAATAATTGCACATCATGCGTTGAATTTTCGCAGTAAATACATTTATAAGACTTAATCTAGGTTGAGGTGAGGGATCTGAGGAGCTGTTGAGCCCTCATTTCGCACTCTATTTTCCCAGGTAGTTTTGTCAAGTGCAAACATATGATTGACTAATGTATTTTTGAAATGAATGATACATGAAGTGTCGAATGAAAATGTAGGAAATTCGTTGATGATTTTAAATGCAGTGATGACAAGCCTCTGTACGAGGAGGAAGATAATGTAGTAATTTTGATGGATGACCAGAAGCCGCCGCCGCCGCTGCCGTGTCTAAGAATTCAGAATTCAACATATATATATATATATATGGGGTATTCCACGTGAAGTGGTCCGATCAAAATTTTAAAATGCACCAAATTTTGGGTACACATTGCCAATGTTTTCAGAATACAGAAAAAAATTTTTAGGTACTGGAATCTATTTGCTCAAAAGTTATTCTAACCTCAAAAAGTGAATTTTTTCTAGTTTTTTTCAACACCAGCTCGGTTTACCGCTATTCAACTCAAAATCTATCAACTTTTACTATATAACATTATACGTAACATTCGTTGCTAATTATGTCTAGAATTTATCCGTCTGGGTTAGAATTTGTAATCTCAAGGTTAATGTTACATAAACTACATGTCAATATTCAACTTAAAAATAGTGTAAGTGCGCCACAATTGATTTTTTTATCCAAAAGTCTAAAAAAAAGCTTGAAGCAATACCTTTCAAATGGTCTGCAGCATTTTTGGGGCCTTCAATTCTGTAAAAAGTTATGATAATTTAAAGAAACTCGAAATTTTTTTAAAAATTTAAATGGGAATTACTATGTTAATTTTTGTGAATTTTATGTCTTTCTTTAAATTATCATAACTTTTTACAGAATTGAAGGCCCCAAAAATGCTCTAGACCATTTGAAAGGTATTGCTTCAAGCTTTTTTTTAGACTTTTGGATAAAAAAATCAATTGTGGCGCACTTACACTATTTTTAAGTTGAATATTGACATGTAGTTTATGTAACATTAACCTTGAGATTAGAAATTCTAACCCTGACGGATAAATTCTAGACATAGTTAGCAAAGAATGTTATATATTATGTTTTATAGTAAAAGTTGAGAGATTTTGAGTTAGATAGCGGTAAACCGAGCTGGTGTTGAATAAAATAGAAAAAATTCACTTTTTGAGGTTAGAATAACTTTTGAGCAAATAGATTCCAGTACCTAAAAATTTTTTTCTGTATTTTGAAAAACATTTGCAATGTGTACCCAAAATTTGGTGCATTTTAAAATTTTGATCGGACCACTTCACGTGGAATACCCCATATATATATACTAGGGGGCCCCGCCCACCTGCGCGCTTCGCGCGCCAACCCCCTACTTTTAATTTCGAAAAAGGTTTTTCGTAATTAATTTATTTAAAATAATGTTTTAAATTGTATTATTTTTTCACTGCCATGGACACCTTAAAATTAAACAGATTCACACAACACCTTGGAGGTATTGCTATAGTTATTATAATTTATAAATAAAAGTTTACCAAAACTTAGTGTAATGAAATCAGAATCAAAATAATAAAAAAAATAGAGACGTAATAAATGTTCACGGTAAATTTTAAACTATATGAATTCTTATAAAGCTTAAATTTATGTTTTAATAATTATAATTGTTAATGAAAAATTAACTTACCAAAAATAGTAAAGTACATATACTTACTAAATTGTAGTATTTTAGTTAACAACTTATTAACATTTTGGATTATCTTAAACCGTTATAAATAGAAATTCACCTTCTAAAATTAATTTATTTAATGACGAACGATCATCGCCAAAAGTTCTATGTCATTAATATTTTGTACTTTAATAGTAATAAAACTTTCTTCTTAATTAAATTAATTTTTGTATTATTTTTAAAGAATTATTTATAAAATTTTAGCGCTATATAAATAAAAACCTGTTTCTTCCATTTCTCCCGTGATTCGTAATTTGCACTCTATTTCAAAATTTGCGTTTTAATCCATAATTATATATAATTTATTTTTCCTATGCAGAGCCCAAATATTTATTTTGATTATTATAAACAAATTCATTTCTTAAAAACCCTTCTATTTCTAATAAATACATACTTGTTTATTTAAAATATTGTGTTATATAAATATACAATATCTACACACTTGTATATCCATTCAATTTTGAAATATTAAATTGAAAAATATTTAAATTAAATGATCCTAGATTAATAATTTTTAAAAATCTTTTTAAATGTAACTCGTATTTTATATTACCACTGTTGAAATTTGAATTTTCTTTTGACATTACTGTTTATAATAGAATTATCTTAAAAATCCAATAATTAATGTATTTAATTTTTAACCCATTATATATATCATATGGATATTATTATTGAGTATACATTTAAAAATTTTATGAGTTTTATCAAGAATGAGTAAACTAATACACATTTTTTCAAGTTATGTTCACAACTTTTTTTTTGCGCACGGAAAAAATACATATATTATGTATTCTTGAAAAAAGAATTTTAAAATATATATATATATATATATTATATAAATATTCCGCCGCACACACACACACGCACGCACGCACACACACACACACGCACACACACACACACACACCCGTGCCGGGTTTGCTGGTCCCGCATCGTGGCGCCTCCCCAGGTGGTGGATAGGGGAATGCTTTCCAGATATGGATGGTACCGAAAAAATCAAATATTCGGGGCGAACCAAAACCAGATAGGGGAAGGCACCTCGAAATTAAACCAAGTATGGATAGTGAGCTGAAAACAACACTACCCCAAGCGGGCATGGCAATCCTGTCAAATCCCGCCACTGATTCCGATCGGGTGAAAGCCCCGGTGGTCAGTGCTAGTCCCACGGATTTTTGGGGGGGGGGCCAAACTCACACCGTGAAAATGGTAAGTGCTGCGGAGGTTGGTCACTCGGCCTCTGAAGCATCTAATGCTACGTGTGACCTGCCCTCGACTGGGATGTCGAGTGACGCTGACAGAGCTTTTCTCCGTCTGCGTGAGAAAATAGGCACCCTGGTGGAGTTTGTTCTTAATAAGAACAACATCCACAAAGAGCTGAAGAGTATGGCGAGAGCAACCAGCAGAGCTTTCAATGAATACGCGCGGGTGATGAAGAACAGCAGAAACGTGTCAGCAAACCGGCCAAAGGCACGGCAGAGCCTAAGGCCGGAGTAAGCCCCCCACGCCCAGATGCCATCAAGATTAAGACATCTAGCGGGGGCTCTTCCTACGCTGATATTCTCCGGAAGGTCAAGGCTGCACCGGAACTAAAGGCACTAGGAGAACGGGTCACGAGTATCAGGCACACCAGGGCTGGAGAGCTCCTCCTCGAACTGGGGCGACCCGGAACGGAAACGGCGGAGCTGAGGACAGTGGTCTCGTCCACCCTGAGTGGGTCAGCAGAGGTCCAGCTGCTGACTCACAAAGTGTCCATCACCATCAGGGACATGGACGAGTCCACGACAACAACGGAGGTGGCCGCAGCGATTGCGGCAAAGATCGGGCCAAATATGGTTGCCCCGGATAATATTAAAACCAGGGGGTCCTACAGTGGCACCCTAGCTGCGACCATCCAGCTTCCGGCAGTAGCAGCCAAAAAACTGCTGCAAGACGGGAAGCTCCGGATCGGATGGGTCAATTGCAGAGTTCGACTGCGAGAGGTATCCTCGCGCTGCTACCGATGCCACGAATCGGGACTAATCGCGAGGGAGTGCAAGAGCGCAGTCGACCGGTCAGCGCAATGCTATCGGTGCGGTCAAGTGGGCCACAAAGCAGTGGACTGCGAGGCCAAAGCCAAGACCTCGCGTGAGGAAGGAGCACACATAAAAAATGATTAAGGTGCTCCAAATAAACCTCAACCACTGCGCTGTGGCCCAGGACCTGCTGTCGCAGCTGTTCAGAGAGGAGAAAGTGGACGTAGCGATCATCAGCGAGGAGTTCCGGGATCTCGAGAAGTCGTACTGGGTAAGGGATGCCACGGGCAAGGCGGCTATCTGGGTATGTGGAAATATACACATCTCCAGAAAGATGGTCGCCCCCCTTCCCAGCTTCACCTGGGTGGAGGTGGCGGGGGTACGCATGTACAGCTGCTACTTCCAGCCCAGTGATTCCACCGAGGACTTTGCGAGATCTCTGGATGCAGTCGTCACCAGTGCTCGGTCCTCACGGCTGCCGGTTGCAATCGGTGGGGACTTCAATGCTTGGGCGACAGACTGGGGCAGCGCCAAGACCAACGCACGTGGTCGCGCACTCCTCGAGGCGTTCGCTTTACTGGGGCTGGAGATCGCTAATACAGGGACAACCCCGACTTTCACCAAAGCCGGCCAGTTGTCCATAGTCGACCTCACCTTTGTCGATCCTAGATTGATGGGGGGAGGGGGACTCGGCTGGAAAGTTAGCGATCGTTACACGGGTAGTGACCACCAAGCACTCGTGTACCAGCTCCAGCTGACTAGCGGGATGACAAAGAGAGCAGGAAGAGGAGCAAGAGAGAGATGGGCACCAGCCACGTTTGATCGTGAGGCGTTCCTCTGCTCCCTTGAGGGGGAAAAAGTGGAGGGAACCGCCGAAGAAAAAGCACGAGGCCTCACGAATGCTTTAACAGTAGCTTGCGATGCCTCTATGGCCGTGCAGTTCAACCCTCGCGGCCGTCCACCGATAATCTGGTGGAGTGAGGACATCGCAGAAAAGAGACGTGAGTGCCTGCGTGCCAGAAGGCTGCACCAAAGAGCGAGGGGAACATCGCGGTTCCAAGATCGTTCCGCAAAATACGAACAAAAGCGGAGGGATCTCAAGGTGGCCATCAAGGCTGCCAAGAGAAGGTGTTGGCGGGAGCTATGTGAGGAGGTGGACCACGACCCCTGGGGCAGACCGTATAAAACGGTTATGAATAAGATCAACCCCGGGGGCGCTGTTGCACCCACCGACCTAGTTTTTCTGGACGGAGTCGTCCGCCACCTGTTTCCAGAACATCGGAAAAGAGCAGCAGAGACGGGCCTGATGGCCACCATTGGTGCAGCCGAGTCGCCAGACATTAGTGAAGCCGAACTGAGGATGGCCGCTAAAGGTATTTCCGTACGTAAAGCCCCAGGGCCTGACGGAATACCTGGCCTAGCCGTCAAGACAGCGGCGATGAGTGCTCCGTGCTTGATCCTGGACGCATTCAACGTATGCCTGAGAGAAGGTTGCCTCCCGGCCCAGTGAAAGACGCAGAGGCTGGTGCTCCTACCGAAGGGAAACAAATCCCCGGAGGAGCCATCATCTTACCGCCCGCTCTGTCTACTGGATATAGTTGGGAAGCTCCTGGAGCGGGTGATCTGCGCCAGGCTCGCAGCGGCCATCGGTCGGGCCGGAGACCTCTCCGACAACCAGTTCGGCTTCCGAAAGGATCGATCGACCATGGACGCTGTAGGCAGAGTTGTTGGTATAGCCACAAACGCCATCAATGCTGGTCGGAGTGCAAGGCGGATGTGTCCCATCGTCACCTTGGACATCCGGAATGCCTTTAACTCTGCCAGATGGGACGACATAATGCTGTCCCTGCAGCACTTCCAAGTGCCACTCTATCTCAGGGAGGTCACCTCGAGTTACCTGACTGACCGTACTCTGCTCTACGACACCGACGACGGTATGCACTCCCACAACATCACGGGAGGCGTGCCGCAGGGTTCGGTCATTGGGCCCCTACTCTGGAACGCTGTCTATGACGTCTCGATGGTGGCTTTCGCGGATGACGTGGCGCTAGTGATGGTCGCAAAGAGTGTCGAAGAGATCGAATATCTCGGAGACGTCTCTATAGAAGTGGTCGCCACTTGGTTGAGAGACCACGGACATAGTCTGGCGGCGGAAAAAACGGAGGCGGTGCTCATCTCTCGCACAAAAAAGGAGAGGACCGCCACCTTCACGGTAGGTGTAGAACGGATACGGTCGGTGAAAACGTTGAAGTATTTAGGGGTTACACTAGACGCGCGGCTGTCG
The DNA here is from genome assembly GCA_026168455.1 of Theocolax elegans. NCBI lineage: Eukaryota > Metazoa > Arthropoda > Insecta > Hymenoptera > Cerocephalidae > Theocolax > Theocolax elegans. Next base: position 34,874,417 of record CM047429.1, read on the forward strand.
TTCAAACACCATCTCGCGAACGCAGGCTCAAAGGCGGCAAAGGTGGCCCGGGCGCTGGCGGGCATCATGCCCAACATCGGGGGACTCCAGCAACCGCGAAGGTCTCTCCTTGCCTCGGTGGTGAGCTCCGTAATTTTATACGGAGCTCCTATCTGGGCTGATGCCCTGAACAGGCACAAGAGCTTTGGTGCTCCGTGCCAGAGAGCCTGCAGGATAGCTGCGCTAAGGGTGGCCCGGGCGTACCGAACCGTATCTGACATTGTGCTCTCGGTGGTCGCGGGGACCGCCCCCTACGACCTCCTGGCAGCCGAGAGAGCTGAAAGACACCATGAGGGTGGGCGACGCCTAGAAGAGAACCGCTGCCACAACCGATGGTCATTGCGGACCGTAGAAGAGTGGCAGCGGAGATGGGACTCAGCCAGTGACGGCCGCTGGACCTACCGCATCATCCCGCGGATCCGGGAGTGGGCGAGCAGGAAACACGGCTTCGTCAGTTTCCAGCTTACCCAGGTGTTGACCGGGCACGGATGCTTCCGTAGCTACCTATTTCGTATAGGGGTCTGCGGCAGGGCAGAGTGCCCGGCTTGTCCAGGGGTGGACGAAGACGTGGAATACGTCCTCCTACGGTGTCCTCGTTTCAGGGAGGAACGGGACCAATTTCAAATCACTTAGAGCAGTCCCCTCACCCCTGAGGGCATGGGGGCGTGCCTGCTTGGCTCCCAGGGAGGATGGAACGCGGTAGTGACCCTCTGTACGTCCGTAGTGGACAGACTGGGTATCATCAGAAGAGAAGAGGAGAGAAGAGTTGCGATGACAGCAGTAGTGGGCTAGTCTAGCCGTTGCCTCCCCCCGCGAAGTAATGCCTTGCGGCGGCTCCCGCGGGGGAATAAAGGTAAGAAAAGAGGTGGAGTTTTAGTGTGTATGCCTATCGACATCCTTCGGTAGGAGAGTCCTACACACGGGGAGTCTCGCATGTCTCCAGTCATGGTGCATTAAGCATTTCTCCACATCTTCGGAAAAAAAAACACACACACACACAGACACACACACACACACACACACACACCCCCACACTTCTATATATATAACATATACATGACATATATATACAGTATGTCCCAGACCACCCGTCCACCCCTTCTAGTTTTTCAACAACGCATTTTCAGAAAATATGAAACATACAAAATTTCAGTAAATTTGTCAAGGATTTCAGCGGTGACCTTGAATTTGACCTTGGAATTGACTTTCAAGGGCATTTCAAGGTCAACTTCGTTTTTTTAAATAGGAACCCCTACTTTTGATTTTGGATTCTGAAAGAACACGAAAATTTGAGTCAAAAGTGTTTTTAGTACTTTTTTTATTAGGTGCACAGTTTCCAAGAAAAAAATTCATTAACAATTGCAATTTAACATGGGAAGCCTTTCAGATAGTTGTAAGCCATCGGTTTCACGAGTTAAATTTCAAATGTTAATGAACTTTTTTTTTTTCAGAAACTATGAACCTGCAAAAAATCTTTTTTTTCTAAACTTTTTTATCAACCCCAAAATTATTCTCGAAGTGCTTGGATCAAATGAAATGTATTCAGTTTTAACTTTTTAGAGGAAAACAGAGAGAGAGTGAAATTGGATTTAATAACTTAAATAACTTTTGCTTACATAACAGAAAATTTTTATTTTATAATCAACCAAATAATTGGAATCAATAAAAAATTTTAATAAATAAATAAGTCAATTTCATTGTACGACAGTTCATACTTTCATTTCCGAATAATTGTAATAATTCAAAATAATAATTGTATCAATTCAAAATATTTTTTATTTCATATGTTCAAATTGAGCTCCACGTTGAACTGTGCAAGCTCGTACTCTTTTCGGAAAGGAGTCAACTGCTCGAAGAATTTCGTCAGCTGAAAGGGATCGAATAGCTTCTGTAATCCTAACGATCATATTCGCTCTAGTTGTAGGTCTTTCTTGATACACTAGATTTTTTATCCTTCCCCATAAATAATAATCTAGAACAGTCAAGTCTGGTGAGCGAGGTGGATAATTAACTGGCCCATATTTACCAATCCATCTCCTGTGAAAGATTCTATTCAGTTCGATTTGGACGTTTCTCGCTGTATGAGCTGGACAACCGTCCTGCTGGAACCACAGTCGCTGACGTACGTCAAGAGGAACATCTTCCAATAAATGTGGAAGGTCGTTCTGTAGCAGTTGTAAATATCTGAACTGATTCATATTCCCATCCAGAAAAATAGGACCGATGATTTGATTGCCGATAACACCACACCAGACATTGACTTTCCATTTGTGTTGGTGATCCACCTCTCTTAACCAATTAGGATTCGTATCAGACCAATAACGGACGGTCCAATTACTCACTTCATAATCACTTTGGAATGTGCACTCATCCGAAAATAGAATATCTCGATGAAAATTACAGGGCTGCTCTCGAATCCAATTGCAAAAAGCTAGTCTTTGCCTGTGATCGTCCTGACTTAAGGCTTGATGAAGCTGCATCCGGTAACCATGAAAGTTGTATTCCTTAAAAATTCGCTGAATTGAGTTTCTCGATATTCCGGAATCTTTTTCCCGCCGTCTTAAACTGTCCTTGGGCGTAACATGAGCAGATGCAATGATATCGGCAGATTTAATATCACGAATTCTTCTGCGAATTTGTTTGCCCTTGTTATGATGTGGTTGCACCAAACCTTCATTACGAACGCGTCTCAATAATCTCGAAAATACTTTCCGTGAATGAGGAAATTTTTCTGGGAAGCGCTGTCGCCACAATTGCTCAGCTGCAGAAAAAACATTCCCGCACTCTCCCAGTATTTGGATCATCTGAACAGCTTCTTCGTTGGAATAAACCATGACTGGAACTAAGGAGCAGTACAAATACTAAAATCAGTAATTGTACATACTTGTGTGGATCAGAATGTAAGTGGCATAAGTGACGACTTCTCATTAAGAAAAAAAAATTGATAAATAATTTGGTATTAAATTATTGAATCTTACCTGCAATCGAAATGGGTCAATGACGTTTCAGATACTACACAATTCAAATTCACTCCGCTAATTCCACTCCGTCAATTCATTATTCACTCCGTGACTAACCACTGAACGAAGTTGATAAGTAATACAAACTTAAATTAATGTTTATTTTTTCTTCATTAAGGTATCGACTTTAAGCCACGTCATTCGAATGGATATTCAAGAAAGTTTGATAGAAAATCGTTGCGGGGGGCGGAAAGAGGGATACCTCTCTCCGCGCGAGGCTCACCCCTCATCTGCTCATTCCCTCCCACAGCCTACAAACTGGACGATTTGTTATTTAGATACACGATTTGTTATTTAGATGGACGATTTGTTATTGTTCGCTTATTTAGATTAAATAAGTGGTAAATTATCTTTCGCCTTTTTCTGAGATAAACTAGGAACTTTATTCTACCAATAATTTAATCAATAAATGTAAATGTTTTCAAAATTTTAAAAATGCGCAAGTAATTTTTTGGCTAAAAGAATAACCTATTAGATATTTTCAAATTTCTATCAAACGTTCTTAACAGTATTTTACATTTTAGTAATCCACACTTCATTTATTAATTTGAATCTCCAAAGCAGTACCTTGAAAATAATTTTGGGGTTGAAAACGACGATTTAGAAAAAAATTTTTTTTGCAGGTTCATAGTTTCTGAAAAAAAAAGTTCATTAACATTTGAAATTTAACTCGTGAAACCGATGGCTTACAACTATCTGAAAGGCTTCCCATGTTAAATTGCAAATGTTAATGAATTTTTTTCTTGGAAACGGTGCACCTAATAAAAAAAGTACTAAAAACACTTTTGATTCAAATTTTCGTGTTCTTTCAGAATCCAAAATCAAAAGTAGGGGTTCCTATTTAAAAAAACGAAGTTGACCTTGAAATGCCCTTGAAAGTCAATTCCAAGGTCAAATTCAAGGTCACCGCTGAAATCCTTGACAAATTTACTGAAATTTTGTATGTTTCATATTTTCTGAAAATGCGTTGTTGAAAAACTAGAAGGGGTGGACGGGTGGTCTGGGACATACTGTATATATATATATGGGAGATTCCATGTGAAGTGATCCAGTTAAAAAATAGAATTTTGTTTTAATGTATGGAATCAGTAAAAAACGACTTGAATAGAGTGTAGCTAAATTTTTAGACCTGAATTTCAATTAGTACCAGAGTTGTAGCCAATCAAAAAATCGAATTTATTGAAAAAATTGACTTTTTGGCCATGTTTATCACTTAATAACTCAAAATCTAACAATTTTTTCTTATATACATTAAATTTGAAAAAGTTTATTAATTTCAAGAAGAATCAGTTCAAATATTTCATTTATTTTATTTTAAAACTTTGAATATAGTTATAATCAATAAAAACCTTTGTAGTAAAAAAAAGGGTTGTACGATCAAAAATATTTTATCCATCCAAAAATCTAATTCATCGATGATTAATTACCTTCAAAATAATGCAAAGTTTGAGTGCGGCAGAGCATTTTAGACAAAGTTATGGTGTTTTTAGTCAAATTTCATAAAAAAAGAGAGCGAATGCATTTTATGAAGAAAACAGACTAACCGTATACTGCATTCAAACAATATTGCACTATTATTCCTCAATATTACTAAAATATACTATTTATTGTTAGTCACTGATATATTTTAATCTCTAAGTTGTTTACAAACACAAAACAGTAGGTATAAGCAGTTATACCTGTTATATAACTGGATAAATACCTGAAACTTTTTATAATTCCAATAAATCCAATTATATAACAGGTATAACTAAAAGTAAGACTTAAATAACAACTAAATAAAAGTTTCAGTAACTAACAATAAATAGTATATTTTAGTAATATTGAGGAATAATAGTGCCATATTGTTTGAATGCAAGTATACGGTAATTTGTTTTCTTCATAAAATGCATTCGCTCTCTTTTTTTATGAAATTTGACTAAAAACACCATAACTTTGTCTGAAATGCTCTGCCGCACTCAAACTTTGCATTATTTTGAAGGTAATTAATCATCGATGAATTAGATTTTTGGATGAATAAAATATTTTTGATCGTACAACCCTTTTTTTTACTACAAAGGTTTTTATTGATTATAACTATATTCAATGTTCTAAAATAAAATAAATGAAATATTTGAACTGATTCTTCTTGAAATTAATAAACTTTTTCAAATTTAATGTATATAAGAAAAAATTATTAGATTTTAGAGTTATTAAGTGATAAACATGGCCAAAAAGTCAATTTTTTCAAAAAATTCGATTTTTTGATTGGCTACAACTCTGGTACTAATTGAAATTCAGGTCTAAAAATTTAGCTACACTCTATTCAAGTAGTTTTTTACTGATTCCATACATTAAGACAAAATTCTGTTTTTAACTGGATCACTTCACATGGAATCTCCCATATATATATATATATATATATATATATATATATATATATATATATATATATATATATATATATATATATATATAAATTGATCAATCGGTACTTATGCCGACAAATTCTTACGGGAAATGGGAATTGTGCTTACTTTGGGGTAATTATGCCGACGTCAGCATAATTCCACCGAAAATTCAACAATGTATCCGTACTTATGCCGACACACAAAAAATCGGAAAATTATCTTTGTGAGCCCGGCTTTGACGTTATAATATTAATGAAGGATTGAAGCGGAGGCCTCCGGCACCTCGAAAGACGTTATAGCTTCAATCCTTCATTAATATTATAAGGTCAAAGTGTGCTTTTTTACCCGTGAGGGGTATTTAGGTATTTGGGTTATTGGTTTTTTATGCATTATTCTATCAATTAATATTCTCCCCCTTATATCTGAATCGTTACATATGTTTTATAACCTCAAAACACCAAGATAACACGTAGTGTCACCATAAGTACCGATACTGATGTTTACATATATATATATATAACACATATATATATATATATACTAGGGGGGCTTCGTCCCCCTGCGCGCTTCGCGCGCCAACCCCCCCCCCCCCCTTTGAAAATGAAATATATATATATAATATAAAGGAAATGTATATATTATAAATATATTATCATCATATCATATTATTATTAAATAGATTTCCACACCACCCTGGAGGTACTATTATGGCGCGTTGGGTTTTATACAAAAAATTTATCATATTAAATTTTAAAAAAATTTATAAATAAAAGATTACCAAAATTTTAGTATAATGAAGTAAAAATAAAAATTATAAAATAAAGATAGATGTGTATTAAAAACATAACGAGGAAACCCATCGCCGTTAGCCATACACCACGTTATTTAAAAAAAAATGATTTTAAACAAAATTCATAAATATAAACTATAACTGCAAATTTTATATTATATGAATTTTTTTAACTTATAATTTACATTATAATAAATAATTATAAATTTAATCAAAATTTAACTTACCTAAAATAGTAAATTTAAATTTTTAAACTGATCTAAATAATACTTCACCACCTAGAATTAATTTATGTAATGGTAAAGGATCATCATCTAAAAGTTCTATATCCTCGATATTTTGTACTTTTAATATAATAAAATTTTCTTCTAAAATAAATACATTTTCGTATTAATTTGAGAACTATTTAAAATATTTTAGTTACTTTCAAATAATAACCTGTATCTTCTATTTCCCCAATAATTCGTAATTTGCACCCTCTTTTAAAATTTGAATTTTGATTTATAATTATATCTATTTTATTTTTTCCGTTAGTTATGGAGCCCAAATATTTATTTTGATTATTGTTAACAAATTCATTTCTTAAATAACCTTCTGTTTCTAATAAATAAATATTTGTTTATGTAAATTATTATTTTATATAAATATACATTTTCTTCTCACTTATATATCCATGCAATTTTGAAATTTCATCAAAGGTAATAACACTTAAATTTGATGTATTTCTTCGGATATCAAATTCTCCTAAATTAGTAATTTTTGAAAAGTTTTTCAAATGTAATTCATATTTCATATTTACACTGTTAAAATTTGAGGGTTCCTTAGCCATTACTGTTTCTAAAAGAATTATCTACAAGAATACAATAATTTGGAATTATATTTAATTTTTAAATCATTGTATTTTATATCCATATTATATATTATATCTATAGAAAACTGTATGTTAGTATACTTGATTAATGTTTATTTTATTTTCAAATAATTTTGCATCTCCATTCCAGGCATTACACTGAATTTTGGATCCTTCATTATTATTTAATACAAATTTAAAAATTTCATAACTTTTATCGGTATTTCTGGACGTAATTGTTTTTGTCTTATCTATTGATTCTACGTATCCAACAACCATTCTATACAAATAATTATTTGTAATTTAATTTTTATATTATATTACGTTAAACATAGATAATACTTGTAATATTTGTATCATTTGATAAATACTTACACACTTTTATCACCAATATGAATTTTATTTTTTAAAAAATCATTATTTGTAAATGGAATCTCGGAAAAATCAATTTTTGTTTGTTTATTTTTAATAATTTCTTCATTACTATTAATTTGTTTTCTTTTGATTGACATGGCTATGTGAAAATAAAATCATTCGAAAATTTCTTTCCAGACGATATTTTCAATTTTATTTTGGTTTTCAGAGTTATTTTCAATATATAAATTATTTGGATTTTTACACCGAGAAAGAGCTACATATAATTGACCATGAGAAAATAGAGGTCTACGATAATATATTCCTAAACTATCAAAACTTTGTCCTTGCGATTTATTTATTAATATTGCAAATGCTAATATTACAGGAAATTGTTTTCGATGTAAAATGAATGGTAATTCAGAAAATTCACCTGTGTCTAAAGTTATTCTTGGTATAAATGCAATTTCTCCCTTTTTATTTCCTGTTACAATCATAACTTTTATATTATATTTATATAACTCGATGATTTTTAAACGCGTCCCATTACACAAACCATCATTAATGCTTATATTTCTTATAAGCATTACAATCGCGCCTATTTTTAAAATTAATTTATGGAATGGTTGTCCTGGAAGCTTAAGAGAATTTAAATATTCTATTGGATAATTTAATTGCATACTTTCATCATTCTGATCTACACCTTTAGCAGTTGCATAATCAATACTTAAATAAATTTTTACTTTTGAATGAATTTTGTTTAATACTTTTTTATTTAAATTATATATATCTTCATTATGACACGCTATAATATAGCTTTATTTGATAGATCATTTGTGTTTGTTATAATAGAACCATAAATTTTTTCGCAAATATCATCAGTTTTCCATGAATCTTTAATTTTTAATGAGGTTAGGTTTCCTTCACTGATTTGTAATAGAAATTTTGAAAAACTTTTATCACACGATCTCATATTTTTATTTAATTTTAAAACAGTGAATTTTGGCCATAAATTAGAATATTTTATAGATTCCTTTACTATTGAATTTCGGCAACCGTTTTTAATGACAGGTAAAATTTGTCTAAAATCACCTCCCAAAATTATTAATTTTCCTGCGAATGGAATTTTTTCATTTGAACAACAATCTCTTAAAGTTTTATCTACTATTTTTAATGCTTTTTTAGGTATCATAGATGCTTCATCCCAAATTATTATGTCACATTCACGTAATTTTTTTTTATCTGATTTTAATTTTAAAAACGTCGTTTCTATATTTGACAAATCTAACGGTAATTTAAAAGTTCTGTGACTCGTCATACCTTCTGGTAGTAAAATTGATGCAATACCAGTCCAAGCCATAGATATAACATTTTTTCCTTGCCCTAAATAATAATAAATAATTGTTTTATAAAGAAAAGTTTTTCCTGTACCGCCAGGCCCGTCAATAAAAATCATGTTATTATTTGATTGTGTAATATAATTAAATATTTTATTTTGATCTTCATTAAGTTTATTTTTATGATCAATAAATAAATTCATATTTGCGTCTTTCATTAATTTTATAGCATTTAAATCTACTTCATTTTCATTATTAATAATTTCTGGTAATCCAAAATCGGAAATAGAAAGATTTTCTAAATTTAAAATTTTATTAATATGTTTTAAAGCATTACATTCCTTATTTTCTTTGAAATCTTCACATAAATTTTTTTTAAAATTATTCCATATTTTACAAGCTGAAGATGAAGTATCAGCAATTAAAAACCACGAAAAAAATTTTCTAAATTCTTTTGGCATCATAATACTTGCTGCTTCTTCAAAAATTTTTAAAATTTGTTCATCGGTTTCTACTAATCCCATGGCTATAGCTGCTTCTTTAAATGTTTTATATAAAATATTATCATTTGTTTTTAAGTCAATAAAAGATGTCACTCCATTTTTATGATTTAGAATTAATTTTAAATGAAATCTTTCTGTATCTTTAATACTAACATTACATAATCTACCTAAAGCATTAGAAAAAACTTTTCTTTTAACCCACGTTTTTGTTGTTGTATTAAATAAATAAAATTTTGGTATATTTGAATATTTTATATTTTTTGCATTATTATCACATAAATTTAATCGAAACCATGCAGTAAGAGTTGTATTATTATTCTTTTCTAATGCTTCTTTTTCTTTATTTTCCTCAAAAATAATTTGCTGTTTATTTTCCGTATGCACTGCTAATCTAATTACTGTATGAGATCTTCCAGAAAGTGGTAATTCTTCAATTCTCCAAGCGGCTTCTATAGGACTTATATACCGCGCATCAATATAATCAGTAATTTCATCAAATATTTCATCTTTCTTTTTTTGTAAACCTATGTATGCTCTATCAGAACCTTTAAGTATATATTTATACAAATATTTAATACTCATTACAGAGTACGAAATTTCGGTACTAATATGACAATTATATTTTTGTAAAAGAGTAGCATTATAAGGTACTACCATTGAATTATTTACTTTAATAATTTCTCCATTTACTTTCTTATTATATTCATAATTTTTATTACTATTATCTCTTCTTTTATAATGAGGAAAACCATTTTCATCAAAATATGTAAAATCAGTAAAGTCTTTTGGAAATTTTTTGGAACATTTATTATTTTTGTAATCGTAATAGGGTGTATTTTCTGAATGTGGTCCATGTAACATATGCTTAATGACTAATTCTCGTAGATTTTCGTCATCAGGTATTTCAGCACTAATAAATTTATCAATATCTTTCCGATTTAGAAGTTTATTTTTATAATCAAGAACAAACAATAAATGTGCATGAGGTAATCCTCTTTTTTGAAATTCAATAGTATATATATGCAATAATATTTCCAAATATATTACCACTTAAAATATCACTTAAAATAGCACGTAATTTAATAAAAAATAAGCGTGCTACTATATTAGGTATATCAATACATGTAGTACCTGGAGGAAAGTTTGCAAGAACTCTTTTTATTTCTGGCCAATTTGGATTGCAAGTTACAGTTATAAATAAATCTGGTCTACCAATTTCTCTATTAATAGTCATAGCATCTTGATACAATTGATGCATATGTCTGGGACTACCAATATGCGTTGCTGGCAAAATGAAAATATTACCTAACCTTTCATTATTTTCAAGGTTTACAGAATTATTTGAGGCACATTTTTCAACATGATCTATTAATCCTTGACGACATTCAATTCTTAATTGTTTTTGATTATAAGCAAAAAAATTTAATCTATTATTTTCTATAATAATATAAGCATGTAAAAAATATTGTTGTGTTAAACGACCACAATATAATATAGGATCAAATTTAGAATTAATTCTATATGCAAGTCTGTAAGAATAATACTGTAAAGCTGATAATCTTTTAGAAGTATTTGAATTTTGTTTCAAGATTGGACTCCAGCCTAAATCTCCTGAAGAAAATAAAATAACAAATACCATCGGATCAACATGGAATGATAATTTATTTAAAATCACGCTTTCATGATTATCTGGTGAATTTTTTGGATAAACACGTAAATCGGCAATTTCTGGAATTTCATTATTTTTCGAAACTATTTATGCAACAATTTATGCAGCGTGTGAATATTAAATTATACTCATCAATTTCACCATTATTAGTTACGTCATACAAATGTTTATATTTTTTAGCATACGGATTTTCTTTTAATATTTCTGATATTATTTTCATATATTCTAGTTCTAACATATTATTATTTTGCATTCGAATTTTATTAGCTGTATCATTATCATATATATAAATTTGACTGTATTGTGGATCAATTCCCTCTTTTGCTAAAATATTATTAGGACTATAATGACATACTTGACAATGAATTTTTAAATTATAAATTCCTTTTTTATAATCATTAAGAATATTTGCATTAAAACTTGCAAAAGCAAATTTATTATTATAATATCGTATAAGATTTCTAAATTTGGTATCATATAAAAGATTTTTTAATTCATTATTATAATCACTTAAAGGTGGAAGTACAATTTTACCATAATGACAACAACTTTTTTTTGAAAATTCTAACCAAAAAGCTGCAGAACAATAAGGACATATAAAAGTCATATCACCGATATCAGTATAATAAACACTTGTTTTAGAAAATTTTGAAATTTTTTGATTTATCCTTCGTTTATTAATTCGATTATTTGGCATATTTAAAACAACATCTTTTCTTCTCTTCTTATCCAATCTTTCTTAGTCATTGCTTCGACCATATCTTTATTCCTCTTCTTTTCCAATCTTTCTTCAGTCATACCTTCGACTATATCTTTGCTCCTCTTCTTTTCCAATCTTTCTTCAGTTATTCCTTCGACTATATCTTTACTCCTTTTCTTTTCCAATCTTTCTTCAGTCATTCCTTCGACCATATCTTTATTCCTCTTCTTTTCCAATCTTTTTTCAGTCTTTCCTTCGACTATATCTTTATTCCTCTTCTTTTCCAATCTTTCTTTCAGTCATTCCTTCGACTATATCTTTATTCCACTTCTTTTCCAATCTTTTTTCAGTCATACCTTCTACTATATCTTTACTCCTCTTCTTTTCCAATCTTTCTTCAGTCATTCCTTCGACTATATCTTTACTCCTTTTCTTTTCTAATCTTTCTTCAGTCATTCCTTCGACTATATCTTTACTCCTTTTCTTTTCGAATCTTTCTTCAGTCATTCCTTCGACTATATCTTTATTCCTCTTCTTTTCCAATCTTTCTTCAGTCATTCCTTCGACTATATCTTTATACCTCTTCTTTTCCAATCTTTCTTCAGTCATTCCTTCGACTATATCTTTATTCCTCATCTTTTCCAATCTTTCTTTCAGTCATTCCTTCGACTATATCTTTATTCCTCTTCTTTTCCAATCTTTCTTCAGTCATTCCTTCGACTATATCTTTGTACCTCTTCTTTTCCAATCTTTCTTCAGTCATTCCTTCGACTATATCTTTATTCCTCATCTTTTCCAATCTTTCTTTCAGTCATTCGTTCGACTATATCTTTATTCCACTTCTTTTCCAATCTTTCTTCAGTCATTCCTTCGACTATATCTTTATTCCTCACCTTTTCCAATCTTTCTTTAGTCATACCTGCGACTATATCTTTACTCCTCTTCTTTTCCAATCTTTCTTCAGTCATTCCTTCGACTATATCTTTATTCCTCTTCTTTTCCAATCTTTCTTCAGTCATTCCTTCGACTATATCTTTATTCCTCATCTTTTCCAATCTTTCTTTAGTCATACCTGCGACTATATCTTTACTCCTCTTCTTTTCCAATCTTTCTTCAGTCATTCCTTCGACTATATCTTTACTCCTTTTCTTTTCTAATCTTTTTTCAGTCATACCTTCTACTATATCTTTACTCCTCTTCTTTTCCAATCTTTCTTCAGTCATTCCTTCGACTATATCTTTACTCCTTTTCTTTTCTAATCTTTTTTCAGTCATACCTTCTAATATATCTTTACTCCTCTTCTTTTCCAATCTTTCTTCAGTCATTCCTTCGACTATATCTTTACTTCCTTTTCTTTTCTAATCATTCTTCAGTCATTCCTTCGACTATATCTTTACTCCTTTTCTTTTCGAATCTTTCTTCAGTCGTTCCTTCGACTATATCTTTATTCCTCTTCTTTTCCAATCTTTCTTCAGTAATTCCTTCGACTATATCTTTACTCCTCTTCTTTTCCATCTTTCTTCAGTCATTCCTTCGACCATATCTTTATTCCTCTTCTTTTCCAATCTTTCTTCAGTCATTCCTCGACTATATCTTTATTCCTCATCTTTTCCAATCTTTCTTTAGTCATACCTGCGACTATAACTTTACTCCTCTTCTTTTCCAATCTTTCTTCAGTCATTCCTTCGACTATATCTTTACTCCTTTTCTTTCTAATCTTTTTTCAGTCATACCTTCTACTATATCTTTACTCCTCTTCTTTCCATCTTTCTTCAGTCATTCCTTCGACTATATCTTTACTCCTTTTCTTTTTCGTCATACCTTCTAATATATCTTTACTCCTCTTCTTTTCCAATCTTTCTTCAGTCATTCCTTCGACTATATCTTTACTCCTTTTCTTTTCTAATCATTCTTCAGTCATTCCTTCGACTATATCTTTACTCCTTTTCTTTTCGAATCTTTCTTCAGTCGTTCCTTCGACTATATCTTTATTCCTCTCTTTTCCAATCTTTCTTCAGTAATTCCTTCGACTATATCTTTACTCCTCTTCTTTTCCAATCTTTCTTCAGTCATTCCTTCGACCATATCTTTATTCCTCTTCTTTTCCAATCTTTCTTCAGTCATTCCTTCGACTATATTTATTCCTCATCTTTTCCAATCTTTCTTTAGTCATACCTGCGACTATAACTTTACTCCTCTTCTTTTCCAATCTTTCTTCAGTCATTCCTTCGACTATATCTTTATCCTTTTCTTTTCTAATCTTTTTTCAGTCATACCTTCTACTATATCTTTACTCTTCTTTTCCAATCTTTCTTCAGTCATTCCTTCGACTATATCTTTACTCCTTTTCTTTTCTAATCTTTTTTCAGTCATACCTTCTAATATATCTTTACTCCTCTTCTTTTCCAATCTTTCTTCAGTCATTCCTTCGACTATATCTTTACTCCTTTTCTTTTCTAATCATTCTTCAGTCATTCCTTCGACTATATCTTTACTCCTTTTCTTTTCGAATCTTTCTTCAGTCGTTCCTTCGACTATATCTTTATTCCTCTTCTTTTCCAATCTTTCTTCAGTAATTCCTTCGACTATATCTTTACTCCTCTTCTTTTCCAATCTTTCTTCAGTCATTCCTTCGACCATATCTTTATTCCTCTTCTTTTCCAATCTTTCTTCAGTCATTCCTTCGACTATATCTTTATTCCTCATCTTTCCAATCTTTCTTTAGTCATACCTGCGACTATATCTTTACTCCTCTTCTTTTCCAATCTTTCTTCAGTCATTCCTTCGACTATATCTTTACTCCTTTTCTTTTCTAATCTTTTTTCAGTCATACCTTCTACTATATCTTTACTCCTCTTCTTTTCCAATCTTTCTTCAGTCATTCCTTCGACTATATCTTTACCTCCTTTTCTTTTCTAATCTTTTTCAGTCATACCTTCTAATATATCTTTACTCCTCTTCTTTTCCAATCTTTCTTCAGTCATTCCTTCGACTATATCTTTACTCCTTTTCTTTTCTAATCATTCTTCAGTCATTCCTTCGACTATATCTTTACTCCTTTTCTTTTCGAATCTTTCTTCAGTCGTTCCTTCGACTATATCTTTATTCCTCTTCTTTTCCAATCTTTCTTCAGTAATTCCTTCGACTATATCTTTACTCCTCTTCTTTTCCAATCTTTCTTCAGTCATTCCTTCGACCATATCTTTATTCCTCTTCTTTCCAATCTTTCTTCAGTCATTCCTTCGACTATATCTTTATTCCTCATCTTTTCCAATCTTTCTTTAGTCATACCTGCGACTATATCTTTACTCCTCTTCTTTTCCAATCTTTCTTCAGTCATTCCTTCGACTATATCTTTACTCCTTTTCTTTTCTAATCTTTTTTCAGTCATACCTTCTACTATATCTTTACTCCTCTTCTTTTCCAATCTTTCTTCAGTCATTCCTTCGACTATATCTTTACTCCTTTTCTTTTCTAATCTTTTTTCAGTCATACCTTCTAATATATCTTTACTCCTCTTCTTTTCCAATCTTTCTTCAGTCATTCCTTCGACTATATCTTTACTCCTTTTCTTTTCTAATCATTCTTCAGTCATTCCTTCGACTATATCTTTACTCCTTTTCTTTTCGAATCTTTCTTCAGTCGTTCCTTCGACTATATCTTTATTCCTCTTCTTTTCCAATCTTTCTTCAGTAATTCCTTCGACTATATCTTTACTCCTCTTCTTTTCCAATCTTTCTTCAGTCATTCCTTCGACCATATCTTTATTCCTCTTCTTTTCCAATCTTTCTTCAGTCATTCCTTCGACTATATCTTTATTCCTCATCTTTTCCAATCTTTCTTTAGTCATACCTGCGACTATAACTTTACTCCTCTTCTTTTCCAATCTTTCTTCAGTCATTCCTTCGACTATATCTTTACTCCTTTTCTTTTCTAATCTTTTTTCAGTCATACCTTCTACTATATCTTTACTCCTCTTCTTTTCCAATCTTTCTTCAGTCATTCCTTCGACTATATCTTTACTCCTTTTCTTTTCTAATCTTTCTTCAGTCATTCCTTCGACTAAATCTTTACTCCTTTTCTTTTCTAATCTTTCTTCAGTCATTCCTTCGACTATATCTTTACTCCTTTTCTTTTCTAATCTTTCTTCAGTCATTCCTTCGACTATATCTTTACTCCTTTTCTTTTCGAATCTTTCTTCAGTCATTCCTTCGACTATATCTTTATTCCTCTTCTTTTCGAATCTTTCTTCAGTCATTCCTTCGACTATATCTTTATTCCTCTTCTTTTCCAATCTTTCTTCAGTCATTCCTTCGACTATATCTTTATACCTCATCTTTTCCAATCTTTCTTTAGTCATACCTGCGACTATATATTTACTCCTCTTCTTTTCCAATCTTTCTTCAGTCATTCCTTCGACTATATCTTTACTCCTTTTCTTTTCCAATCTTTGTTCAGTCATACCTTCTACTATATCTTTATTCCTCTTCTTTTCTAACCTGTCTTCAGTCATATTTATTACTTTATCATTTTGTCTTTTACGAAATAATTTTAATTCATTTAAATTTTGAACATGTTTTTTCATATTAATAATTTGTTTATATGAGAATTAGCACCCTTCATTTTTTTAATTTGATATATTTTTCGTTCTTGAGGGTCAATGCAGGTGTTTCAGTTTTTAAATAAATAAAAACACTTATATAATGCTAATAAGCAACGTTTCGTCCGCTTAGGTTTGCGGACCTCATCAGGCAATGCTATTTATTCAACACAGAAAATAAATTTTACATTTTTAAACATATTAGATTTAAAAAGAACAACAAAATTATAACTTTAAATTACCATGCGTATCACCAACGTTTCACTTCATGCTTATACTTAAGCGCTACTGAACAAATATTTATAAACGGTCAACAAACTTTATATCAAAGATATACCAATAACTGATTTTAATACCATTTGTAATACTAAGAAGGTAATAAATTTATATCAGGTTAATAAATGTTTCTATATAAACGGCTCAAATATTGTGTATCTTCCTTTCTATTTATTGTAAAATTGTTATTATTAATGTGAATCATTTCGGAAATAATTCTTTTCTTATAAAGTGGTTCTTTATCCAAAATTTTAGTATTTTGCCAGTCAAATTCGTGTTCATAATTATCCATGTGTAGCGATATTACAGTTTCTGAGTTTTTTTTATTTTTATGTTCGTTAATCCTTTCCTTTAGACTACGTTTAGTTTCTCCTACATAACAAGCAGAACAATTTTTACAATTAATTTTATAAACTACACCAGTAACATTCCATTTTTCTGTAAAATCTTTACCCAACACAATTATATTATTTAATTTGTTGTTCATCATTGGAACAGTCGAGAAGTTATATTTTTTTAACATCGAAGTACATTTATTGAAAAACTGTTTGTAGTAATGTAAAGGTAAAATACCAATTGAGTGTTTATTCTTTTTTTCCCTTAATCTAATTGTGTTCATATGTTTAATTTTCCTGAGTCTATTGTTTATTGAAATTTTCACAAATCGTGTTGGGTAATCATTTTCAGATAACAATTTTTGTACAATGTTTATATTTTCCCGATGAAAATCCGAATGTGACAATAAAACAGCTCTATCTATGAGATTGTATACAATATTTTTCTTTAATTGATCTGTGTGGTTAGAGTTATAATTTAAAAGACGATTCGAGACTGATGGTTTTCTGTACCAATTCGTAATAATTACATTATTTTTTTTAATTAACATAATGTCTAAAAAGTTTATTGAATTGTTATTTTCTACTTCATGTGTGAATTTTGAGTGATCACTATAACTATTGAAAACATCTAATACCGCATACTTATGTTCATTTTTTATACATAGAATTGTATCATCTACATATCTGTAATAAAATAACGGGATGCAATTATATTCATTTTTTAATTTTTTCAAGCAATCAGTCTCCAAATCATCCATAACCATATCGGCAAAAAACGGAGAAATGGGAGATCCCATTGGCGATCCAAATTTTGTTGGTAAAAAATGTTGTCAAACGTGAAAAAAGTATTGTTAAATAGGAATTTGACTATTTCTCGGATTTCATGAAAAGGCAATTTACATTTCGTTTGTATGTGTGAAACACGTCGATCTAGGCTGTTGTCGCGTCCCGACGAAAATTATATTATTATTTTTCGTAAAAAGTATTGCGTAGTTTAGAATAAAAATACGGCGTAGAAGACGAACAAAATAAGGTTGATAAAGAATGGTTCTAAGTAAATGCAGTAATATAAAATATAATTTATAAAACTAAGGAACAGAATATTTTACGAGTGTTTCAAACGAAACAGAGACTGATACGTAGAGTTGAAGATATTCTTCAAAGCCAATACGCATATAAGCGGGATCGCCGATAGTGAGATCGAAACGAAGGGTTACGCAAGAGTTTTTTTGTACTGCACTATAAAATCAATGCTCGGAGAAGAACCGGCAATGGAAAACATCGACTAGAAAATTCGAGCATTAGAAGGAAGTAATAAATTAAACCGTTCTTTGGATAACGTCGCAGTATAAAAGGGGGGACAGCAAATTCTCCGAATTAACTACGAAGCGATACAGAAAATGCACGGGATTCGATAATTTTTAATTACGCACATCTAACGGTCCAATCGGGTGCAAGCACAGAAAAATCGAGAACTACTTACACATCTCCATATAAGGCAAAGTGTAAGAATTGTAAACAAGATTAGAAGTGTAACAGTTCGAGAAATGCATAGATTTTCTGTAATAAAGAGGACTTAGACAAAGGCATCCTAAATTTTTCAGTCAAATTCGGGGTCATAAGTATCATGTGTAGCGATATACGTTCTGAGTTTTTTTTTTTTATGTTCGTTAATCTGTCCTTTAGAACGTTTAGTTCTTATACATAACAAGCAGAACAATTTTACAATTAATTTATAAACTACACCAGTACCATTCATTTTCTGAATAAATCTGTACCCAACACAATTTATTATTTAATTGTTTTTCATCATTGGAACGTCGAAGAAGTATATTTTTTTAACAGCGAAGTACATTATTGAAAAACTGTTTGTAGTAATGTAAAGGTAAAATACCAATTGAGTGTTTATTCTTTTTTTCCCTTAATCTAATTGTGTTCATATGTTTAATTTTCCTGAGTCTATTGTTTATTGAAATTTTCACAAATCGTGTTGGGTAATCATTTTCAGATAACAATTTTTGTACAATGTTTATATTTTCCCGATGAAAATCCGAATGTGACAATAAAACAGCTCTATCTATGAGATTGTATACAATATTTTTCTTTAATTGATCTGTGTGGTTAGAGTTATAATTTAAAAGACGATTCGAGACTGATGGTTTTCTGTACCAATTCGTAATAATTACATTATTTTTTTTAATTAACATAATGTCTAAAAAGTTTATTGAATTGTTATTTTCTACTTCATGTGTGAATTTTGAGTGATCACTATAACTATTGAAAACATCTAATACCGCATACTTATGTTCATTTTTTATACATAGAATTGTATCATCTACATATCTGTAATAAAATAACGGGATGCAATTATATTCATTTTTTAATTTTTTCAAGCAATCAGTCTCCAAATCATCCATAACCATATCGGCAAAAAACGGAGAAATGGGAGATCCCATTGGCGATCCAAATTTTTGTTGGTAAAAAATGTTGTCAAACGTGAAAAAAGTATTGTTAAATAGGAATTTGACTATTTCTCGGATTTCATGAAAAGGCAATTTACATTTCGTTTGTATGTGTGAAACACGTCGATCTAGGCTGTTGTCGCGTCCCGACGAAAATTATATTATTATTTTTCGTAAAAAGTATTGCGTAGTTTAGAATAAAAATACGGCGTAGAAGACGAACAAAATAAGGTTGATAAAGAATGGTTCTAAGTAAATGCAGTAATATAAAATATAATTTATAAAACTAAGGAACAGAATATTTTACGAGTGTTTCAAACGAAACAGAGACTGATACGTAGAGTTGAAGATATTCTTCAAAGCCAATACGCATATAAGCGGGATCGCCGATAGTGAGATCGAAACG
Organism: Theocolax elegans; assembly: GCA_026168455.1. Classification (NCBI taxonomy): domain Eukaryota; kingdom Metazoa; phylum Arthropoda; class Insecta; order Hymenoptera; family Cerocephalidae; genus Theocolax; species Theocolax elegans. Next base: position 34,894,151 of record CM047429.1, read on the forward strand.
AAGGGTTACGCAAGAGTTTTTTTTGTACTGCACTATAAAATCAATGCTCGGAGAAGAACCGGCAATGGAAAACATCGACTAGAAAATTCGAGCATTAGAAGGAAGTAATAAATTAAACCGTTCTTTGGATAACGTCGCAGTATAAAAGGGGGACAGCAAATTCTCCGAATTAACTACGAAGCGATACAGAAAATGCACGGGATTCGATAATTTTTAATTACGCACATCTAACGGTCCAATCGGGTGCAAGCACAGAAAAATCGAGAACTACTTACACATCTCCATATAAGGCAAAGTGTAAGACAAGGAAGAAGTGTAAGACAAGGAGAGATGCATAGATTTTAGGGTATATAAAGAGGACCCAGAACAGACACAGGCACTCCTAAATTTTCATCTAAAGCTTTCGCAAGGCGAAGCTCTGCTGGACAACTCTTTGATTTTTATCCAAGGGCGTGGCTCTGCTACTTGAACTTTTAAGTAATACGTATTGAAAATCACAAGAGGAATCGAGACGTATCATTGACATCTACAAGCCATAGTCGAGGAACTACGACTTCGACATCTGGAAATCGTCGAGCTCCAACAGCATATACATCTAACGTCGACGCCCGCAGGTCTAGCAGGACATTATACGGCAATCTGACACCGCTACCCACGTTCAAGGCGGACCTTCGTTCCTCACCGAATATACACATATATATATGTATATATACATATATATATCTATATATATTTGGGTACTTAAGGTATATTCTTTTCGGCTATCTATACGCTTGTATTATTCGTAAAGGCAACCTGATATTTTATGTTATTTCGATTGCTGAACCAACCGTTTTCTTTTATAACAATTATTATTATATATTACAATTTATTTATAATAATTATACGTTGTATTGCATTTAATTTGCAATATTCGCGGTTTGAAATACACTTTATTAACAATAATTCATGTTTAAAACGACAACAATTTTTAATTAAATCTGCATTTATTTATAATAATTCTTATTTCGATTATTAATGTTTATAATAAAAAACCTTGTGTATCTTTTATTCTATAATGTGTTAATGTGTTCGCCGTACACTTGTTTATTCAATCAAAATTAATAGTTATTCGACTTAAATAATTTTATACAATTGTTAATAAAATAGTGTAATTTTATGTGTTTTTGCCCATTAAAAAGCTGTAATAATTTAGTTTCACGTGTTCATTTAAAGAAAAACAGCATATTATATTTAAATAAATAATGCATAATTAATACGAAATTAAACATATATTATTTTATTTATCCCACATTATATCCTGCATCTCTACTCTCAAAATAACTTCGCTCGCTACTCCCGGAGACGTAAGGCTAGTCCTAGTCAAACAAGAGCGAAAGGAACGCGAATGGTTTATTAACCATTTGCCTTCTTGTAATATTTTTTATGGTAATTGGTGCAAGTCTGGACGTGACAGATTGTATTAATTATTATAATAAATTTGGTGCATCGGCCGGGAAACTCACATTTTTGAGAGAAAAAAAGAGATTAAAGGAATAATGTGTTTAGATATAAAATGTCAGGTTCGCCTAAAAATACTGATTGTTATGTAAATAAACAAAGAAACACGAGTTTAGAATTTTCTATGAATGATACGTTATTAAATTTATACAAAGAAAAAGTTCAGACTCTCGATACTCTCGATTTAACTAAAACTCCTAGGGAAACAGTGCAAAATTTGACAAAAGAAATAAATTATTTAAAGGATAGAATAGAAAAAAGTGCAGCAAATATTTCATTATCTATAAAAATACCTCGCGATTTTGAATATAGAGACCCTTTTTTTCCAACTGATCTTTCTATTTCCGAAGTTAGTGAAGACGAACAGGAAGACACAATAATTACTCCCACGCGTGTAAAACATTTTAGTTTAAAACCCGCAGTTTTGAATTACGAGGAACAAAAAGAACTTATCGCGAATAATCCTGTAAATTTTAGTACGCCAGCCCCAATTTATCGTCCATATGAACCATTGATTTTAACACCGGATAACGTTATAAGCTCGGTAAGAAAACGGCTCGCGACTGAAGTAAAAAAAGAGTTGTTAGATTCTTATCTCGAGGAACCTAAAATCATAGAAAATTTACAAGAAAGTGTAAAAAAAGGGACAACTTTTCAAGGTATCATAAATAAGATTAAAGGCGCGTTAAATATTTTTTCCGCACCGATCGAAAAAGAGACTGAGGACGCAAAGGCACTAGTGACAGACACGGCGAAAGTACTCGACGAAAAACTAATTCAAGGCGCGACAGATTTTACAATTCCCTTCGATAATCAATTAATTAAAAAATCGCCCGAACAAGCAAACTCTTCTAAGATTAAAGACGAATTATTTAATAAAATTAATTTAGACGAATTAAGAACAAGCACCGGAACAAAACCAAAAAAACTAGATAGGAGTGAAGTTAAAAAACAAATTAACAATAAAACAATGACGTCTCAAATTCGAGGTTTATCGCTAAAGGACGCTCTAGATTTAATACCGCGATTTAACGGTCATAATATAAATTTATCGCAATTTTTGGACGGATGCAACGAAGCAAAAGAAATTTTACCGTCGGAGTATGAAAAAGAATTAACAAAACTTATTCGAATGCGTTTATATGGGGAAGCTTTAACTTGTGCGCGCGGAGAAAATTTTAATTCTATCAAAGAAATATCCGATTTTTTCGAAAACACCTTCGGATCGATAAAAACATATTACGAGTGGACGGGAGAACTAGCTAAATTAAAACAAAAAAACAATGAGACAGTCGTTGCTTATTTTAATCGGTTACAAGAAATAAAAAATGAAATAGTCAAAGCGGCCGACAGAGAGGGACGAGTCGCGATAGCAGATCATTTCATGCTTGAACTAAGGCGAGATTGTTTAAAATTCTTTTTAAAAGGGCTTCGTTGGGAAATTCGTGCGCGTTTAGGGACTCCAAGTTCTATAAAACAAGCTCGTGAACAAGCGCTCGAGGTGGAGCGCGAGTTCGCTTGTAGCGTCTTGGACGAGGAGACGCCGAGCCGAGAAGAGGCTCGTTTTCGTTCAACTCGAGAAACGCGTAAAGTAAACTATATTTCTAATAACTCTCCGATTGTATGTCAATATTGTTCTAAGACTGGTCATGGAGCCATAAATTGTTTCAAATTAGCACGAAGTTTTGCGGAAAGATTTTCCGATAATAACAACCGACGCAATCCTATAAACAGTTCATATAGTCCACAAAATCGCTCGGATAACAGTCGTAATTATAATAGACCAAATTTACAATTTGGTGGTTGGAATGAGTATCAAAATCAGACGGAATTTTTAGCAAATAGGGACAGAGATAAAAATGATTCCTTTGTTCGTTATAATAATAATAAATATTCATCGCAACAATTTAACAAAGAAGATCGGGGAAATAATTCCGGGACTCGCGGTGTGCGCGAGCCGGTTAATCCAACTTCCCAAGAATCACGATATATTAATAACGAATCGAATAATAATATGAGATCACCAGTTACTTGTTTTCATTGCGGAAAACCCGGTCACATAAAGCGCGATTGTTATAAGTTACAAAGAGAAATAAGAGAAGGAAATCAAAATCAGGGAAACACCGATACTCTCTCTCCGAGGAGGGTCGAGAGAGAGGCTACGAATCAAATTCCCTCTACTTCGAGCGCGGAAACCCGCTCAAACGTCCCCTCCGCACCGCGAAAATAAATTTAAGCCAACAGAGTTCAGCCCCGGTCGTAATCTTCGATACCGGTCAGTTAAGACGTCCGTTAAAATTTTTGCTAGATACAGGAGCATCGGTAAGTCTAATTAAAGAGTCAGAAGTAGACTCTCGCGTAAAAATTGACGAAAATGATATTATATTGTTAAAAGGCATAACTGACCACTCATTAACTACTCGTGGTAAAATCAGAGTAGATTTCGAAGGATCTCCCGTGGAACTCAATTTAGTACATGATTCGTTCCCTATACAACAAGACGGAATCTTAGGCACCGATTTTTTCCGTAGAAACGATGCAAAAATCAATTATTTGGAACAATATTTAGAATTTAACGGATTAATCCTCCCCTTTGAAAATGCAAATAATATGCAAACGGATGAATCGATATATATAGTGGAGAATATCGAAAATTATGACCGAAAATCAATACGATATATGCCAAAACCAAGGGAAAACAATGGTTATACGAACATGAAAAATTCAAGATTTTATAATTATACCGATAGTGACTCAGAAACGTCAAGTGATTTTCAATTACACGAAAATGATGAAATGTTTATAAAATTTGACACAAACGAATCGTATGAAATCTACGAGCAAGAACAAAAAAATGAAAGAAATCAAAATGGCAACGACAAAAACCTATACAATCACAGTGAAAAAGAACAAGAGTTATATGACGATTATAAAAATGACGAAATACAAGTACATCAGATCGACGAGGAGTCGGATCTAAGGAATAATACATGTAAAGCAAGTGAAAATTGTTATGGATTAATGAATGAAGAACGATTACAAATAAATAATGGAAAAGCGCAGCCACGGGTATGTGATGTGACTGAGCCACGTATTAAAGAAAAATTTGATGAAATTACTGAAAATTATGGTATTATTGAAGCACCATTGTTCGATAGGATGGCTGAGAGTCCCTCCTGTACTAATTATGAAAACGAAGTTGACCTAAAGTATGATATTGAAAATGAAATAAAAAATGAATAAAATTTATTGAATAAGACAGTTAATAATTGTCGAGTACAAATGGATTATGAAATCGAGGAGGGCGATAAATGCGGACCTCGTGAAAATAAGGAAAATTTTGTTGATAAAAAAATGAATTGTCGAGTACAAATGGATTATGAAATCGAGGAGGGCGATAAATGCGGACCTCGTGAAAATAAGGAAAATTTTGTTGATAAAAAGATGAATTGTCGAGTACAAATGGATTATGAAATCGAGGAGGGCGATAAATGCGGACCTCGTGAAAATAAGGAAAATTTTGTTGATAAAAAGATGAATTGTCGAGTACAAATGGATTATGAAATCGAGGAGGGCGATAAATGCGGACCTCGTGAAAATAAGGAAGATTTTGTTGATAAAAAGATGAATTGTCCAGTTAGAATGGATTACGAAATCGAGGAGGGCGATAAATGCGGACCTCGTGATAAAAATGTTAGTAAATTGAATAACAAAGAATTGGTTATGTCGGAGGAAGAGTTAGATACTATCCCGAGAACCGAAATATTATGGATAAATAAACAAGGAACTGAAGAAACTGAAAATGAGATAAATAATGAGAATTTAATAAACATACAGGAAGAAAATGAACAGGATGAGGACCCTAGCGATTTTTTATTGAATGAACGAGTTATAAACGAAAATTTACGAAAAGAATTTGTCGAAGCCATACACGAAAACGAAATGAATAACAGTTATTTGGTTTATTCAAATAAACCTTATATTAATAATTTTTATAGTTATGAAAGTGAAGAGGTCGACATACACGACATTTCTGACAATCGATCTGAAGCAAGGATACTTAACATAACAGAGGATACGAGTACACTTAATCGTAATGAACGATTAAAAGAAGCATTGCATTTTGATAAAATGGACGAGGAACAAAGACAATCTATAGAGAATTTAATTGATAAATATTCGGATTGTTTCTGTCTAAAAGGAGAAAAATTAGGCGTTACAAATGCTATAGAACATAAGATACCGACTGTCGACGATATACCAATCACAGCTAAGCCATATAGATTTCCTCATGCTCTCAAAAGCGAACTTGATAAACAATTAAAAGAAATGATTGAAGGAGACATAATTGAACCATCAAGTTCCAATTATACATCACCTGTTTTTCTAGTAACAAAAAAGCCTGATAGTCAAGGTAATAAACGATACCGACTAGTTGTCGATTTTCGACAATTAAACGATAAAACCGTAAAGGATCGATACCCATTACCTAATATACTAGATATTATCGATCAAATCGGACCAGAAAATCGTGTATTCACCGTCTTGGATTTATGTCAAGGATTTTTACAAGTTCCGTTAGCACAAGAAGATCGACATAAAACAGCTTTCGCATCTTCATTCGGTTTATTTCAATTTAAAACAATGCCTATGGGATTATGCAATTCTCCAGCCACTTTTCAAAGAATGATTGATCGTGTTTTCGAAGGCATGCAAGGCAAAGAAATATTTTTATTCCTTGACGACGCAGTTATATACGCTAAAAATATTCAGGAGCATAACCAATAGTTTGAAAAATTTTTGCAAAGAGTACGCACCGCAAATCTGAAATTACAGCCAGACAAATGTGAATTTTTGAAGAGAGAAGTAGTGTATCTGGGACACGTACTATCACCAGAAGGTGTTTTGCCGGATCCAAAAAAATTAGAAGCAGTAAAAAAATTTCCAATTCCAAAAACAGTGAAAAACATACGTCAATTTTTAGGATTAGCAGGTTATTATAGACGATTCATTGCGAATTTTTCGGGTATAGCTAGACCATTAAGTAATTTATTAAAGAAAGACGCACCTTTCCTATGGTCCAGCGAGGTTCAAAAGGCATTCGATGATTTAAGAGAAAAATTGTGTAAGCAACCAATACTACAAATCGCAGATTTTAACAAACCATTTATAGTGACTTGTGACGCTAGCGGTACAGCAATAGGAGCAATATTATCACAAGGAGAGGTGGGAACCGACCTACCAGTTGCTTATGTTTCACGAGTATTAAACAAAGCCGAGCAAAAATATGATACTTATTCAAGGGAAGCATTAGCCATACTGTATGCCGTTACTCAGTTCGATTGCTATCTAAGAGGCCGTCGTTTCCTCATTATAACAGATCATAAACCACTTGTTTGGTTTAAAAACTCAGTAGATCCGACATCTAGAGTTAGTAGATGGAGAATAAAACTGAATGCATACGACTTTGACATCGTATACAAAGCCGGTAAAAGTAACGTTAATGCTGACGCGTTATCAAGAAATCCAATAGAAGAACCCGTTTATGTTATTAAAAATCATTCTATGGAAACACGCAGTCGTGCAGGAAAAATAACACGGCCAAACTACAACGAAAAGAGAGCTAAACGACCCAACAAGTCAAATATATCAAAAGAACCAGTCAAAAACCTTCCAATAATACAAGAAGCCCCCGAGGAAATTGAAACGATAGTCAACTCAGACAAAAGATTACAACCCATAGAGATAGATAATTTTAACAACAAATTTGACGAGTCCTGGGAAGAGAAGGATGTTTACGAAGAACCAAATGATGAAAAGAAATTCATTGAAGTTAAAGAACAACTCTTTATGAGGAAAGATAATTACGTTTATTTCATAACTACGACTGGAATGCCTTTAGATGAAGGATCCAGAAATTTGGCTTCAAAATTATTATTACCTCATTTTTCCAATTTAAATCCAGGAGAAATAAGAATCAATAACAAAAACGGAAAAATGCATTTTGCTATGGTGTTACGTGACGAAGAGCGACTGAGTACTTCAGAAATTATTAACAATCTAAAAACGAATCTATTAAATTCGAAAAATATTATATTAAAAGAAAAATTACGTTCAATAAGTATCGCAAAGAGCGAATTTATTGAAAACGTTTCATGGAACGAAATATTGAAACAAATAAGTATAACCCTACGAAAAATTAATGTAAAAATAATTATTTGTTTGGGATTCATAAAATGTGTGGAAGAGAGTAATAGGGAAAATATTATTCGCGAAATGCACGAGTCTGCTTGTGCAGGACATAAAGGGGTAACAAAAACCTATAAACGTATAAAACAACGTTTTTATTGGCCAGACATTAAGAAAGATGTACAAAACTACATTAGACATTGTTTAACTTGCCAACTAAAAAAATTGGTTCGTGTTAAAACTAAACAACGTATGATAATAACAGATACTCCGTACTCGGCTATGGAATCCATATCGGTCGATCTTGTGGGACCATTTCCCAGATCTCGAAATAATAACAATAATATATTAACCATTCAATGCAACCTTTCAAAATACTGTATGGCGATACCCATACCAGACGCGACCGCGGCAACGATCGCCGAAGCGTTAGTTCGTCGACACTTTTCAATTTTTAGCGCCCCATTGTTAATTATATCCGACCAAGGTACCTCATTTTTAAGTAGTCTGATGAGAGAAGTAGCGAAAATTTTTAAGATTAAACAAGTTAAAACCACGGCTTATCACCCTCAGTCCAACTCCGTTGAGCGTTTTCATAGCAGCTTAGCAGATTATTTAAAAACAATGATAGAAAGAAATGACTCATGGGATGAGTTATGCGAATTAGCCGCGTTTTCGTATAATACGTCGGTACATGAGGGTCATCTCTACACACCTTTTGAAATTGTTTTTGCACGAAAAGCGCGACTACCATCAAACGAACCTTTAGACCCACGAGAACGAGTTCCAACGTATGATGATTACATTATAAATTTACGACAACGTTTAAACGAAATACAGGGAATCGCGCGAGAAAAATTAATAGCTTCTAAACATAGGTCGAAATTCTATTACGACAGGAAAGCCAATCATCAAGAATTTCAGACAGGGGATAATGTCTGGTTATTAAAAGGAGGGAAGAAATACAAACTAGGCGATCAATATACTGGACCACATCGGATTTTAGAAATAGTTAATGACAAGGGAAATGTAAAAATAGAGCTAGCTCATAATAAAACGAAAATAGTGCATGTTAATAGGTTAAGATATTCATATATGGAACCTTTGTAGTGCCTAAACATAGGTATATAATATATAATAGCCCCAATGTGCTTGAACATATGTATACGCACTTATATGTATATTTTACAGTTCTAAAAGTTGTCAATAGAATAATATTTATTATCTTGTAATCACAATTGGCATACATTCAACTTAAAATAAAATTATTTCAATTTATCTGACTTTATACAAATAAAAAAAAAAACGATATAAAAATAATATGTATATATCTAAATTAACGAGGAAAATAAACTACAAGGAAATAATATTTTTTATTATACGGAAAGATCATTACAAGAAAAGCATACACTCACTTAAATGAAATAAATACGCGATTATTAAACTAGAAACGAATAAAGCAAATAACAAAAAAAAGGTCTTTTTCTCTTTACTCTTCTCGCCTAAGATAACAATGATGTTAATGTACAAAGGAAAGTAAGAAAAAGGTTTAAATTTTCAATGTCAGTTGAACTTAGTCAAATTTAAATTTAATTGTTCTATATATAAAAAAAATGATTTACAATAAAATAGAATCATTGGAGTCTAACACATCACTAAACCTAAAACCTATATCCTATCCTTCCTAAGGAGTGCTTGATTGCACCCTTTCCTCCTCGTTGCGGTAAATGGTCCAGCAACACTGTCACTTATCCTTCCTAAGGAGTGCTTGATTGCACCCTTTCCTCCTCGTTGCGGTAAATGGTCCAGCAACACTGTCACTTATCCTTCCTAAGGAGTGCTTGATTGCACCCTTTCCTCCTCGTTGCGGTAAATGGTCCAGCAACACTGTCACTTATCCTTCCTAAGGAGTGCTTGATTGCACCCTTTCCTCCTCGTTGCGGTAAATGGTCCAGCAACACCGTCACTTATCCTTCCTAAGGAGTGCTTGATTGCACCCTTTCCTCCTCGTTGCGGTAAATGCTCCAGCAACACCGTCACTTATCCTTCCTAAGGAGTGCTTGATTGCACCCTTTCCTCCTCGTTGCGGTAAATGCTCCAGCAACACGGTCACTTATCTTTCCTACATACCGTTCAAAATGTAAACCTATATAAATAATTACAACTGAACTTACCTTGACTCTAGTAATTCTGTTAATTAGTCATACTTTCTTACAGAACGCGCAGGTATAAATATATATGGATAGTTTGGCATAATAGAAAACAAAATAATCTAACACTAGGCTCAATGGACATAGGAGAATCTGTACAACAAAATACTGATTGCAAAGAAACGAGAAGAGGAGAGAAAAGAAAGATTTTTAAAATTAATAATTAAAAAAAAAAAAAAGGTTGAAAACTTCATTAATTAAATTAATTAAATAAAGTAAACTTACAAATAGTATCAATACACATGTCGGATAAAATCATCGATTCAAAATCAAAGTATGAGAATATTTCTAATGTTGATTTTAATAAAAAAAATGCAGAAAATTCGATGAATTTGTTAATTTTGTGGATAAAGTTCAAATTTCAACTATTAATAAAAACAATAATAATTAAAATTGTACAATTTAGTATTTATGCCAATGCAGTTCATACTAGTGTTCAATCTAATACTTTGTTCATAAATACTGATTAATAGAAACAATGTATATACAAGAAAAAGGTTTAAAAAAAAAAATAAAACAACACTTATTTTCATACGATTAATTCCATACGATTATTTAAGTTTTATTTAGAGCTAATAATATAAAACCTAAGACAGGCACGTTAGAATATTTTCCTCTTATTTATAAACAATAGGTATGCTAATTGTTTCGAATAAATTAAAAAAAATTTTAAAAAAAACAATTTAGGATATCCAATGATAATTGATACAGATAAATAATATTTTTCTCGTGTTTATATTACCAATAATACAATGCGTAGCAAAAAAAATATATACAAAAATAATATAATTAGTAATAAAATTCTGGTGAATTTATTTAAATAAACTAAAAAGTAAACAAATTCAAACGATTTCTCTTTATATTACTTGAACATAACAAATAAGTTTCTACAGTTGTTAGTTTAAATAGAACCAAGAAAACGACGAATATTTAAATTGTTCCTCAAAATATAAAAATATGTGAAATGAAATGAAATGGAATTAAGCGAATAAAAACGAACGTCGGGCAGTTCCGCAACTGCTTGGGTTATTCCGTCGTACCGTTTATTCAGTGTAGTCTACTCTTTCTCCCAAGATATAGGAGGATGGTTCTATATGGGCCTACTTAGCCTACTCAATTTTCGCACTGTCACTTATGTATTGCTCATTTTATTTTTTCATTTGTATCGATTGTATCTTTTTCTTATGAAACTAAATTAACTATTTCTCAATTATATATTATATTATATTAAAAGTGAATCTTTGTTTATAATAGCTGAAAAGAAAATTCTAAAAAAAAAAAAGTCAAAAAAATTATGTGTTTGTTTCATTTTGGGGGGGAGGGGGAGCGAAGAAAATCAAATTTTCTTCACTCCTAATCTTTTTATAAAAATATATAGAGATATATTATTAAGATAGGATGTACTAACATTGTTCACATTGAAGGGAGAACCTATATTGCATAAGAACAAGAAATTTTTTTTTCTTCTCTTCAACAATTCGTAATAGTAGAATTATTAATTGAATAAATGTAAAAAAAAGGAAACTAATCTCTACCTCTTTTCTTTGACTTTTTAGAAAATATATATGTAAGCATACAAATATTATAGAAGAAAATTGAAAATTTTGTAAAAAAAAAATGGATACGAGAACAAGAAAAATACAAAGAACATATATTTTTAACACGAATTGACGAATACTAAAAATTAGGAGTAAAAACAAAAGAAGAATAAATTCTTTATATACAGAAAACACATTTAATAAAAATTATACAATTTTTCGGAATATCTAGAATAAAAATTGTAATAATAAAACTTTTTTAGTACGTATCTATTTGTATAGGTGAACTATACCAATACTGTTAAACTGTTTGAAATAATGTAATAGATGTATGAAAAATAATAACAAACGAAGTTGAACTACGAAAGAAATAAATGTAATATGGTTTATAAAGTTCACCATAAGAAATAAAGAAACATTAACCGAAATAATGTTTATAATTTAAAATTAAGTATGATATCTTATGTTAAGAGAAATAATAATATAATAATAATATTGATCAACGACGAGGGCGTCGTTTTTAAAAAGGGGGGGAGTTGTCGCGTCCCGACGAAAATTATATTATTATTTTTCGTAAAAAGTACTGCGTAGTTTAGAATAAAAATACGGCGTAGAAGACGAACAAAATAAGGTTGATAAAGAATGATTCTAAGTAAATGCAGTAATATAAAATATAATTTATAAAACTAAGGAACAGAATATTTTACGAGTGTTTCAAACGAAACAGAGACTGATACGTAGAGTTGAAGATATTCTTCAAAGCCAATACGCATATAAGCGGGATCGCCGATAGTGAGATCGAAACGAAGGGTTACGCAAGAGTTTTTTTTGTACTGCACTATAAAATCAATGCTCGGAGAAGAACCGGCAATGGAAAACATCGACTAGAAAATTCGAGCATTAGAAGGAAGTAATAAATTAAACCGTTCTTTGGATAACGTCGCAGTATAAAAGGGGGACAGCAAATTCTCCGAATTAACTACGAAGCGATACAGAAAATGCACGGGATTCGATAATTTTTAATTACGCACATCTAACGGTCCAATCGGGTGCAAGCACAGAAAAATCGAGAACTACTTACACATCTCCATATAAGGCAAAGTGTAAGACAAGGAAGAAGTGTAAGACAAGGAGAGATGCATAGATTTTAGGGTATATAAAGAGGACCCAGAACAGACACAGGCACTCCTAAATTTTCATCTAAAGCTTTCGCAAGGCGAAGCTCTGCTGGACAACTCTTTGATTTTTATCCAAGGGCGTGGCTCTGCTACTTGAACTTTTAAGTAATACGTATTGAAAATCACAAGAGGAATCGAGACGTATCATTGACATCTACAAGCCATAGTCGAGGAACTACGACTTCGACATCTGGAAATCGTCGAGCTCCAACAGCATATACATCTAACGTCGACGCCCGCAGGTCTAGCAGGACATTATACGGCAATCTGACACCGCTACCCACGTTCAAGGCGGACCTTCGTTCCTCACCGAATATACACATATATATATGTATATATACATATATATATCTATATATATTTGGGTACTTAAGGTATATTCTTTTCGGCTATCTATACGCTTGTATTATTCGTAAAGGCAACCTGATATTTTATGTTATTTCGATTGCTGAACCAACCGTTTTCTTTTATAACAATTATTATTATATATTACAATTTATTTATAATAATTATACGTTGTATTGCATTTAATTTGCAATATTCGCGGTTTGAAATACACTTTATTAACAATAATTCATGTTTAAAACGACAACAATTTTTAATTAAATCTGCATTTATTTATAATAATTCTTATTTCGATTATTAATGTTTATAATAAAAAACCTTGTGTATCTTTTATTCTATAATGTGTTAATGTGTTCGCCGTACACTTGTTTATTCAATCAAAATTAATAGTTATTCGACTTAAATAATTTTATACAATTGTTAATAAAATAGTGTAATTTTATGTGTTTTTGCCCATTAAAAAGCTGTAATAATTTAGTTTCACGTGTTCATTTAAAGAAAAACAGCATATTATATTTAAATAAATAATGCATAATTAATACGAAATTAAACATATATTATTTTATTTATCCCACATTATATCCTGCATCTCTACTCTCAAAATAACTTCGCTCGCTACTCCCGGAGACGTAAGGCTAGTCCTAGTCAAACAAGAGCGAAAGGAACGCGAATGGTTTATTAACCATTTGCCTTCTTGTAATATTTTTTATGGTAATTGGTGCAAGTCTGGACGTGACACTGTCAAGTACAGCTGAGCAAGCAATATTAGTAAACAAAGAACTGACATCCAACGAAAGCAAAATATAGTCAGAAGGTACTTCCAAGTTCTGTATCTTTCTTTTTATTTCAGAACTATTGTTAATATGTGAGACAGGTATCGGAATTGAATGTTTAAGATTATTATATAAAAGTGTAGCTAAAACATGAGTCGGACAATTAATTGTCGAAATAATAGGTCTAAGTGAAACATTGTTTTTATGGATTTTGGGTAAACCATAAGCTTTAGCAAGAGAAGTGTTTGTCTGAGTTAATTCGTTATTGTGAAACTGTCTATTCAGCAGATTATTATCATTGAGATGTTTTAAAATAGAGTGTACTTTTGATTGTAATTTTTTTAACGGATTTTTCTTAACAATATTATAGACGTTTTTGTAGGATAATAACTGATGCATTTTTTCTTTATAATCTGTTTTTTCCATACAGACAGTGAGGTTACCCTTATCTGCATGTGTGAAAAATATGTTCGGATTGTCATTCAGAAATTCTTTTGTACATTTTAGTTTTTTAGAGAATAACTTATTTTCTGAAGTTAGATGTGTCATTCTTTTTGTTTCGTTCTTTAAATTTTTGACTACAATTTCTCTGATGTCATTTTTTATATTATTATCGATATTTAGTTTATCAAGAGTATTTTCAACATTCTTTATCGTAGAAATAGTATCTTTTTTTGAAAACCGTTGAGAACAATTATATTTTAAACCCAGCGACACAACATCCAATACATCATTCGGAATTGTTACAGTAGTTAAATTTTTCACCCAAAGTTGTTTGTTAACTTTTCTCTCTGGAGTTATTTTTCTTTCTAGCAAATAATTAAGTTTTTTCCTAAGAGTTTCTGTATAGTTATTGAAAATTTTGTTAGTTTTAAGCTCAGTAAATTTGAAAAAATCATTTAGTATTTCTTTATTTAATTTTTTATTATTAATTTTACTCTTGATAATATTAAGGGTTTTTTGAATATATTTAATATGAATGTGAATATCGTTGATTTCTAATTTTAGTAAATAACTTTTTTGACTATTATTTCTAAATTTTGAACGTGATTTACACGATTTACTAAAAAACGTTCTATTAAGTAAGCGTCTACTTGCATTATCAATGTGTCTTGGAACAACGTCGTTGGATCTGCAGTCAACAAGAAACAACCGTTTAGCATTCGATAACCTTATTGAGATCACGGTAGTCGATGCAAAACCGTATCGATCCATCAGGTTTCTTAACCATCACCGGCGCACAGCTCCAATCACTGGCAGACCTCTCAATAATATCACTACGCAACATCTTATTTAATTCATCTCGCGCGATCTCCAACATCCTCGGCGACAACCGGCGAACCTTATGCATTATAGGTGATGCATCTCCGACATCAATGTGATGTTCGGTTAGGTCAGTTGCACCGAAAGTATCCGACGGTTCTGGCAATATGCCTTCTACGAGACGCCTAACACGTTCTCGTTGGTCATCCCGTAACTCCTGGATGCCAGCGCATTCGGCATATATCGTCGCTTCTCCGTCTTCCGCCGTGGCGGCGAAGGTTCTCCATTTTCCTTCCCGTGCTCGCCACTCTCCTCTACCTAGGCGGGTATCTACGTCGAAAATCCGGCAGAAATCCATGCCTAGTATGACATCATGGTCTAGGACATTCATGGCTTTGAGCGGAATTATTTCGGCGTATCCGTCTATTTCCAAACTAATATTTAGGATTCCTATTACTCGGCGAACATCTCCTGTGACGCTTTTAATTGCTGTCTCACATGGTTCCAACCGGCTTCTGAATCTCTCCGTTACTTTAGGTCCAGCGAGCGAAATCATAGCACCTGGATCAAACAGCGCACTATAACTCTCTCCTCCGAGATTCAATTCTAGGAAATTCCTATTATCTGCCGACGTAGCTGCTACATTCTCGTCATCTCGACGGACTTCTTGTTTCTCCTCACTATTCGGCGGCGGAATACATAATTCCGTCCGCGTTCTCTTGGGAATCGCTCCCGTACTTCTTGGATTCGGCGTCGGAATACAATCTACCTCCTTCTCTACCGACAAGTCAAGCGGCGATGGGGCTGAGAGCATCTCTACGGCGCGTTGCACTATGTGTAGCCTCGAGAATTCTCGTTCTTCTTCGAGATCCTCATTGGGCTGTATTGGCGTGGCGACTTCACTCTCCTTTTGCCTCACCCTTTCACGAAACGTTTGTAGACTTTTCCGCGAATATTGTGCTTCACCTAGCGAATAATCAACGGCTTCCGGCTGGAGAAAACATAGACCTCGTTTCTTCAACCGCTTCGTGTCTACCTCCGGCGTAACGTGATTCTCGGCTTGCCTCTCTTTACCACCTACGGCATTCTCCTTCTTCTCCACCGACGGATTATAATTAACCTTCTCGGCGAGATTTAAGGAGTGCTGCTGGGGGATCAGCGGACTTACTGTCCCCCAGCCAACAAGTTTCCCAACTTGACGCGTATCTCGGCACAGTCAGGACAATTGCGGAAAACCGCTCCTGGTTTACCGCACATCTGACACGACTCTGGCGATCTGTGTGACGGTGACTGCGGTCTGAACACCTTCTCTGGGCATTGCGCCGCTCGATGTCCCGTCTTGGCACAGATAAAACATTTTGCGTTCGGGCATTCCGCTGCTCGATGCCCTACCATCTGGCAGTTAAAGCAGGGACCATAAAATTCCCGACGACCTGGCGACTTCGACTGAAATGTTGCATTGCTCGTTCCATTCGGCGGTGCAACCTTCTGCTGACGGGCGTACGGCTTACTCTCCCACTTGGCAGCAGAATTCGTCAATCGAGTCGGCAAACCTCGATTTGCAACTGCGGCGTAAGTCAGCTTCTGAGCTACTTGCACTTCCGCAGCCACGCTCGACAAAACGTCCTTCTTCTGACATTTAGACTTCTCAGCTACCTCCTTTGTTGCTGCTTGCTTCGCCTTTTTGCTTGCAGCAACCTTTCTCTCGACTTTCACTTCGGCGGCTTCCTCCCTGTCTACATCCGACAGCGCGGCGACCTTTTGCTTTGTCGATCGTCCCTTATATGCTGCTCCAGGGATTCTCGACTTCTCAACCGGCGGTGGCGGGGTATACCGGCTGTTCAACTCCTGCTGGCGTTCTCACTTCCGCCCGTAATACTCCAGGTCTTTGAAATCTTCCACGAGTTTACTTGCCATCGCAGTCCTATACTCCGGCAGAAAATTTCGGTAGGCTGTCTCTACTAACACTTTCTCCGACGGTGGTTTCTTGAAGTGTCCGACTATGATTCGCAAGTTAGAGAGATATCGCGTAATATTTTCTCCCTTTCCTTGCGTTCGTCGGCGCAACTCGTCCAGCAAATCCTCGTGGTCGAATTCACCTATAAATTGGTGTCGGAACTGACGCCGAAAATCGCGCCACGATGCTATTTGCGTCTTCGTCGACCTAAACCATCGGCTGGCGTCCTTGCTCAGTATGCACGGCAATGCACCTAGCAATTGTGCATCTGTCAAACCAGCGCTCTTCCTACAATCATTTAACTGACTGAGGAACTCGTCGGGCATCTCTCTCTCATCACCAGCAAACCTCAGCCCCCAGCTCTTTAGCACTTTCATGCTTCGAAGACTCTCGTCTGGTTTCAGACTTATTGGGCTGGACGACTTCTCTTTTCGAGACCGCACGCGCGTGAACCCTTCGTCGGAATCATTCTCCGATTCGCTGGAATTAATCCGCGCGAGCTTTCGTCTCTTTGAGCCAATACTCACTACACTACCGGCGGAAGCATTCTGCTTATGACTGTCCTCATGGCAATCCGGCAAATCGCATTGATTTAACGCTGATTCCACGTCTTTCAAATCAATCGGTTTGATCGCCGTACTGCATCTCGTAGAGTTCGCCATACTCTTTGGCGGTTTACTCTTCGACTGCGCCGTCTTCTTTGCCGGTTTTGTGCTCTTCCTCCGTTTTGGATTCGCTCCCTCCGCACTAGAGTTACCAGACTCAGTGTCGGATCGGCCTGACGGTATGAATGCATCGGATTCGGCGGGAATAATACTCCTTTTCTTATACGACTTTCTGGGACCGTTTGGACTCAATGCGGCTTCTAGATCACTCCTACTCTCTACCGGCGGAACCTGATCAGATCTAGCGGGAAATACACCCATTCGTGTCATTAACGCATCCCATTCGGTCGGATGTTGGCGGATATAATTACACAACTCCGGCGGAATTGTGAGAGGCGCTGACGCATAACTTGTCGATGATAACGCAATCGACGACGTAATCGGCAAGCCTAACCCAGACTGCGTCGTAAACGTGTTAGAATACGTGCAGGTAGTCTGCGTGGCGACTGTCGTGTACGTTGGAACTCTTTTGTCGGCTGCATCTTCTCTGTCGGTTCCACTTGGCCGTAACTCGCTATCCGCCTCACTGTCCGCTAAGCTACCATCTTCAGAGGTTACCGTCTCTCTGTCACCTACTCCCTTATCTGTAGTGACAACGCTCTTCTTCCACCTTCGTCTCTGCTTGGCAGCATTATCGACTGCCATCATCACCTTTGCTCGATAAGCACCTGCGCTTACCGACTCCTTACGTATCTCCGCATGGTCTTCGTCCCATTCGTACCATGGAATATTATCATTATCCGGTTCGGCTTCCCGCAACCGGGCACGCAATAGTCTGTCCCGCAACGAAGCGCTTGATCCGGCGGCACACAGCCGTCGTGACGCTAACTCTCGACCGACATGTTCATCCGCCATTTTGGCGATCGTCCGCTTCATATTACGTCTCTCTCTACCGGCGGTACCCTCAAGTAATATATGCATCTGTTCGACGTGTTTGGCCATTTTAAATTATTAATCCGACGGTTAAATAAATTTATAAAATTATAATAAACCGACCCGGATTCTTCAAACGGGTTATTCGACACGGCAAAATTCACAAATGATTACTACCACCACCACAACAATTATTATCTACCAACCTCGTGCCGTGAGGTACTAATTATCAATAAAATAAATCAATTGAAAATAATTAAGTTATCACCTCGTGCTTACACTCTCACGCACAATATATCTATATACTATATAACTGGCGGTTTACAAACTGGCAACCTGTAACAGAATAAAAATCTGGCGGCTTGGCAATTTGTTCAAATATCGGCAGTTAATATTGGCGGTTCCGGCGTAATTGCTCTACTACCGGCGGTTAATACCGGCAATTCGTTGTATTTTGAATAACACCTGAAACAGAAATAATCTGGCGGTTTTGGCGAAAATTCACAAGTACCGGCGGTATATACCGGCGATAATAAATTGAGCAATCACTGAAACAGAAATACAATTCTGGCGGAAAAACACAAATATATATATATAATAAATATTTATATGTAATAATATATTTATGTACATCTAGAGTTGTGCTGACTATTTTAGTACTGTAACCCGACTTATGCAGACTTTGATGGACTTATGCGGACGTCCGCATAATTTTACTCGAAAAAAATTATTCTATCACTACTTATGCGGACACAAAAAAAATTTTTTACATGAAAAATAGGGTTATAGGGTATTGGGTTATTGGTAAAAATTTTGAGTCTGCATAAGTACACATACATACAGATATATATATATGTAAATACAATCAATATATAATTATTAATAATATTCAATAATAATCAATTAAATTGTATAATTGGCACGAGGTTTACACAAACAGGAGGGCCCGCCCAATTGGCAATAGGTATACATAAAAATTTACCATAAATTACCACTATTCCAAAGAAAATTTTACACTTATAAATGGTGTTGATTTTACACAAAAATGCCGGACGGATACTCAATCACACACTTTACTCTGCCGTCAATTACTGCCCCACGTTGGGCGCCATTTTGCGGCGCTACTTTTCGTCGGGAAAAATCTAATTGAATTAAATTATAACCCGGCGGAGGTTCCGTCGTAGCGACGTTGAAAATGGCTAGATATCGCCGATTTGTATTTAATTGGGCGCCTGGCGATATTTAAATAAAAATGAAATAACTACTACGTTACAACACTACTCGGCAACCCGGCAAATCCTCACCTCGACTCCTCGTCACAGAGGGAATCCCGACGGCTGACCACCTCGGAACCGGCGGCTTTTAGAGTAAAGGAAAAATCAAATAACACACTCGCGATTTAATAATCAAACTCAACTTAATTTATTGGAAATTTAAATAAGCAAAATATTACAACTTCCGGCACCGACACAAATTCTAATCGCGATTCGCGACCGACTCTCACACGTGCACACAATCACTCAACTCCGTCCGTCCGGCAAATATATAAAAATATTATATTTAAAATAATTCGGCCGCCCGTCGGGCTAACCGTAAATATTACTCGCCTAGTAAATCTTTCTCAGCTCCAAGACAACTCTGCTCGACTCTACTTCTCGACTACAACTCTGTACTCTACTCTACTCAACTAAAAAAAAAATGGCTACTCTACTCAAATACTCTACTCTACAAAAATCGACTGCCTCGTCGGACGATCGGGTAGCGAATCCCGTGTGTCTCCTCGGACGATCAGGTAGCGAATCACGTCTGTCTCCTCGGACGATCAGGTAGCGAGTCATCGAGACCGGCTTCTTCATCCGGCTCGCGGCGTGGCTTGATCCCCAAAATTAAGGATTTTCCTCCCCACCCTATCGCTATCCTGCGTTATCTTACTCTACTCCTTATCTACCGGCGTTAATTAGGGTGGTTGATTGCGTGATCGATACGCGTAGTCAGCCTTGATCTTATTATCCAATAATAGTGGTTTACGTCACCACCAACCTGTTCATTATTGGGTCGATCACGCAACCAATCATCCCCGACACTCGGACGGCGCGCATTACAAAATAGATAATTACCAGATCGGTAACCCAGTCGGTGCTGCCGCCCCGTGCCTACCGGCTATGTAATTCATACTAACTACCCCGACACACTCATACCATAATTAATATTTAATCTCAAGCAACTATTTACAAATATATACACTTTAAGAACTACTATAAATCGCCCCAAACTCTACCGACGGATCTACATAATTGTTATTTAAAATTAACTACGCTACTAGCTAAAATAATTAATTATATCATATACGTGTGCGCGCTATATACAAGAGTGTACACCGACACATAGGTGTGCGCGCACCGTCTATATCTATTCTATATATTCTAGTATGCCGCGGTATACCGTATAAATTAGGTATACCGCGACTCCTACTCTACTCGCGCTCCCCTCGCTCCGCGCGCTCCCACCCATTATCCCACTACGGTCGATCACTCGAGCATCTTCGCGCGCGCAACACTCTCGCTGCTCGAGTGATTCCCCCCTGCCCGCGCACCTCGCCTAGTGCCGCACGAGCATCGCCGTCGGTGCCGCGTTCCCCGGTATACGGGTGTAAGGTGGGGGAGCACCCTGGCTCTCCCGACTACTAGTACGCAGTTCGGGCGTGCGCGCACCCATGCGCCATCTCAGCCGTCGTCGTCTGCTGAGCACGTGTGACGGTTGAGGTTAGGACGCCGCCTAACCTCCCGTCTTGTTGACATCAGCAGCGGGTACGCCAGGTATCGTGAGACGACCTGGGCACGGTCCTTGGCTCACGATACCTCTCGGCCGTGGTCTGGGTCGTGATCCGCGTACTACCGTCACTAAAACATACCCATACCGTAGGTATCAGTGTTTATATTAAAAGTGCATCGGTGCATTTCGGTCCGCCTGCGAGGGATTCGCTACCTGCGACGCGATCGCAATCTAATATACATTAAAGTATGCATGCACATGACTTGTAAATACAAGCCATGTGCATATACTTGTACGTTGTATGTTTTACAACGTCACAAACCTAAAATTAAAATTGTAACATTTTTTACGAAAAAACGCATGGTTAGATCGTAAGAGGGGACAGGAAAATGAAGGTCCTTGTGTGAGGTTCACACCTGTGTTCTCGAAAAGCAAGTGGCACTTGTATCTCCCTCCTATCTCTCTCTAAACATGTAAGGAAATGAATAAAAATATAGATTTCTTTCACCGCGCGCGCATTAGTTTACGGTAATTTTTACAAAAAAACACATGGTAGTATCGTAAGAGGGGACAGAAAAATGAAGGTCCTTGTGTAAGGTTCACAATTGTGTTCTCGAAAAACAAGTGGCACTTGTATCTCCCTCCTATCTCTGTCCAAACATGGTGATTCGGTAAATAATCACTTTATTTACAAATGGAACATGGCAAAATATATAAAAAAAAAAAAACAGAACATAGACTCACAAGCAATTAATTACTCCTTTTAAAAGTGCTTTTAATTATATATTACTTAATTCTTTATAATAATAGCAAAAACAATTACCATTTCAGTTTGATTCTAATATGTTAGTTGTGGAACCTTATCCTTTTTCCCCCCGTTCATTTTTTACTTAATTAAAACAAGGAAATTCAGCCAACGTAAGTAAGCAATTAACGATTTTTTCTACCCGTAAAAGCAACGCGACGTAAGTTTTACGTATGTCGTTTACAGGTATAGCATTACAACTGCAGGAGCAACACCAAAATTGTATACATATTTATATTATTATTTTACATTATATTTGCATGAAATTTCTATATATTGGATTTATCCTTTGCATATTATATACATATATATATATGTCCTTTTTTCTTTATGTTCATACATTACGTTTTATTCATATTCTTACATATTATGTTCATTTATTGTAATATTTATTTACATGCAAACTATTTTACATGTCGCTTTAATTGAAATTTAATATTGTTATACACGTATTATTTTTAGGTACACCCCCCCCCCTTTTTTTCGTTTTTTTGTCTCATACATACAATATTACCTGGTCTTCCCTTTTTTTAATAAAAAAAAAAAAAAAATTTTCCCACCCAACTCAGAACACCCGTGCAATCAAATAGCCAAAATTCACAATTATATAATACTACAATAATTTCATAATATCACACAAAATTTGCACACAAAGCACAACCAGTTTTATCATATCAAAACATTCTAATGCAACATAATTTTTGGTTATTGAATACGATTACTACCATTTAACGTACTTAAAACTGCACGCTTTTACCACAAAATATATAACATAATAGGTCCCCATTATCGCCGTAATATGAATAAACAGAGACATTATTAACAATCTATTATAAACAACGACTAAATTTTTTCTCACCCGAAATTCCGAGATAAAAGTGGCCATTTGATACATATTCTGTTACTCACACCATTCCCGTCATATATTAACCTAAAGCATAAACCGTTAAAAGTAACATAATAGCCCAACGTCTAATTCATCGTAAATTAACCACTTCGCACAATCATCAGCTTAAACAATCTCTTAACAAAATAACCGGATTGCATTGCATCTCACATTCAAACAACGGTTCCATACAATTCGAGATAAGAACTAGAAAGCGAGAAACAAAGTTCACCTTACACCAGCTTATAACAATCAAGTCCACACATACATCTATACGTTCATACCACACATGCATAAACCCACGTATAATACATATAGTTATAATATATCAAATTGATAACAGTTAAATAGAAAGAAACACGTCGCGAGTAAAAGAATATTGTAATTCGGATTTCATCACCGTTAACTTAAAATAAAACCACCCGGTGCAGAATTAAATATTTTTTATCTCTAAAAATGAAGCAACGCGAAACTGCGAGAGCACAGTGCAGGTATCATTCACACGAAATAGCGCAATGTAACACAAGAAACATCAGTGTCCTTCGTCAGCAAAAGTAGAGGTCTAATTGCAAAGCCCTATAGCAAATCTCGCCAGGCTAACTCCAAGATGTTAAACAAAAAATAAATCTCTTTTTCTCACGTAAATTACGCGAACTCAGCAACTGGGACATTTCATCAGCAAGACAAAAATGGATTTTTAATCAAAAAATCGCTACAGTCCAAATAAATTTTTTATATATCATCTCAATTCAAACGTAATTGTCAATTTAAATATTTACAATAATAAAAAGGCTTTAAATTTACTTACATCTTTTCAATTAAAAAAAAAAAAATTACTATTGACACGAATAACAGTAGCACCAAAATTATTTTTAAATATGCAAAACACAAATTACAAATACCGCCACATACCCAAATATTGCTCAATTAAGGCAAATCCGTACGTTTATAAAATAATTTAATGTTAAAAAGACTAATACTCGTACATATTTTTACGGACACAGAAAGTACAAATACTAATTTTCCTTTTAGCCATCTCAGTAAAATAAAATAACAACTATTTTCAAAAGTAAGCAACAATCTAAGAAAAATAGGCGGGAAGTACCAATCAGTAAATTTTCGGTACATGTACCACTTCTCAGTTAGGCCTACTAACTAATTATTGTTTTTTTAACCCTTAATTTGCGTATAGCAACATTTTAATTTATACAAACCTTAGTATTTTATTGAAATAATATACTAATCAGAAATTGGTTCGTAATTAATAGTTGGGTACTGCAACTCTCCCAAATAACCGCGAGTAAATGAATAAAATTAATTAAAGTTACATTACGCGGAATTGGACCTGCCAATTTTAGGTCAAAATAGCGCCTTAGTTAAGACAGATACAAAAAAAATCAAGTAGGGTCATCCCGGCTCGTTTTTCAAGACGAATACAATGCACTTTAGTTTATTCAAATCGGTTAATTACACGATCTTCTACAGCATTTTTGTGAAATTCATGTAATTAAGCTTATTTTATGCGGAATTCGACGTGCCGATCTTATGTCACAATCGCGCCTTAGTCAAGACTGCAACCTACTCGAGATGTCAGTCAATTCCTACCAACTCAGTTAAAATCAATTTTTCTAGTAAATTTTAAGTATTACATATGTTTATTTGCTTTCTTCAAACAATTTAACAATTGTGTCGGTACGCATAAGCGTATAGTCTTTATGTATCTCACATTCTCTAATTCCAGTCAATTTCAATAAATTCTTTTTAGCAGTACAAGTAACATTAAAACAACATTAAGATTAAAAGCATTTATACCATGAGTAACAAAAATTAATTAATTAAGCAAACAAAAATCCCTATTCACACAAGCCAAATTAACAATCAACAATAAGCAAAATAGCAAGCGGACAATAAATAGTAAACAATAACCAAGTAAATCAGCAAATATCATCATAATACACAACCAAATAATCAATTACGCATTGCTTAATCATAATCCATAAACAAGGACGATAAAATAAACAAGCCAAACAATAACCAATAATTCATCTCGAGTTGCATATAAACAAAAAATTAACAACCATCCTATCCGTCAATTTGCAAATTATATCAATGCATAGGACTTCAATAATACAATTAATAAGCTATATTCAACACACAACAATACATAACGGTAAAGAATAAGTTGTAGTAAAAGTCGTAATTTTAGTCAACATATCATCAAAACACAATACGATATTAAAATAGCTATCGTTAAGGCATTATATACCTACTATGTTGAATATTCAATTAAACATAACAGAATGAGTTTAAACATTACGTCAAAGCAAGTTCTTTTTCTGTTTTTTTTAAGGAACCAACACCCATTCGTTGAATAGCATTGCCGTCATTAGTTGAACATCAAAATTGCTCTTATTCAAATACAGCAAATATTGCTGCGTTTTTTTTTATACACTACATTGATCCTTTGTTTCCCCTACAAAAAAAAAGTGTTGGAGGGAGGGCAACCCCATCTTATACCACGGAATTTTCTTTAATCATAGTTCTTTTAACTATAGTTTAGCGCATCTACCCAGTGCGTTCCCAATTAGATACGAGAAGGTTTACGAGCTCATTTCACTCGTTATCACAATTAACAACATTCATATTGATATGCGTATTCAACCATAGACATTCTACTCAATTATGTCATGTGAACAATTTTGCATTCAACTTTTACTCAGGTATTGAAAAAAATCATCCATCTGTTACCTTTATCCGTACGATAACCTAACCAACCCATACTTGTGACATATACACACATGTATACTCATCCCTGTTTTTATTACGCGTACGTTTACATGAGGCTGCAATTGCGCCCAACCAGCACGATAGCTATTACTTAACATTATTTCCCAATCGTCAATTGTTTCATAGTTGCGCAACTCGTGTGCCGCATCTAACTTTTTTTGCGAAATTAGACCTAAGTTAATGAATAAGATACAAAACTAGAAATTAAGTTAATTATAAGCAAAGAACATGTCTCTGTCAAATTTGTTTTAACGCTCCGAGAGTACCAACAGCTTGACGGAAGCGGCGAAGGGTGCTATCCCGCGTTCCAAAAGCGATATGGCTGGAAATACAAGCACTAACACACCAAGCCCTACTCCATCAAAAAGCAATCGACCAGAAAAAAGCGTTTCTCAAATTATGAGCTTACTCGACAAACTGAAATTTAATTCACAAACCGAAATCGCCACCTTAATCTCGGCTCTTGAAAATCAGGCATTTCAACAGTCGCGACGACAAACCACTATTCTAACCTCGGACTCTGAAATGTCAGATTCCGACTCCATAAAATACAAACGTGCAAGAGCGCAACAATTTAAATTAAGCACACCTCAACCACCTACGAGAAAGCAACAACATTGTGCAATGGACCCTAGAACTCACGAATTCGAAACTCCATACATTACGAAAAGAAAAGATGTCGCAACATCAAAACGATCAACACCAGAAAGGATAATGAGTCCACCTGTACCTCCACGAACAACAGAGTACATCAACATAACTACCCCAAGAAACCTGACCAACGCAATTCACGTTCCAAACAACAACGACAAACGAACGCAAATATTAAACGAAATCAATGAAAACAACAATCAAAAAACACCCTATTTCGAGAACACTCAATTCATAGATATTTGGGCAGCCGCCAACGCACACAATTGCGTGTTAATACCAAAAGACATCTTTAACAGTCAAAACCAAAATTGGATCGCTAACCTCCAACAACTTGAGCAACCTCCAAAACAGTCAACGCAAACAGCTTCAAACGTAGGCCAACACCCTCAACAGGAGCTGCAAGTACAGCCGTTTATGCCAAGGCCGGAACCAACCATGTCCCTATACCAATCGATACAACTAATACCCGTCTTCGATGGATCAGGCGATAATCTACCAACCTTCGCTGCAGCAATACAAAGTGCATCTATCATGCACGGGCCGTCGAACGAAAGAACAATTTTACTAGCACTCGCCAATAAACTTACAGGCAAAGCCGCCCACGCATTTTCACCAAGACTAACCTTCTACTCAAACACTCAGGAGTTACTGAACGATCTCAGTGCACACTACAACAATTTTGGTTGCACGGACGACATCATGGCAAAATTGAAAATGGTCACACAAAAGAAAGGCGAACCAGTCAGAGATTATGGACTTAGAGTCCAAGCAATACTCAACAAGCTAATTATAACAATAAACACCGATCCAATGCTAGACACTGCAGGTAAACTGTCCAGGATAAGATATGTAGAACAAGATGCACTTCAACAATTCTTATTAGGCCTCACTCCGACACTAGAAAGCAGGGTCAGATGTGAACGCCCAGTCGACTTAAAACAAGCAATGCAAATAGCCAACATGTTCGAAATCAAACAAGCATACCGCGTTCCAATTAATGTAACGTACTCCAGCGATGCCGTACGGGCACCAGAAACACCTATGGTACTAGTGCAAAGACTAGTAGGAGCAGATCATATCGACTCCGTAAGAGACTCACCGAAAGAGCTTCCAGAACCGCAAAATCAACGTCAAGACAACTCTCAAAAAATATGCAGATATTGTGATAGAAGAGGTCATTCTACAGATCAATGCATTACCCTTCAAGTAGACAAAAGACTAAACAAGATTCGAGCGAACAACAGGAATAATTCGGGTCACGATAACACCAGAAATAACCTGGAGTACCATAATAACCGAAATAACTCCAACTTCTATGTAAACAGAGACAACCCAGATCGTTATAACAGCCGAGATAACTCAAACTACGACAGTATTAGGAATAATTCAAATTCCTATAACAATCGAAATAGCTTCAATTATACTAGTAATAGAAATAATACAAGCTCGGGGAACAGAAACGCTTATAGTAATAAAAATAACCAGAATTACGAAGGGAACACTTCTATTAATCCCAACCGCGTCGACACGCGCTTGAGGAATAGCAGTAGTGTCAACTACCGAAGCTCTTACAATAATAATCAAACAAGACACCCTAGCAACGACAACAGATTTAGAGACATGAATCAGTCTAATCAGCGTAATTATAATCAACGTTTTAGCAGTAATTATTATAACTCGAACCGCAACAGCCAAAGCGATGCGCGCAATGGCAATGGTAATAATTATAATTCCCAGCGATCCTATAATAGTAATTTTAAGTCTAACTCCTATAATAATAATAACAGTAACTATCAAAGTCAGGAGAACAATCATCGCTCTCTGGACAACTACTATAACCAGAGAGGATCTAACGACTCTCGCCGGGATGACCGACAAGGTATACACAATAACCATCCCCCAACCAGAGAAACTAACAACGAGAATAACAACAGGCAGTCAAACAATGGGCAAAATTCGGAGTCACAAGCTAATAGCAACAATTTAAACTAGCTGACTGCTCGCCACAATCCTCAAGTGCCGAGCAGGAGCCCCCCTCATTACCAACTAAAGAAGGCGAAATAAGCACAAGTGAATTAGAACAATTATTTAATGCAGTCACGATCCAAGAAAACACCTCCAATCAATATAACACCGAAAAAGTTAATCTTTCATCAGACAACGAAATTCACAGAGAGAAAGTAGTTTTGCGAGAAAGTAACACCGTAAAAAACGTTTTTGACACGGAAAGCAACCAAATTGCGAACCCACACAAAGAAATAAAATTAAGATTCTTATCAACAGGTAGAAAACCTCCGGTAGTTGAAATGACTAGTGCTCAACTCAAAGAAGGAAAAGCTAAATTCTACGCAGATTCAGGAGCGGACATATCAATTATTAAGGAACATTTAATATCGGAAGACACGAATGTAAACAGAAGTAATATTATGGGAATTAGTGGAGTTACACAAGGAGTTAGCCGCACGCTCGGCGAAGCAGTCATTTTACTGCAAGGTTTATGGTGCAAAATACACATTGTACCCTACGACTTCCCAATCGAGACAGATGGTCTGATCGGATGGGACATTATTCACAATTTCGAAGGCAAAATAGATGCCTCTAATAGTTGTTTAATATTAGGTAATCAAACATTCCCATTTATTAAGAAGGAAGCGTTCGTAATTCCGGCAAGAATGCGCCGCGTCATCTTCGCACATACTTCCAAAAATTCAGCCCACACCGGTTGGGCACCGCTCCAGAATCTACATCCCAACATATTATTTGGCAATTTTCTAGGCACCAACGTAAACGGTAAAATATACGCATCATGCATAAATACTAGTCAGAACCCTATAGAAATCCCAGTACCTACTGTTAAGTTACTAGCTTGCGAAACTACAATTCCAGACATGGAGGTCTGCGTTGATGAGGACGACGTAAAATACAAAGCACACATAAAAAGATTGTTGGTGGTTGTTAAATAATTGTTTATATATTACTAAGAAACTTTATTAATAATACGAAACAATATAATTATATCGTGGAGTGATACAGAATAGTATATAATACAAATGCAGTAAATACACTTAATGAGAAAAAGGAGATAAACAGCACTGAATATTTTGTGTAAATAAAAGTATTTCTTGGGCTGCGACTGCTTGTCGTGTTGGTCACTCACGAACTGACTATTTCTATTTGGAAAAACTGCATCCTTAAAAATGGTCAGAAGGCGGAAGGGGAAAATAATAAACCTTCGGTCCTTCCAGGCGGTTTTTCCCTTTTTTTTTTCACATACACATGCAAAAAAGGAAACTTTGTGCGTGTTGTTGCAATACTCCAACAAAGATTAATTGGAGACAACGAAAATTCCGCCAACCTAAACAAAGAAGCCAGAATCGAGAAAATTTTATCGCTAGTTGACACGAAAGGATGGAACGAAGAAGAATTAGATCACGTCAAAACTCTTATTGAAACGAACCCATACATCTTTGGACTAGAGGATGAACCTCTACCAGCCACTCATTTAATCACACACAAAATCGAAACCACATCAGACAAACCGATAAGAACCAAACAATATAGATATCCGTTAGCATTAAAAGAACAAATGGACATCGAAATCGACAAGTTACTGAAAAATGACATAATTGAACCATCCAACTCACCGTATTGCTCACCTATGTGGATCATCCCCAAACGCCCGGATGCGCAAGGCAATAAAAGGTGGAGACTTGTAACAGATTTTCGTAAATTAAACGAAATCACTGTCGGTTCCTTCTACCCGCTTCCATTCACAGCGGACATACTTGATAACTTAGCGTCTAGCCGATACATAACAGCCATTGACTTAAAACAAGGATTCTACCAAATAATGATGGATCCTCAAGATGCACACAAAACGGCATTCTCAGCCCCAACGGGTACTTACCAATACAAGAGAATGGCCATGGGACTCAAGGACGCTACAGTCACATTCAGCAGAGCAATGGCTCTCGCCCTCTCAGGCCTACAAGGGAAAGAATTAGAAATTTATCTAGATGATGTAATGGTCTTTGCGCAAGATTTACAACAGCACGGTGTCCGTTTTCGACGACTAATGAAACGCCTTGCTGAAGCCAATTTAACCTTTGAACCAAAGAAATGTCAGTTTCTTAAGAAAGAGGCACTAGTTTTGGGCCATATCGTAGGCAATGGAGTCATTAAAACCGACCCAGAAAAAATCGCCGCAGCCAAAAATTATCCAACACCTCCAAACCCCAAAAAAGTTAAACAGTTCTTAGGATTCGCCAACTACTACAGACGATTCATCAAGGACTTTGCAAAAATCGCAAACCCTTTAACTAAATTATTAAGAAAAACCAGTAAATTCAAATGGGGCGAACCAGAAAACAATGCCTTCGAAACTTTACGCAACGAATTGTGCAAAGAGCCAGTTCTCCAAGCTCCAAATCTGAACGAGCCATTTATTATTACAACCGACGCTTCCGACTTTGCTATTGGGGCAATACTTAGTCAAGGAAAGCTAGGCCAGGACAGACCTTGTACTTGACTACTGTATCCCACATATGATAAAGAACTTTTAGCTATAGTATTTGCGAAAGAGCAATTTGCCCCTTACATTCATGGAAAGCGATTCACTGTAGTTACGGACCATGAACCGCTAAAACATTTTCACACAAGCGATAAAACAGATCTCCGCTTCAATAGATTGAAAACCGCATTACGAGGTTACTGTTTTGACATAATCTATCGCCCAGGAGATAGGAATGCACACGCAGACGCACTGTCGCGCAATCCTGTTATAAAAAGTGACGAAATTTATCCAGAGAAACCTCGCGCAGAATTATATGCAATTGCAACTCAACAAACCGATGTCGCCATTCAACACGGCGAACAGGATGCACCACCAGCAAGAATCCTAATCACTCGCGCCACTCGAAAACGCAAAATTCAAGGTAAATCAGTCAAAATAAAATTACAGTCTGAAAGCGAAAACCCTTTCGAAATCCCAAAAAAAATTTTCAAGAAAGACAACGATCTACACACAAAGATAGACTCAAATGCAGCAATATCTGAAATTCCCATATTTTACAAGAACGAGTTCTTAGCAGTTCGCAACTCCAAAAATAGCTTTTATATCGCAAGAACAAGATTCAACGTCACTGAAAATCAAAAGAAAATCCAAATACAATGGCTAACCCTAGATGAGCAGTCCAAGCTATACACTCCGGATTACTGCGACACCATCGAATATGACTGTATTTTAGGAAACGTCAAATTAGTCCCAGTGGGAAAATCCTTCAAGTTACCCAATAATGAAAGAGAAAGAGTGTTATACGCCCTCAAAATGTCATTGGACCATGAGAATAACTCTAACGCAATTAAACCAACTCCTACTCCCACAAAGGCAACTATAAGTCCGCCTACACCTGAAGAGATTCTCAGTCAAGCAGTAGTAGATCAGAAGTTAGCTCACATGATGATGGACAAGAACCTCCACAAAGATATAAAAGCAACAAGCACTCCTGCGGATCCTCACACTGCAATTAAAAACAAACCTAAAATTAAAAAAGATGTCACAAGTAGAGGTATTCAAACATAAACACACAACTTGCAACCAATTCCGATCGCAATCCACTCAACTAACGTGGAATCCGATAAAACAGAAGCAAGCAAAACCGAATTGATAACCAAATTATTAACCGAGGATCACACCAAATTACTTGTAGAAGTCTTTAAAAGAGATACAGCCAGCAAAAAAGGCATAGAAATAAATATTTGGGAAAAACACCCAGAACTACCAAACACCAATAAAGAGGTCCTCAAAAAGCAACTTGTTCCCAAAACCATTCCAAAACCCTCATCTCACCCAACAGAAGATGTTAAAACGGCGAAAAAAGTAACCTTCCATCGTCACGAAGAATATGCAAAAGAAGCAGTCCCCAGATATTCACCAACGATTAGGGATCCAAACGAAGCACCGTGTTTTTCCAGTAACAACTCAATCGACAGTGGTTCGCGCACGTCGGATCCTCATGAAGTAACTAAATCCATCGGATCCATCGATTCAAACCAAGAAGTTCAACACATTCCCTACGATCCATTCTTCGATGACGGCCCGAACATAAGCCAAAATCAAGAAATGTTTGAAGAACTTCCATCTAGTCCTAATCTGAACAAAAAACTGAGATGCAAATTGCCAACACAATCGACTCAAATCAATAGACAAAGCATTGATACCACACCTTGTGTACAACGCAAGGCCACCCAAGAAGCCACCGTGGGCAATACCAGAAAACGAGGAGACACCAATGTTCACGCACATCATGAAAGTGAAGTTGCACCCATTTTGCGTGAAAGAAAACCTCGCCTTCTTGCTAACGACGAACCTCTCAAGCAACTCAGAAATAATCGAAGCGTTAACCGAACGAAAATTAGTTAATCTAAGCGTATTAGACCCAGCGAATATTAGCATAGGTAAAATAGAAGTAAGCAATGTAAACAACGTTTACATTTTACACGTTTTTGTTAAGCATCATATGCACGACAAACCCCTTAGAATAGATATTAAGAAATGTGTAAATCGATTAAAACAAGTAATACTAGAAAAGAAAATTAAGTCCTTAGGAATAATACAGGATTTAACCATCATGTCGCAAAGCGAATAGAACTATTTCATAGACTACGGCAACATATGCTTTCAAGGAGTAAGCATTACAATAGTCCTATTTTCAAACAACTTACCCATCCCACCAGTAGAGGACAGGTACAAAGTAATTAAGGAATATCACGTTGCCACCATAGGAGGACACCGCGGAATCAACAAAACTTACAGTAAAATAGCTGCAGACTTTTACTGGCGCAACATGCGTCCGGACATCATGCAATTCATCGCCGGATGCGAAGGATGCCAAAAGAAAAAATTAGTTAGACTCAAAACAAAACTACCACTCGTGATATCAGACACGCCAAGCCGTGCTTTCGATAAAATCTCATTAGACTTTTACGGTCCACTCAAACCAACATACGAAGGCAATAGATACATTCTGACCGCACAATGCTGGCTAACCAAATTCATCATTCTCTCTCCAGTAAAATTTGCAAACGCCAACGAAGTAGCAAAAACCTTAACCAACAGAATTATTGCATATTTCGGCACACCTCGAGTTATCATTACAGACCAAGGAACACATTTCCAAAACAAACTTTTAAATGAATTTGCAAAAATATTTAACATAAAGAAATACGTGTCCACAGCGTACCATGCCCAATCTCAGGGTAGTATTGAAAGAATGCACCACACAGTTACCGAATACCTCAAACAATATGTAGAGAACATGTGCGAATGGGACCAATGGACGTCAGTATGCCAACATGCGTACAACTGCCCTCAACACGAAGCCACCCATTTCACACCACACGAATTAGTTTTTGGTGAAAAGGCACGCACTCCATCAAGCTTTCCACCTAAAGAATCCTTGCAAATATTCGGAAACTACCTGGCAGATCTATCCGAGACTATAGCTCAAAATCAGACGTTAGCCGCTATGAACTTAGTACAAGTAAAATACAAATCCAAATATTATTACGATAGGAAACTTAATCTCAAACACTTTCGCGAAGGTGAAATGGTTTTATTAATAAAAAACCCACTAATAGGGAAATTCCCGA
Source organism: Theocolax elegans (assembly GCA_026168455.1). Taxonomy (NCBI): domain Eukaryota; kingdom Metazoa; phylum Arthropoda; class Insecta; order Hymenoptera; family Cerocephalidae; genus Theocolax; species Theocolax elegans. Next base: position 34,928,196 of record CM047429.1, read on the forward strand.
ATCAGTATAAAGGATTATATGAAATAATAAACATTGATTACGACAAACATAACGTTACTCTGAAACGAGGCAAAGAAATCATAACCACTCACATCAACAACATAAAGCGAACCGCGGAATTGAAAAATCACTAGTTGACGCATAATTATGAATACGAAAAATCGAATTGAACTTCACAAAATTCGATGTAACAATCAACCTTTTATAAGAAAGTTCAATTATATTTTTCGCGGCCCCGGACGCCGGTCCGAAATTACCCCAATATTAATCATCACAAGTTCCTTAATACATACCTCCTCGTTAACAGACTGTAAATAGAATAAGTTACTATAACCAATAATCCAAAATAATTTCGTACCTGAGATACTCAAATAGTAATAAATATATTAAACAGCGTACACTATTGCAGAATTGTTCACATACTACAATTTTAGTCACAGCTCAAAATACAACATAATTGCAAAAAAGTACACCATCCCACTTTCATAAGATTCTCACTACGTTAATAAGAGAATTATAACAAAATCTCAATGCATCGAAATATTATGGAAATTGTCGCCCAGGGCATTAATTAACAAATCAGCGGATTTGTAAACAAATGAATATGTATATAGATATATGTATACAGGTATATTAACACCAAAACCAACAGAAAATAAACCGCAAGTATAAAACATTTAAATTGTAATTAATCATAACATGTATGTATACATGTATGTATATACGTATATATATATATATATATATACCGGCAATATAGTTATAATATAAGCATTTATAATTACAATTAAATCAAAACAACCCAAACGAATGTAGTGCAATAATCTTATCCTAGTAATATTAAAACACATGTTATATGGTCAACACAAACAAAACAGCTAAGTAACAATTTACACATTGTCAACTATGTCATTAAGTAATTTTCATTAAGAAAACCAAATTTTGCCTGTTTTTTATTTTTTTTCTCTTACAATCATAATTCAAGCAACAAATAAATCTGCATGAAAGTACGAAATAACAACAACCACCTTTTTTATACAAAATTGCACTGCTTCATAGTTAACAAACAATCCTTATTAGAAATAACAGCCACCATGTAGATTTAGCTCAATAACCAAACCACTCCATCATGTAAACGAATCAGAGTCCCGTAGGATGCAACCTATGCTTTACCCAGTAGATACTAGATCCTAATCATGCTTAAATATTAGTTACACAGTTATTCACACATCCATCCCAATTCATTCTTTTCTCGTTCATCTTCACAGATAATGCATCCCACAACCTTAGCACTCACACTAATTGTCATCACGCTACAAAGCACAAACACCACCGCTACTCTATCAGGGTACGATTGCGGCAACAAACACGAAACGTCAACCGTAATATCAACAAGAGAAATCGGTAATTGTCAATTAGATTACACCGATCCCACAGTATCAACCAAGACCATACAATTGTTACAAACTAGCGATCAAGAAGAAACAAGCATCCTTACTTGTAAAATCATAGTGAACAGAAAAATCACCTCATGTGGAATGTTCTCACATAACTCCATAGTGAACAACGGCGAGTCTACGTTTGAAAGACCAATTACCAGAGATCTATGCTTTGACCTAACCAATACGGACAATTCAAGTATAATGGTCAAATTGTTGACAACCTCAATAAAAATCTAATCAACCGCGTAAATCTCAACATTGTAGGAACATTAGACGACCAAGGAAAATGCCAAGGAGGTATCTTCAGGTACCAAGACCGAGACTATACAGACGTCATAGTCACAGATCGCCTAGAAATACAATTTTCCGAAGACACTGCCACCTCTTACAAAGTCAAAAATAAAATCATCATGAACAATGGATTATCATGCACATACTCAGATCAGAAATGTGTCGACATAGATGGAACACACAGGTTTTGGAATTTTAATGCTAGAACCACATGCAAATTTGAAGAGTACATTATCCTATTCGAAGGAAAAGGTACAAAAGTATCCAATGGCAAAGAAACCATTTACTTCGCTAACTCAACAAGCAACATCCAATTCGGTCTACGAATCACAGACTCATCTGCCACGTGCGGATACACAATACTAAAAACAGAACACCCGCAACTCGTAATTTTCGAAAAAACAGATGTTTCCTTCGCAACCAGAAAAGCTCTCAATATCAACGAAATTTTAAACAACGCATACTTCAACGCTAAGATCACTTAGTTAGTCAGACACATAGAGACACAATTCATTTCATTATATCGGGATATATTGTACAACAGATGCCAAGTAGAAAGACAGATCATGGCTACAGCCATGGCCCTCATTCACCAACACCCAGACTTATTTGCCTTAGCCATTATGCGAGAAGCAGGGTACATGGCGTATTCAGCTGGAGAAGCAGCATTCATTTTCAAATGTCAACAAATCCAGTGCATATTCAGAAAAACAGAAATCTGTTACGAAGATTTACCAGTAGTAGGTAATAATATTTCACTATTCCTCAAACCCAGATCCAGAATCGCCAGCAAGAATAGCATAGTGAGAGACTGTAACCCTCTCTTACCCACTTATTTCTTTATAGAAGGATTCTGGCATAGCACCCCACCAACTCCAATAGAAATCCGCACACCGCAAACAATCAACCCAAACTCGAAACCTACTTGGCACTATCAAAGCATCACTAATCTCATTAATAGTGGTATCTACTCACAATCAGACATAGACCGGGCTCAACAACACATACTCTTCCCAATGGAACACCAAGCATTTGTTTACGACATCACACGAAAACTAGCTAACAAAACAGATTTAACACACCACAGCCACTTCGCAAACATCATAGACGAAGAGTATATTCAAAACCAGGCAAAATCAATTTTTCTGTCTATGACTTCTTTTCTTTTTTCATTTGGAACGTACTGTGCTGCTGGCATAGGCATAATATCCATTATACAATTCACAAAAGCTCTAATCAATATATCGATCAGAACATACATCTTACACTCAGCGTATGGATGTAGCAAACACCTTTTAGCAGCATGTTTTAGCTCGATAACTCTTCTCTTTATGAACCTAGCAAGAAACACAGAAAACAACACATCAGTAGACAATGAAAATGGCAATGGAAACTCTAGTGGAAGAGAAGACGATTCAAACTACTCCATCAATCACCATTCAAAAGCAAGGAACAGCTTCTCTTTACGAACCCTACAACCACGTCGCAAGGACAACACCAACTCAAGTCCTCGCGCAGCAAAGCAAGTCACATTCGCTGCGTCAACTGAAGCGGTACCGTAATCAACAAGAAAATATCCTCAATTCGTCCCCTTTCTCTCCTCTTTTCAAATCATTCCAAAAATAAACCACACCCTCTACTCAACTTCCATTCATCCACATAACCATATCCAAAAAGGAACCTCCCTATGGAGAGGCTGCTGGGCCTTTTCTACCTATGAAAAAACCATAGAGAGAAAAAGTCAAGCTCGGTGCGAACCAGGTAGAGCCTCACGAGGAGGGGCGAGGTGGTGCCCCTTCTTTCCCTTCCCTTCCCATCCCCTCACATCTCAGTATAAGCACCTAATTTTACTTATTGCGCACAAACATTGGCGTAGTATCCCATAGAAACAGTACACAAAGTTAAGCAACGCATCCAGCGCAACTCTGATCGGATTAAATTTAAGCACTAACCTTATGTCTCTATCCTAATAGTATACAAAACTACTCATATTGCGTACAATACATACAAAAAGGAAAACAACATTATGTAACATATAATAAAGCATTAGCATGTAACAAGACAATTTCCATATTAACATCTAGAATCATCCCAAACCATATTATACTACAATCAAACAATCGCTTTTAGAGAGCATCAAACCAAGATTATTGCAATTATGTCAAACCTTCTCAATAGGTAGCGCCACCCCGTGTATTAATCGTTTTAAAGAAATGTTTCAGGTACATCGATGATTCGCTTGAATCACACCACAAACCACCATGTCATTAAACTACAAATCACAACCAATCGACATTCAAAGCAAACACAATTTCACACTACAAGAATCATTCACACACACAGACATCATCTAAGCTTGAAGGAAAGGACGTCTCTCTTTTATATACAGAATCACTCAAGCTTTGGATCAGCAAAAGCAGAACAACAGTCCAAAAAAAAATAGTAAAAGAATCACCTCACATAAACCATAGTGTACCAGTGTATCAGTGTCGTGATAAATAATAAATAAATAATAAAAAAAAAAAAAGAAAAAGTGAATAAATAACAAGTGAATTGGTATGGGTCATGCATGTCACAAACAAACACACTTACGCTCACACACCCTTCATATTACACAAAGTATGCAAAGTATGCTTGTATGACCTACACATACAAAAAAAAAAAAAAAAAAAAAAACAGCAATTGTAAATTTATGCACTCTCTATTACTTAGTCTATAACTGTCGTTTCCTACTAACATTATTGTAATCTTTAGTTTTACAAACTGCGATACAAAGTATACAGTTCAGGCTTCATCGAGGACGATGAAGGTCGCGGCCAAGGACGTGTTACGTGAGTTGAGAACCTTTTCTCAACTCTCGCCACAGAATGCATTCTGTCTACACAGCATTCTTATAACTAGCACGATTGTTCTCTCTCGCCATATGTAATTAGAGGAGACTTCGGCAGTTACGAACCTAATCTATGTAAAGGGAGGGGAGAGTCCGAGTGCGTCGTCGATCCTTCAACGCGCATTATTCAGACGATCCTGACCTCTCGGCTCGTACAGACGTCTAAATAAATTACCAGTCACTTTAATACTCTCTGGATTCTATTTTCCTTCCCCACGGATTCCTAAATAGCCCTCGGCCCTAGAAGCAGATCACACCCACGTAACAATGGCTTTAAATATAGTAATGTTTCTAAAAAATTGAAAAACTTCCATTTATCATGGTGGTTTTCCAAATATCTATATGTGAAATATACGACAAGTTAAAAATTAAATACATTAATTATTGCATTTTTAAGATAATTCTATTATAAACAGTAATGGCAAAAGAAAATTCAAATTTTAACAGTGGCAATATAAAATACGAATTACATTTGAAAAGTTTTTCGAAAATTATTAATTTAGTAGCATTTAATTTAAATATTATTTAAATCAAAATTTAAAAATTGTATGGATATATAAGTGAGTAGATTATGTATATTTATATTGTCGCGTCCCGACGAAAATTATATTATTATTTTTCGTACAAAAGTACTGCGTAGTTTAGAATAAAATTACGGCGTAGAAGAAAAACGAAATAAGGTTGATAAAGAATAATTCTAAGTAAATGCAGTAATATAAAATATAATTTATAGAGCTAAGGGACAGATTACTTTACGAGTGTTTCAAACGAAAAAGAGACTGATAAGTAGAGTTGAAGATATTATTCAAAGCCAATACGCATATAAGCGGGATCGCCGATAGTGAGATCGAAACGAAGGGTTACGCAAGAGTTTTTTTTGTACTGCACTATAAAATCAATGCTCGGAGAAGAGCCGGCGATGGGAAGCATAGACTAGAAAATTCGAGCATTAGAAGGAAGTAATAAATTAAGCCGTTTTTTGGGTAATGTCGCAGTAATAAAAGGGGGACAGCAAATTCTCCGAATTAACTACGAAGCGATACAGAAAATGCATGGGATTTGATAATTTTTAATCACGCACATCTAGCGGTACAATCGGGTGCAAACACAGAAAAATCGAGAACTACTTACACAAATTCCATATAAGGCAAAGTGTCAGACAAGGACAGATGCATAGATTTTTGGGTTTATAAAGAGGACCCAGAACAGTCACAGCCACTCCTAATTTTTCATCTAAAGTTTTCATAAGGTGAAGCTCTGCTAGTCAACTCTTTGATTTTTATCCGAGGGCGTGGCACTGCTACTCGGACTTTAAATCAATACGCATTCAATATCAAGAGAGATCTTTTATTCGGGAATCGAGACGCATCGTTGACATCTACGAGCCATAGTCAAGGAACTTGGACTTCGACATCTGGAAATCATCGGACTCCAACAGCATACACATCTAACGTCGACGCCCGCAGGTCTAGCAGGACATTATCCAGCAACTTGACACCGCTATCAACGTTCGAGGCGGACCTTCGTTCCTCACCGTATACACACACACACACACATACACACATATATATATATATATATATATATATATTTGGGTACTTAAGGTATATTCTTTTCGGCTATCTATATGCTTGTATTATTCGTAAAGGCAAATTTGATATTTTATGTTATTTCAATTACTGGACCAACTGTTTTCTTTACAACAATTATTATTTGATACTGCAATTTATTAATAATTATTATTCTTTGCATTGCATTTTATTTGCAATATTTACGGTTTGAATTGCAATTTATTAACAATAATTCATGTTTTCAACAATAGCAATTTTTAATTTAATTATTCTTATTTTGATTATTAATTATTAATGTTTATAAAAAAAATAACCTTGTGTATATTTTATTCTATAATTTGTTAACGTGTTCGCAGTACAATTGTTTATTCAATCAAATTTAAAATGGTTATTTGACTTAAATAATTTTACGCAATTATTAATAAAATAATGTAATTTTATGTGTTTTTGCCCATTAAAAAGCTGTAAGAATTTAGTTACGCGTGTTCATTTAAAGAAAAGCAGCATATTATGATGTTAACATATTTAAATAAATAATGCATGATTAATACAAAATAAAACATATATTATTTTATTTATCCCACATTATATATTGCATCTCTACTCTCAAAATAGCTTCGCTCGCTACTCCCGGAGACGTAAGGCTAGTCCTAGTCAAACAAGAGCGAAAGGAACGCGAATGGTTTATTAACCATTTGCCTTCTTGTAACATTTTTTATGGTATTTGGTACAAGTCTGGACGTGACAGATTGTATTAATTATTAAAATAAAATTTGGTGCATCAACCGGGAAACTCATATTTTTGAGAGAAAAATAAAGAGATTGAAGGAATAATGTGTTTAGAAAAAAATGTGAGTTTCGCCTAAAAATACTGATTGTTATGTAAATAAACAAAGAAACACGAGTTTAGAATTTTCTATGAATGATACGTTATTAAATTTATACAAAGCAAAAGTTCAGACTCTCGATACTCTCGATTTAACTAAAACTCCTAGGGAAACAGTATATTTTTTGACAAAAGAAATAAATTATTTAAAGGATAGACTAGAAAAAATGTGAAGCAAATATTTCATTATCTATAAAAATACCTCGCGATTTTGAATTTAGAGACCCTTTTTTTCAAGTGATCTTTCTCTTTCCGAAGTTAGTGAAAGAAAAGACACAATAATTACTCCCACGCGCGTAAAACATTTTAGTTTAAAACCCGCTGTTTTGAAATACGAGGAACAAAAAGAACTTATCGCGAATAATCCTGTAAATTTTAGTACGCCAGCCCCAATTTATCGTCCATATGAACCATTGATTTCAACACCGGATAACGTTATAAGTTCGGTAAGAAAACGGCTCGCGACTGAAGTGAAAAAAGAGTTGTCAGATTCTTATCTCGAGGAACCTAAAATCATAAAAAGTTTACAAGAAAGTGTAAAAAAAGGGACAACTTTCCAAGGTATCATAAATAAGATTAAAGGCGCGTTAAATATTTTTTCCGCACCGATCGAAAAAGAGACTGAGGAAGCAAAGGCACTAGTGACAGACACGGCGAAAGTACTCGACGAAAAACTAATTCAAGGCGCGACAGATTTTACTATTCCCTTCGATAATCAATTAATTAAAAGATCACCCGAACAAGCAAACTCTTCTAAGATTAAAGACGAATTATTTAATAAAATTAATGTAGACGAATTAAGAACAAACACCGGAAAAGACCAAAAAAATTAGATAGGAGTGAAGTTAAAAAACAAATTAAAAATAAAACAATGACGTCTCAAATTCGAGGTTTATCTCTAAAGGACGCTCTAGATTTAATACCGCGGTTTAACGGTCATAACATAAATTTATCACAATTTTTGGACGGATGCAATGAAGCAAAAGAAATTTTACCGACGGAGTACGAGAAAGAATTAACAAAACTTATTCGAATGCGTTTATATGGGGAAGCTTTAATTTGTGCGCGCGGAGAAAATTTTAATTCTATCAAAGAGATATCCGATTTTTTCGAAAACGCCTTCGGATCGATAAAAACATTACTAGTGGCCGGGAGACCCTGCTAAATTAAAACAGAAAAACAATGAGACAGTCGTTGCTTATTTTAATTTACAAAGAGGGACGAGTCGCGATAGCAGATCATTTCATGCATGAACTAAGACGAGATTGTTTAAAATTCTTTTTAAAAGGGCTTCGTTGGGAAATTCGTGCGCGTTTAGGGACTCCAATTTCTATAAAACAGGCTCGTGAACAAGCGCTCGAGGTGGAGCCCGAGTTCGCTTGTAGCGTCTTGGTCGAGGAGACGCCGAGCCGAGAAGAGGCTCGTTTTCGTTCGACTTGAAAAACGCGTAAAGTATACTATATTTCTAATAACTCTCCGATTGTATGTCAATATTGTTCTAAAACTGGTCATGGAGCCATAAATTGTTTCAAATTAGCACGAAGTTTTGCGGAAAGATTTTCCGATAATAACAACCTACGCAATCCCATAAACAGTTCATATGGCCCACAAAATCGCTCGGATAACAGTCGTAATTATAATAGACCAAATTTACAATTTGGTGGTTGGAACGAATATCAAAATCAGACGGAATTTTTACCAAATAGAGACAGAGATAAAAATGATTCCTTTGTTCGTTATAATAATAATAAATACTCGTCGCAGCATTTTAACAAAGAAGATCGGGAAATTAATTCCGGGACTCGCGGTGTGCGCGAATCGGTTAATTCAACTTCCCAAGAAACACGATATATAAATAACGAATCGAATAATAATATAAGATCACCAGTTACTTGTTTCCATTGCGGAAAACCCGGTCACATAAAGCGCGATTGTTATAAGTTACAAAGAGAGATAAGAGAAGGAAATCAAAATCAGGGAAACACCGATACTCTCTCTCCAAGGAGGGTCGAGAGAGAGGCTACAAATCAAATTCCCTCTACTTCGAGTGCGGAAACCCGCTCAAACGTCTCCTCCGCACCGCGAAAATAAATTTAAGCCAACAAAGTTCAGCCCCGGTCGTAATCTTCGATACCGGTGAGTTAAGACGTCCGTTAAAATTCTTGCTAGATACAGAAGCATCGGTAAGTCTAATTAAAGAGTCAGAGGTAGATTCTCGCGTAAAAATTGACGAAAATGATATTACATTGTTAAAAGGCATAACTGACCATTCATTAACCACTTGTGGTAAAATCAGAATAGATTTCGAAGGCTCTCCCGTGGAACTCAATTTAGTACATGATTCTTTCCCTATACAACAAGACGGAATTTTAGGCACCGATTTTTTCCGTAGAAACGATGCAAAAATCAATTATTTGGAATAATATTTAGAATTTAACGGATTAATCCTCCCCTTCGAAAATACAAATAATACGCAAACGGATGAATCGATTTATATAATGGAGGAATTAGAAAATAATGATCAAAAATCAATACGATATATGACAAAACCAAGGGAAAACAATGATTATACGAACATGAAAAATTCAAGATTTTATAATTATACCGATAGTGACTCAGAAACGTTAAGTGATTTTCAATTACCTAAAAATGACGAAACGTTTATAAAATTTGACACAAACGAATCGTATGAAATCTACGAGCAAGAACAAAAAAATGAAAGAAATCAAAATGGCACCGATAAAAACATATACCATCACAGTGAAAAAGAACAAGAGTTATATGACGATTATAAAAATGGCGAAATACAAGTACAGCAGATCGACGAGGAGTCGGATCTAAAGAATAATACATGTAAAGCAAGTGAAAATTGTTATGGATTAATGAAGGAAGAATGATTACAAATAAATAATGAAAAAGCGCAGCCACGGGTATGTGATGTGACTGAGCCACGTATTAAAGAAAAATTTGATGAAATTACTGAAAATTATGGTATTATTGAAGCACCATTGTTCGATAAGATGGCTGAGAGTCCATCCTGTACTTATTATGAAAACGAAGTTGACCCGAAGTATGATATTGAAAATGAAATAAAAAATGAAGAAAATTTATTGGATAAGACAGTTAATAATTGTCGAGTACAAATGGAGTATGAAATCGAGGAGGGCGATAAAGGCGGACCTCGTGAAAATAAGGAAAATTTTGTTGACAAAAAGATGAATTGTCGAGTACAAATGGATTATGAAATCGAGGAGGGCGATCAATGCGGACCTCGTGATAAAAATGTTAGTAAACTGAATAACGAAGAATTGGTTATGTCGGAGGAAAAGTTAGATACTCTCCCGAGAACCGAAATATTATGGATAAACAAACAAGGAACTGAAGAAACTGAAAATGAGATAAATAATGAGAATTTAATTAACATACAGGAAGAAAATGAAGAGAATGAGGACCCTAGCGATTTTTTATTGATTGAACGAGTTATAAACGAAAATTTACGAAGTGAATTTATCAAAGCCATACAAGAAAACGAAATGAATAACAGTTATTTGGTTTATTCAAATAAACCTTATGTTAATAATTTTTATAGTTATGAAAGTGAAGAGGTCGACATACACGACATTTCTGACAATCGATCTGAAGCGAGGATACTTAACATAACGGAGGATACAAGTACACTTAATCGTAATGAACGGTTAAAAGAAGCCTTGCATTTTGATAAAATGGACGAGGAACGAAGACAATCCATAGAAAATTTAATTGATAAATATTCGTATTGTTTCTGTCTAAAAGCAGAAAAATTAGGCGTGACAAATGCTATAGAACATAAGATACCGACTGTCGACGACATACCAATCACAGCTAAGCCATATAGATTTCCTCATGCTCTCAAAAGCGAACTTGATAAACAATTAAAAGAAATGATTGAAGGAGACATAATTGAACCATCAAGTTCCAATTATACATCACCTGTTTTTCTAGTAACAAAGAAGCCTGATAGTCAGGGTAATAAACGATACCGACTAGTTGTCGATTTTCGGCAATTAAACGATAAAACCGTAAAAGATCGATACCCATTACCTAATATACTAGATATTATCGATCAAATCGGACCAGAAAATCGTGTATTCACCGTCTTGGATTTATGTCAAAGATTTTTACAAGTTCCGTTAGCTCAAGAAGATCGACATAAAACAGTTTTCGCCTCTTCATTCGGTTTATTTCAATTTAAAACAATGCCTATGGGATTATGCAATTCTCTAGCCACTTTTCAAAGAATGATTGATCGTGTTTTTGAGGGCATGCAAGGCAAAGAAATATTTTTATTCCTTGACGACGCAGTTATATACGCTAAAAATATTCAGGAGCATAACCAAAAGTTTGAGAAATTTTTGTATAGAGTACGCGCCGCAAATCTGAAATTACAGCTAGACAAATGTGAATTTTTAAAGAGAGAAGTAGTGTATCTGGGACACGTACTATCACCAAAAGGTGTTTTGCCGGATCCAAAAAAATTAGAAGCAGTAAAAAAATTTCCAATTCCAAAAACAGTGAAAAATATACGTCAATATTTAGGATTAGCAGGTTATTATAGACGATTTATTGCGAATTTTTCGGGTATTGCTAGACCATTAAGTAATTTATTAAAGAAAGACGCACCCTTCCTATGGTCCAGCGAGGTTCAAAAGGCATTCGATGATTTAAGAGAAAAATTGTGTAAACAACCAATACTACAAATCGGAGATTTTAATAAACCATTTATAGTGACTTGTGACGCTAGCGGTACAGCAATAGGAGCAATATTATCACAAAGAGAGGTGGAAACCGACCTACCAGTTGCTTATGTTTCACGAGTATTAAATAAAGCCGAGCAAAAATATGATACTTACTCAAGGGAAGCATTAGCCATACTGTATGCCGTTACTCAGTTCGATTGCTATCTAAGAGGCCATCGTTTCCTCATTATAACAGATCATAAACCACTTGTTTGGTTTAAAAATTCAGTAGACCCGACATCTAGGGTTAGTAAATGCAGAATAAAACTGAATGCATGCGACGTTGACATCGTATACAAAGCCGGTTACCAAGCTAAACGATCCAACAAGTCAAATATATCAAAAGAACCAGTCAACAACCTTCCTATAATACAAGAAGCCCCCGAGGGAATTGAAACGATAGTCAACTCAGACAAAAGATTACAACCCATGGAGATAGATAATTTGAACAACAAATTTGACGAGTCCTGGGAAGAAAAGGATGTTTACGAAGAACCAAACGATGAAAAGAAATTCATTGAAGTTAAAGAACAACTCTTTATTACCTCATTTTTTCAATTTAAATCCAGGAGAAATAAGAATCAATAACAAAAACGGAAAAATGCATTTTGCTATGGTATTACGTGTCGTAGAACGACTGAGTACTTCAGAAATTATTAATAATCTAAAAGCGAATCTATTAAATTTGAGAAATATTATATTCAAAGAAAAATTACGTTCAATAAGTATCGCGAAGAGCGAATTTATTGAAAACGTTTCATGGAACGAAATATTGAAACAAATAAGTATAACTCTACGAAAAATTAATGTAAAAATAATTATTTGTTTAGGATTCATAAAATGTGTGGAAGAGAGTAATAGGAAAAATATTATTCGCGAAATGCACGAGTCTGCTTATGCAGGGCAGAAAGGGGTAACAAAAACCTATAAACGTATAAAACAACGTTTCTATTGGCCAGATATTAAGAAAGACGTGAAAAACTACATTAGACATTATTTAACTTGCCAACTAAAAAAATTGGTTCGTGTTAAAACTAAACAACGTATGATAATAACAGATACTCCGTACTCGGCTATGGAATCCATATCGGTCGATCTTGTGGGACCATTTCCCAGACCTCGAAATAATAACAATAATATATTAACCATTCAATGCAACCTTTCAAAATACTGTATGGCGATACCCATACCAGACGCGACCGCGGCAACGATCGCCGAAGCGTTAGTTCGTCGACACTTTTTAATTTTTAGCGCCCCATTGTTAAATATCTCCGACCAAGGTACCTCATTTTTAAGTAGTCTGATGCGAAAATTTTTAAAATTAAACAAGTTAAAACCACGGCTTATCACCCTCAGTCCAACACCGTTGAGCGTTTTCATAGCAGCTTAGCAGATTATTTAAAAACAATGATAGAAAGAAATGACGCATAGGATGAGTTATGAGAATTAGCCGCGTTTTCGTATAATACGTCAGTACATGAGGGTCATCTCTACACACCTTTTGAAATTGTTTTTGCACGAAAAGCGCGACTATCATCAAACGAACCTTTAGACCCACGAGAACGAGTTCCAACGTACGATGATTACATTATAAATTTACGACAACGTTTAAACGAAATACAGGGAATCGCGCGAGAAAAATTAATAGCCTTTAAACATAGGTCGGAATTCTATTACGACAGGAAAGCCAATCATCAAGAATTTCAGACAGGGGATAATGTCTGGTTATTAAAAGGAGGGAAGAAATACAAACTAGGCGATTAGTATACTGGACCACATCGGATTTTAGAAATAGTTAATAACAAGGGAAATGTAAAAATAGAGCTAGCTCATAATAAAACGAAAATAGTGCATGTTAATAGGTTAAGATATTCATATATGGAGCCTTTGTAGTGCCTAAACATAGGCATATAATATATAATAGCCCCAATGTGCTTGAAAATATGTATACGCATATATATATATTATAACGGTAAGCGAGTTACCGATCAGGTGAGTAACTGAAAAGAGTATCGACAGCGCGGCGCGCGCGGGGAACGCGCGCGAGAATCGTGCGCAGTAGGGTATCGTTAGAGAGTTCGCGCGCGATCGGCAACAACAAGGTGTGTTGACAATTGCCGAGTGATTTTTACGGGATAAAAAGTGATTAGACTGGTGCAGTTCGTGTGTGGGTGTGAGGTTTTTCTCCCCACCAACCTCCACGTCGGCGTGCGGAGCAGCACGGCCCCGAGAAAGGCAGAAGGAAGGAAGCCAAGAGCCGGCCGCCTTCCCGACCGTTGGAGTGAGAGAGAGAGATAAGCACGAGGACGAGCTGTCTCTCCTTTGCCCAGTCGTTTCCCGCCGAGGCGCGATATATAGACAAACGGTAAGTGTTGCACCACATTTAGACCCGCGTGTCTACTGAATATTTCGCGTCCCGATTTACCTGGTACGGTCCAGGTGAGGAAGCGTTCCTCCTTTCCCCCCTCTCGTGACAATACCCGCACGGATAGAAAGGTCGGTGGTTCGCGGGAACCACTTCACGAGAGAAGGCGCGCGTGACGTAGTAAGCTTCTACGTAAAAGCTCTCTACGTCAGTGATTCATACGTCACACGGTGTGACGTATGCCATCAGGTTAAGCAGCCGATCATATCCGGATCGGTTGCTCGTAATCGACTGTTAAATAGATTTTAACCGATTCTTTTCGCGCTGACCTCGGGGGTAGTCATCGGTACGACTCCCCGCAAATTGTTAAAGTTCATTTATTGTTTATTTATTAATATTTATTTGTTAATTTAATAAATTGACTCGGCGAGACAATCTTTCTCGCCGATTAACAATAATATTGATTGTTGATAGTATTTTACCGGTTAACGTCCTATCCTACGAATACCGCCCTCTCCGGTGTCTATCCTAGTTGGCAATTTTGGGCATAGGGCCCAACACACGGTATATAAGTCAAACGGAGTGTTTGACGTTGTTAACGGCATTGCACGGGAATCAAAGGGATTCCCGGCCGCATCGTGGGACTGCACACTTAAGGTTGGTAAGTTGGGACAGATTGGGCCTAACCGTGGGCCTTACGTATCCCCAGTACCCACCCCGTTACAACTGGCGCCCAATACGTGTGGATTTTGGATAGAGGACATCGGAAAAATCAACAAGCACGATATAGTTGTTCAATTGTTAATAACATTGTTAATTAACAATTGGATAACTCGCGAACAATAACGAGGTCAGCAGTCGCGTTTCGAAATTCTGAAGCATATTTCGGTACTCTTTCGTTCCTTCTCGAGGCGGGATTTGTTTATTAACAAATAGACTTGTTATAAACAAATAAAAATTTTTTTATAACAAATAAAATTTTTTTTTATTTTTCTCGTCTCGACTACTGAGTAGTAGACACAGGAAATTGGTTCCTGGTCGAACATAGGTGGCGCTACTAGAAAAAGGTCGCACAAATAGGAAATTTGGTGGGTTTTCGAACGGAATCGATAGACCGACCAACGTTACTTGGAAATTGGGTAGTTTGGACCAAACCAAGTAACTAGCGCCACCTAGAGGAACGAAAGAACGCGACACAGCGCGACATAACCTGGTGGCAATTAATCGGTCTAAAGAAATTGTTTGTAAGTGTATGCAAGGTTTAACTGGTTTTTGCTGGCACAAAACAGGAAGCTTATAACCTGGCTCAGACCTTTACAAATTGTATTATAGGTTATATTTTTGTAAGAGGTCAGGCGCGCGGTAACTTTAATTATTTAATTTATTTATTTATTGATTTATTTATTATTTATTATATAGTACCGTTAAGTTAGCGCAAGGTAAGAGCCAGGCAGTAGTTTATTGTGAAATTATTAGCAAATTTGTTAAAATAATTTAAACTCTGTATTGCTTCCTGATCAAAGTAAGACAGGACTTACTTTTGGCATCCGGTTTTGTGCTTTAGCGGTTAGCTTAGGTAGAAGCAAAACCCAGTTACGCGGATTGGACATTTGCAAGTAACGCAAAGTTAAATATTCGACAGCATATAACATTGCACACACATAGTGCGTCAAGCCAGCGAGGCTACTTACTGTTAAACGTATCTCTACGTCAGTGATTCATACGTCACACGGTTGTGACGTATGCCATCAGGTTAAGCAGCCGATCATATCCGGATCGGTTGCTCGTAATCGATGTTAAATAGATTTTAACCGATTCTTTTCGCGCTGACCTCGGGGGTAGTCATCGGTACGACTCCCCGCAAATTGTTAAAGTTCATTTATTGTTTATTTATTAATATTTATTTGTTAATTTAATAAATTGACTCGGCGAGACAATCTTTCTCGCCGATTAACAATAATATTGATTGTGATAGTATTTTACCGGTTAACGTCCTATCCTACGAATACCGCCCTCTCCGGTGTCTATCCTAGTTGGCAATTTTGGGCATAGGGCCAACCACCACGGTATATAAGTCAAACGGAGTGTTTGACGTTGTTAACGGCATTGCACGGGAATTCAAAGGGATTCCCGGCCGCATCGTGGGACTGCACACTTAAGGTTGGTAAGTTGGGACAGATTGGGCCTAACCGTGGGCCTTACGTAACAATTAAATTTTTTTTTTATTTTTCTCGTCTCGACTACTGAGTAGTAGACACAGGAAATTGGTCCTGGTCGAACATAGGTGGCGCTACTAGAAAAAGGTCGCACAAATAGGAAATTTGGTGGGTTTTCGAACGGAATCGATAGACCGACCAACGTTACTTGGAAATTGGGTAGTTTGGACCAAACCAAGTAACTAGCGCCACCTAGAGGAACGAAAGAACGGACACAGCGCGACATAACCTGGTGGCAATTAATCGGTCTAAAGAAATTGTTTGTAAGTGTATGCAAGGTTTAACTGGTTTTTGCTGGCACAAAACAGGAAGCTTATAACCTGGCTCAGACCTTTACAAATTGTATTATAGGTTATATTTTTGTAAGAGGTCAGGCGCGCGGTAACTTTAATTATTTAATTTATTTATTTATTGATTTATTTATTATTTATTATATAGTACCGTTAAGTTAGCGCAAGGTAAGAGCCAGGCAGTAGTTTATTGTGAAATTTATTAGCAAATTTGTTAAAAATAATTTAAACTCTGTATTGCTTCCTGATCAAAGTAAGACAGGACTTACTTTTGGCATCCGGTTTTGTGCTTTAGCGGTTAGCTTAGGTAGAAGCAAAACCCAGTTACGCGGATTGGACATTTGGCAAGTAACGCCAAAGTTAAATATTCGACAGCATATAACCTTGCACACACATAGTGCGTCAAGCCAGCGAGGCTACTTACTGTTAAACGTATAAACGACGCTACAACTGAAGATGGCCGCTCAGCAGAAAGACGTCGATAGTCAAATCGATGCATGGATCGAGACGCTCACCAGGGAGCAAATCGAACTACACCTGGACGCCTTGAACCTAAAATCGGCAGGCTCGGTTCATAGGAAAGCCGAGCGACTCCACCAGTGGATATTAGGAAATTATTCGGCCCAGGAGTTTAACCAGGAGGAAGACGAAGCCACAGCAGTTCGCAGCCGTCTCCAACGGAGAAATAGGTGGCTGCAGATGCTAGGTGAACATCAAGACGAGGAGTCTGATGAACCTAGCCCAGATCAGGAAGTGTATCTGGTACTGCGGGAGAACGCTGCGGTTAAAGATAACCTGCACAGGACGGTGCAGGATTTCGATGACGTCGAGCTAGATGAAACGACGTCAGCCGCGACCAATACAGAGCCTCAACCCGAACGAGAGGAAGAATGGCTGTCATTGGTCTCAGAAGAGGGAAACATTTTTAAAATCCCTCGATCGTTCTCCCAGACCTTGGTGCAGCTTATCAAAAAAGTGAATGACCTCACTGTAAAGGTAGATAAGCTGATGTCCGAGCGCACTCAAACCGCTCACAGCACGAGATTGGACGGTGCCAACCAATCTCACCATGTGCAATTTCAGGACACATATACGTGTTATGGTCCTGATGTGAGCGAGATAGGTGAGGCGCAAGTAAATGGCGAGCAACAACGCGCAAGCGCCCCTCAGTCTAAGCCTGATGGAGCTTGGAAGGGGGGGAATGCGCGCGAATCCCAGAGGATTCCTCAAGCGCGCAGCTCGCCAAACAGGGATCGGACATTCTCAACACCAAGCTTCTCGACGTCATCGAGGTTGAATGGGACACCTCGAGACGTCGGCGGCATTGTGAGGAAGTGGCAGGTCAAGTTCTCTGGCGACAAGAGCCAGAGCATCGACGCCTTCCTAACCAGGATCGAGGATTGCAGGATCCTGGCCAACCTGTCAGAGGACGAGTTATTGCCGTCACTCTCGGAACTTCTGACAGACACTGCCGCCACGTGGTACCAGAACGAGAAACACAAGTGGCACTCCTGGCAAGATTTCGTGACTTCGGGTAAACGTTGGTACGGAATGAGCCAACGTTTCCAGCAGAGGATCATCGCCGAGTCCAACGCACGGACTCAAGGACCCGATGAACCGGTTAGGGACTATATGACGTGCTCTATCGCAATAATGCGAAAGATAGTCCCTACGCCGACTGAAGCGCAGCAGCTCGATCATGTGTATCGGAACATGCTGCCACAGCTTCAACGGCTGTTCAAGAGAGCGGAAGTGAGCTCAATTGAGCAAATGCTGGACCTCGTCACGGAAGCGGAGCAGACGATAGAAGGTGAAAAAGTATATCGTCCACCACCTACGGAGGAAGGGTCTCTGCTTCCCGAAATGGCGTATAAGCCAAAGCGGAAAAAAGGTTCGCCGAAGGCTAAGGTAGCGGCCGCTGAGGTAAGCCCGGCCAAACCAAGCGAGCCAGACGTCGTCGACCGCATCGCAAAGATGCTGGAGGATGCGCTGCGGCCCATCGTCTCCCAATTGGCGTCGACGACCCGACAGTCACGTAGGAGAAGCCCAAGGTCTGGCTCTCCTAAGAAAGGCTCGCCGGCCAACCGATCTCCGAAGAGTAGGAGGTCTGGCAAACCTAATGGCCCGAGCAAGAGCTTCGGACACCGGCAGGAGAAGAAGAGCGCTAGTCCAACGAGGGAAAAAGGAAAGGAACAGCCGAAAAACCGAATGGGCTCGACTTTCGATCCGACTAAGCCTCTTACCTGCAAGGGCTGTGGGAAAATTGGATATTCCCTCAGGTACTGTCCGGTGTGCTCGGGAAACGCCAAAGGGAGCGGATAACAGGGACGAAAACCGCGACCCAAGAGCTTGAGTCCCCGCTGTTCCAGGTGAGTTCGGGACAGACCCGCTCCAACCGAGAGTATGGTCCAGAGAGGAGCGGAAATGGGCCTCAAAAGAAGGAACGGTCCCAAGAAGCAAGCAGACCAACCTCATCCTATAAACCAGAGGATGAGAGTCGTTGGTGGCTTCTCGTGGAAATTGGGGGCTTTCGTATAAGAGCCTTATACGATCCCGGAGCTTCCACGACCGTGATGGGACCCAGCGGTCTGCAAATCGCCGCGGCATTGGGCAAGGAGCTCATTGTGGCGAACGCCGGACGCGTCAAGATGGCGGATGGTAGTTACCAACCGCTAAACGGTCATGTGATCTTACCTTTCACTGTCGGGAAGGAGACACATGAAATAAGGGTAGCGATCATACCAAATCTTGACGCCGAATGCTACGTAGGAGTAAATTTCGTACGAGCATTCAGAGCCATATTGGATCCGGATAGCGACCGCCTGTTCCTCAAAGACAGCAAGCAGCAGATCAACCTCGAAGTTGCTGGAATAGGGGGTATGGCCACCCTCTCGTCCGCTGGGATAGCGGACGCAACCGAGGCAGAAAGGGAAGAGCTGCGAGAGCTTGTAAGCAAAGTGCTGTCTAATACTTCTCCCAAAATCGGGCGAACCCAACTCATCGAGCACTCGATTGACGTGGGATCAGCTCGCCCGATAAAGCAGAAGTATTACCCGGTGTCGGAGAAGATCCAGGAGGAGATGCACCGCCAGGTCCGAGAGATGCTAGATTTAGAGATCATAGAGCCCTCGGACAGCGGTTGGTCAAGCCCCGTGGTGATGGTACGCAAGGAGAACGGATCACGTCGGTTTTGCATTGACTTTAGGAAAGTCAATGCGCTAACGAAGCCAGACGCTTATCCCCTCCCGTTCATGCAGGATATCTTACGCAAGTTGAAGAGATGTCGGTACATTAGTACTCTGGACATGAACTCAGCGTATCATCAAATACCTCTCCAGAAGGAATCGCGTCCTTATACGGCTTTCACAGTCCCGGGGATGGGACTGTATCAGTTTAAGCGGATGCCGTACGGATTGGCATACGCCGGCGCGACCTTCCAACGCATGATTGACCAAGTGGTTGGTCCTGATCTCGAGCCCAATGCCTTTTCTTACCTCGATGATATTATTATAGTCACCGAGACATTTGAAGGGCACAAGAAGTATCTCGAGATGGTGCTGAAAAGACTGACCGAAGCTAACTTGACAGTGAATAAGGACAAGTGTGTCTTTTGTCAAGATGAGGTGAGATATCTTGGCGTGCTGGTCAACAGGGATGGAATTCGTCCCGACCCAGCCAAGACAGAGCCTATAAGGATTTATCCGGCTCCCAAGAACCTCAAACAGCTTCGACGATTCCTCGGCATGGCGTCGTGGTATCGGCGTTTTATGCCGGATTACGCCACGATTGCCGAGCCACTTACCCGTCTAACAAAGAAGAACCAAGGGTACGAGTGGTTAGATGAACAGGAACAAGCCTTTCAGCAACTGAAGGCCCTGATCATGACTGCTCCAGTTCTTCAACGTCCCAGTGCAGATGGACTGTTTAGCCTGCACACGGACGCGAGCGATACCGGCATAGGAGCCGTGCTCGTCCAAGAGATAGACGGAGAGGAAAGAGTCATTGAGTTTGCCAGTCGCATTCTCACAGCACCCGAGAAGAATTATAGCGTTACGGAGAGGGAATGCTTGGCCGTGGTCTGGGCTATTAATAAGTTCAGACCTTACATCGAAGGGTACCACTTCAAAGTGATAACGGATCACAGTAGTCTTCGATGGTTGTGTAATATGAGAAATCCAACCAGCCGACTAGCGAGATGGGCTTTAGAGCTTCAAGCTCATGACTTTGTCGTCGAGCACAGAAAAGGAGCTCTGCATCACGTTCCCGATGCCCTATCTCGCATGTATGAAGACGACGAGCCTACCGTAGCAGCAATGTCGTGGGCTCAAACTACTGAAGATCCTTGGTACCTAGACTGGATCAAGAACGTTTCCGACAGACCCCGTGATTTCCCCGACTGGAAAATAGTTGGAGGAAATCTATACATCTATCGCCCCGACACGGAGTTAGAGGAAGTGATGGATGATGAGCAAGCATGGAAGCTGGTCGTACCCGTAGAGAATCGACACTCTATTCTGAGAGAGTGTCACGATGACCCCTCAGCTGGCCATCTCGGAAGGGAAAAGACATTCGCCCGCGTGGCCCAAAACTATTATTGGCCACGGTTTTACGCAGAAGTTGCGGATTACGTCAGGCGATGTCAAGTGTGCCAGCAATGTAAGGTCGAGCAACGTGCTCCCTCAGGGTTAATGGGTCACCGTCAATCGGACAGACCATGGCAGGTGGTAGCAGGAGATATCACTGGCCCGCTTCCACGCTCTAGCCGAGGATACGAATACATCCTAGTATTCCAGGATTTATTCACGCGCTGGATTGAAGCAATCCCGATAAGAAAAGCTAACGCGAAGACGATAGTCCGCGAGCTTCACGAACGAGTGATTAACCGGTTCGGCACCCCGGAAGTATTTCATTCGGACAACGGGACCGAGTTTAAAAATAAACTCGTAGACGAATACCTTGAATCTAAGGGAGTGTATCATTCGACGACACCCCCTTATCACGCACAGGCCAATCCTGTCGAGAGGGCCAATCGGACCCTTAAGACAATGGTGGCGTCGTATATCCAGGATAAGCACAGCGACTGGGACGACAAGCTGCCAGAGTTAGTCTTTGCACTAAACACAGCAGTGCAAAGTTCTACTGGATGGAGCCCGGCTATGCTGAACTATGGTCGCCAACCCGAGGCGCCTAGTACAGCTCGTCGAGAGCAAGACCGGCTTGCCCAGCAACAGTTTGAGTTCCGTCGCCTGCAGGATTGGAACGACAAAATCAAACAGTTGCCAAGACTGCACGAGAACGCAAGTCGTCAGTCGGCTGCCAGCAAGGCCCGGCAAGCCGAAATCTTCAACTCACGACGGAGGCCAGCGGAATTCGAGGTAGGAGATCTGGTGTGGAAACGCAACCGGATCCTCTCGTCCAGCGCACAAGGTATCTCGGCTAAGCTTGCTCCGAAATATGCAGGGCCATATCTGATCATCAGTAGGAAAGGCATGAATACCTACGTTATACAAGATGATCAAGGGGGCCAAGAGGTATCTCATATAGAGCATCTGAAGAGATACGTCCCCGAAGATGAGGCTGAGCCAAACGATGAAGAGCAACCTACGAGATCTCAACCGTCGAGGGATCAACAGGTGAAGTGCGACCCACCTGTAGCGAGCGAAGCCTCCCCTGCGAGGGAGTATAATGCGAGCGAGTCACCTAGCGAAGGGACTCGATGTAAACCGCGTAAGACGTCGCGTACGTCCTTAGATAGGGCCCCCGCTACCAAACGACCACGTGGTCGTCCCCGGAAAGCGAATGCGACCGTGCGACGCCGATCCCCAGTAACACGGCAATTAGATGCGCAGCCAGAAACTGTTCCCCTTAGACGAGGACGAGGGCGTCCTCGTGGATCGAAATCCAAATAAAGAACAGTGTCGTTTGAAACGATGGGCCATAACCTGAGATCATGATTTTTGTTGCAGATGATCATCGAGGTTGAGCAGGAAGCCCTGGAGTTCCTCCTCGCCAGGATGATAGACACCCTGGCCAGCCACGGCGAGATGCAGACGGCGGAAGTCCTGTCTGCTGTAGTTGCTGCCGTAGATCATCGGCAGCAACAGCTCCAGGAGGAGCATCGCCGTGGCCAGGAGGATATCGCCGCCGTCGTCCTAGAAGAGGTCCTGGAGGACGGTCAGGGCCAGGACACGGCCTATGTAGCGACCCCTGCGGACCGCTTAAGACAAGCGAAAGGGACGATACCCATGCCCTCTCCGCCGAAGCCAGCACCCACGACTGAAGAGCGGATGGAGAAGGAGGGCAATTCGGTGTCGGATCGTCCGCAGGGGAAGACTGAACCGGAACCGGCCAACAACAGACCCCAGCTCCGTCGTCCCCACTCCAACGGGTCCCAACCCGCAACCTCTGCGGTGACAGAGGAGCGACCCAAGACGCAGGAAGAGGAGTGGCAGGAGACGGAGGCTGCCCTCAGGCACATGAAAGCCCTGAGGGTTCAGCTACGGGTAGCCGAACAAGAGGCCTTGGCGAAGTTTGATGCGTTTGCCGAGGCTCATCCGACGGCTCCCATCACCAAGGGTGTCTGGGCTGAGCGAGTTCAGGACCTCAAAAGGGAGCGAGAGGTCCTGGCAACGTTCCGGGCTCAGCAGCGCGAGGCCAAAGAAAAGGCGGCGGCAGAAGAGAGGAAGCGTGAGGAAGAGCGCCAGCAGCGGCTGAGGGCTGAGGCAGCCTATAGGCAGGCTGCTGAAGAGCACCGGCGTCTCCAGCAGAAAGCGGATGACGCTAAAAGAAGAGCCGCTGAGCTGGAGGCGCGGCTGCAGGCTCAGCCCTCCCCGAGCGGAACGAGCGGCTACAAGGAACCGAAGTGTCCGCTCTGCCGCTGCAAAGGGGTCGTTGACCCAAAGAAATGCCCTCGCTTCAAGGCGCACGCCGAAATCAAGGCGGGGCGCAGGAGGCAGGGCTGAGAGCCATCAGGAGGCAACGGCCCAATCCTCCAAATGTAAATGTAAATGTAAATAGATACTTTTTGTTTTTTATTAAAGTTTTATAATAAAAAAAAATAAGGTGTACCTCCTGATTATTTATCCTCTTTCCTGTTCCTCGCGGTACAGAGTCCACATACAGAGTATGCGGAATCTGGAAGGGGGATATAACGGTAAGCGAGTTACCGATCAGGTGAGTAACTGAAAAGAGTATCGACAGCGCGGCGCGCGCGAGAATCGTGCGCAGTAGGGTATCGTTAGAGAGTTCGCGCGCGATCGGCAACAACAAGGTGTGTTGACAATTGCCGAGTGATTTTTACGGGATAAAAAGTGATTAGACTGGTGCAGTTCGTGTGTGGGTGTGAGGTTTTTCTCCCCACCAACCTCCACGTCGGCGTGCGGAGCAGCACGGCCCCGAGAAAGGCAGAAGGAAGGAAGCCAAGAGCCGGCCGCCTCCCCGACCGTTGGAGTGAGAGAGAGAGATAAGCACGAGGACGAGCTGTCTCTCCTTTGCCCAGTCGTTTCCCGCCGAGGCGCGATATATAGACAAACGGTAAGTGGTGCACCACATTTAGACCCGCGTGTCTACTGAATATTTCGCGTCCCGATTTACCTGGTACGGTCCAGGTGAGGAAGCGTTCCTCCTTTCCCCCCTCTCGTGACAATACCCGCACGGATAGAAAGGTCGGTGGTTCGCGGGAACCACTTCACGAGAGAAGGCGCGCGTGACGTAGTAAGTTTCTACGTAAAAGCTCTCTACGTCAGTGATTCATACGTCACACGGTGTGACGTATGCCATCAGGTTAAGCAGCCGATCATATCCGGATCGGTTGCTCGTAATCGACTGTTAAATAGATTTTAACCGATTCTTTTCGCGCTGACCTCGGGGGTAGTCATCGGTACGACTCCCCGCAAATTGTTAAAGTTCATTTATTGTTTATTTATTAATATTTATTTGTTAATTTAATAAATTGACTCGGCGAGACAATCTTTCTCGCCGATTAACAATAATATTGATTGTTGATAGTATTTTACCGGTTAACGTCCTATCCTACGAATACCGCCCTCTCCGGTGTCTATCCTAGTTGGCAATTTTGGGCATAGGGCCCAACACACGGTATATAAGTCAAACGGAGTGTTTGACGTTGTTAACGGCATTGCACGGGAATCAAAGGGATTCCCGGCCGCATCGTGGGACTGCACACTTAAGGTTGGTAAGTTGGGACAGATTGGGCCTAACCGTGGGCCTTACGTATCCCCAGTACCCACCCCGTTACAATATATATATATATATATATATGGGTGGTTCTCTGTGACATCGAAGATGAAAAAAATAAATATTGCTATAACTGTGGGAATATGTCTTAGAGGTATCCAGTAGTTCTCCTGAATTTTTTCAGATTTTTTCTGGGCCATTATTTTAAGTTACAGAGAGTCATTAAGTTAATATATAAACATCATTATTACATTAACTGAATATACGTATTTAATACAAAAGATATATAAATAAATCGGATATATAATTATAATGAATAATATGATAACGTGACAGTGACAAGTTTGTGAAATCTAAACAATGTATTGCTGAATAATAATAATAATAATGTTGATACTTTTATAGTAATCCTTCAGATTAGTATTATAATTCTTGTAAGGGATGTAAAACTAAAAATTCAGCATTATAAATGTTTAAAAATTAATTTTTTACATTTGTATAATAATATTTGTATTTTTAGCAGCTTACAGGGGATTAGATGGATACTGAAACAAGTGATGATACTTTTCTACCACTCCAAGGTAAGTGCACAAATTTTTTTGCAATGATCATGCTAATAGATTCATCGTTATAAGTCAACAAATATACATTTCTATTAATATTTCGGGCACTTTTCCCGGATATTTTGACCATAAGTGATCTTAATGATTTAGACCCACTCTGGAAATTTTTAGGCAGTTTCTAACTATAAAAAGACATCTTTTAGACAGTATTAGGTTATCAGAGTCCGGAGCAGAATTGCTGATTTTCACTATTTAAGGTTTAAATGGCTTACAAGAGTGTGACGGCATACATTTATGTCTTTAAAAGTATTTTTAATGAAAAGTTCGGAAAATTTTACAAAAAAAGTGATACTTATGTTTTTAGTGAGAAATGCACCCCTGGGAGCTAAAAATTCATGAAAATGGGCATATAATGCAAAAAAGTGCTAAAATGTCAACATTGACTCTCTGTAACATAAAATAATGGCCCAGAAAAAATCTGAAAAAATTCAGGAGAACTACTGGATACCTCTAAAACATATTCCCACAGTTATAGCAATATTTATTTTTTTCATCTTCGATGTCACAGAGAACCACCCATATATATATATATATATTACAGTTCTAAGAGGTTGTCAATAGAATAATATTTATTATCTTGTAATCACAATTGGCATACATTCTACTTAAAATAAAATTATTTCAATCTTTATATAAAAAAAACGATATAAAAATAATATGTATATATCTAAATTAATGACGGAAATAAACTACAAGGAAATAATATTTTTTTATTATATAGAAAGGTCATGACAAGAAAGCATATAGTCATTTAAATTAAATAAATACGCGATTATTAAATTGCACACGAATAAGGCATATAAACAAAAAAAAATAGGGTCTTTTTCTCTTTACTCTTCTCGCCTAAGATAACAATGATATTAATTTACAAAGGAAAGTAAGGAAAAGGTTTAAATTTTTCAATGTCAGTTGAGCTTAGTCAAATATAAATTTAACTGCTATAAAAAAATGATTTACAATAAAATAGAATCATTGGAGTCTAACACATAACTAAACCTAAAACCCATATCCTATCCTTCCTAAGGAGTGCTCAATTGCACCCTTTCCTCCTCGTTGCAGTAAAAGCTCCAGCAACACGGTCACTTATCCTTCCTAAGGAATACTTAATTGCACCCTTTCCTCCTCGTTGCGGTAAATGCTCCAGCAACACGGACACTTATCCTTCCTAAGGAGTGCTTAATTGCACCTTTCCTCCTTGTTGCGGTAAATGCTCCAGCAACACGGTCACTTATCCTTCCTAAAGAGTGCTTAATTGCACCCTTTCCTCCTTGTTGCGGTAAAAGCTCCAGCAACACCGTCACGTATCCTTCCTACATACCGTTCAAAATGTAAACCTATGTAAATAATTACAACTGAACTCACCTTGACTCTAGTAATTCTGTTAATTAGTCATACTTTCTTACAGGACCCCCAGGTATAAATAAATAAGGAGAGTTGGCATACTAGAAACAAAGAATCTCGCAGTAGACTCAATGGATATGGGAGATTCTGTACAACATAATAACGATTGCAAAGAAACGAGAAGAGGCGGAAAGAAAAAGATTTTATCAAAACTAATTATTGAAAAGAGAACTTTATTAAAAAAATTAAGTAAAGTAAACTCGCAGTTAGCTTCCATACACATGTTGGATAAAGACGTGGACTCGAATTTAAAGTATAAAGAAATTTCCGATGTTGATTTTAATAAACAAATGCAGAAGAAATTTGATAAATTAATTAATTTCGCGGAAAAAGTTCAAAATCCAACTATTAATAAAAACAACAATTAAAACCTTTTTGAGACTATAAGGGAGATTTTAAATAAATAATATTCGCAAGTTTGTATAGTTTGATAAAAAATACAGTAAACAAAAAGATGTATAAATAAGATAAATCTACAATTGATACTGTAAGCCTTGTACAATTGTTTAGTCACTAGTTGGAACAAATTAAAATAAAATAAAAAAAACTAAGAGAGGAAAATGAATGTGTGCCCATTGGTTCGAGTATGGTATAAAGTTTAATTTGTACATGATATATGTATGAGTATTGTGCGTGTGCACATAGCGCAAAAAGTTATAGTAAAAGAAAATAAACAATGAAAACTGATCTTCCTTCAATACATAGACTCAATCTTTTAATTAATATCAACCACGAATAAGCAAAGAAATTTCTGTAGGCTGCCTAAAGATGAAAGTTGCACTTACCAAACGACAGCAACGCAAGAAAAGACAGGAGGAGAGAAATAAGAAAGAAGGGGAAAAGGACCCATTAGAAAATATTATTAAATACGGAGTCAAATGTTTCCAAGATGAGGCCAAGGGAACAACTCTCGCTTATTCCCGAAGGCTAGCAAATGAAACAGAGTTTCTAACGTCTGTTATATACAATCACAGTTTAAGCTTTAGGTTGGCTATTAAAGAAGCCTACCTTAGCGCTATAGGTTTCAACGATTGCATACCTCAAAGGTTAAGACGATTTATAAACTTTAGAGCGCAACTGGAAATGCAACATCCGGATTACCCAGAAAAAAGTGACGACGAACTCGTAAATGAAGTAGAGAAAAGATATAGAGAAAGCTCCGCATTCATGGAACTAGGGAAAACGTATACAAAGTACTTAGAAATAAAAGAATATGGTGGTCAAGGATTTCGTGACCAAACGTACCATGGAAGGTGTAAATATTGTAAACAGAAAATTCCGGTGTGGCGAGAGTGCGCAAAATGCGCCAATTACTATCTACAACGTCAAGGGGAAGGGATATATATAGAATTCATGGAGTGTACGGACGATGAACACCAACGACATCCAGAAGTAACATCCCATTGTCCGACTGGTTGTTTTGCGGGAGGTTCCTTAACCGTATTACGGGATGAAAGATGGTTAACGGGAGATTGGTAATGATAAAAGAACAGAGACGAAGGAAGATCGGAAAAACTATAACGATAAGATAAATACAAGAATGTTAAATAAAATTTCTTTTTTTTCTTCTCCTGCCTATGTACCAAATCAAAAAGAAATAAAATAAAACAAAATCAATATAGGAAGGGGATTCTGAGTTCGTAAGCCTATACCTTAAGAGAAGGACGACACTTTCTGACTAACCTTTGTACTAACCACACTGCCCCAGGCAATTGTACAACAATAAAAAAATACATACATAGTTTACTCCTATCATTTAGTTTAATTTATAGTATCATTGTTTTCGGTTTAAATTACAAAATAAACACACCTAGAACCGGCACATATAAAAAAATAAGTACGCAAACAAGAAATTAAAAGCAGCGTTCGATAAACCAGAAGGATCCATAAAAAAAAAGAAAAAAAAAGAGAGACAGGGAAAGGGGCGGAAAGATTTATCGATATCTCTTTTACTTTTTCATAACAAAAAAATGAGGAACTTCAACATAATGTTTTTATCCCTCTTAACATTTTGTACGGGAAACGAAGTAGAGCCAAAAGGAATCGAACTTCAACAAATACCTCCATCGGGTATATTCTTCGAACGACAGGAAGATGTAAAACTAACTCCAGTCGCGTGGAAAATTATTATTAGCATGACTTGCATACATGAAGATATGAATCTAACGGATATTTGAACTACGTTTAGCGAACTGAAAAACGATTGCCCGTTAGGTCACGAAAAATGTGAAGAACTGTTTGGAAATTTTAAGAATTTACAAGAAAAATATACTAGAACTTTACACATCTTAAACTCTACAGAAAGTACTTGCATAGACGTAAAATCAGATTTGCATGAAAACGAGTTAGTACGTTATGACTTAGAAAGTAAATTAATTAACAATTACATAGATAGAATACTAGTAGGGGTTAGGACTAAAATAGTATTTATAGAAAGTAATATGATGGGAATTAATATATACATAGACAAAGCAAGATTGTATGATGAATTCAACATTATGCAAAAAATGAAGCAAATGAAAGAGGAAATTTATCTTGAACGATACTCGCAAATAATGAACAATATAAAGACTACGTTAGGAAGAATGTTGGACAACCAGATAAGCTACAGTGTAGGTACACTTGTTAATTTAGAAAAAATAAAAGAGCATCAAATGTATACTACTTTATTATCATCTAATAGTCTCAAACAAGTTGTTAATTACATCGAAAAATATGAGAAAACCAATGAATTCCCGTTGAAAAGAGGAGAGGGAAATTTAAATAGACTAGCTAACATAACAAGCCTACATACTGGATACATCAATAATAAACTATTTATTCAAATAGAGGTTACCTTGGTTGAAAAATCTACTTACTCATTGTATAGGGTATCTCCTCTTCCAATTCCTCAAAACGTATATATCAATGAATCAAACATTGCCTATGTTGAACCCGAGAATAACATATTCTGCAACAAGAGGCAAATTATTACGGTTTCTCAAGCACCGACCTTAAGAATTGTAAAAAGTTTCAAGGAAAATTAATTTGCAAAAAAGAAAGACTGCATTTAAAAGCAATAGATAGTTGCGAATCGGAATTGATGTCTCAACCGTCTCAATGTAATTACCGTAACTGCAATATCAAATATAAAACCAATGCCAAACCAACGATAATAAAACTTGAAAAATTAAATAAAATATTATACTCAACGCCCATGACTACGAGAGTGTCGATTGGCTGTGACGGTTTAACAGGGACGATCATACCGTTACGTGGAGTCGGAATAATACGCACAAAAATAAATTGTACGTTTAAAATAAATGGGGAAGTTATAAAAATACATGAGGTACCAACGGAATATTCATATCACTTGTTATTTCCTCAGACGTCGTTAAATATTAGCAAACTATCAAATATCTTTAACAATACAAATACTAAAAATTTATTCCATAAATTAGTTAAGCAAAAACACTCGGGGAATTTTTGGGATATGGAAAATTACTGTAGGGATAAATTGATCAATACGGAAAAAACCGCTGTATTCACTACATTGTTTCTCATCTGTTTAATCACAGGAGTAGTTATATTTTTATTCATCGCGGGGATCTTCATACTTTTGTGTTACTTTAAAGAAATATTAGATACCATTCCGGAAGAAATAGAAATCCGTTTCGAATAAACAAATAGGAAATAACTTCATAACTTCGTACAAGAACAATGAAAAGCATAGAAAATTATCTTATTTACAGATGGCAAAGAGATTATTCCTCCTGCTTTCACTCGTAAGTGTAATTAATTACTCGTCGGGACTTGACAGATAGACGAACATAGACGGATATGACTGCGGGGAACAACTTTCAAATCTAACAACAATATCGTTTGTGGATGTTAAAGAATGTGATATACATGAACCATATATTAATGTAACAAAAATTTACGCGCAGTTACTATAATTGAACGATTACAGTACCACGCATGTATATAAATGCATAATAAAAATCACACGTACAGTTACACATTGCGGTATGCACGGACATGCATCTCGCGTCCTAAACGGAGAAATTAGTTATTGTAAAGAAATAAGTAGGGAGGAACCAATCGTGTTAGCGGGAGGGAACGATAATAGCGGAAATTGTATTGGAGGTTCATTTTCGGATTCATACGGTACCTATAAAGACGCCTATGTCGCAGGTCATGTTGAAATAACAATATACAATTACTATGCGGCTGTACATCTGGAATATAATAAAGTAAGATTAGACTCCGGGGTTACATGCACACTCGCGGATTTAGAATGTACAGATATCGATGCCTCACAAGTTTTCTGGGAAGCGCTTCCGGAGGATTCATGCGGAGTTAACAAATATTAAATAAGATGGCATTAGGAGCTTCGGGAAGGAAGATAAACCCCAAAGAATTACTATAGGAAATTTGTTCAACCAAGAAGCCTTGAATAACCTGGCTGTATCGACATTCAACAAACTATGGTCAGAATTTTTAACGTTCAGTAACATCTCTGCCGGTTTCATAGGATTTTTTATGATATGTCGCCTCATCAAGCTAATTATCGATACGATTATGCATGGTTTCATGTTGCACGGAATTTACGCAATATGGAATTCAATCACTCAACTATTACTTTATTTGGGAACGCAAAAGTTAAATAAAGATAGGAAGGAGAACGAAAAAAGGGAGGTTGAGATAGAGAAAAATGAAAAGAGCCAATTTATCACTTCCGAGTTTAAGACTGTAGATACAAAAATTTTAGAGAGAGAAACGTGTTTATATCCAATTTTAAAAATAAACAATGAGAACAGAGCAAATTCAATGTAATAATAACTCTCATTTTTTTTTACTTACACTCAAAATAGGAAAGCCAGTAAATGAGGATTATACAAGAAGTTAAAGAAAGGAAAAATTTACCCTCTTACGATGGTGCGATCAGGAAAAAACAAACCAACAGAAAAATACACAAAATGTATTACTTTAAAAAGATGTTTTACAGCATAGATCTGAACACTCCTTTATGTGGAACTTGCATAAAAACAAAGGCAGGAAAACCGATTATACAACACATAAAATTTAGAGACATAAATATGGATCTTGAAATTCAAAAATGTTATAACTGTAAAAAAAATATCGAGAAGCAAAAAATAAAAAAAATAATAATAAAATATCCACTCGAATTAGGGCAATAATAGAACAAAACAAAGAAAGAGAAATCGAGATTGTTACTATAAAAAATGAATTCGAATTACAGAGAAATAATTAGCAAATTATTCCGTTGGAACCAATACAACAAGAAACGCCCATTTTTGTTGTCAAAAACGAAATAGACATCGAAAAACCAGAACAAATGGCAAGTTCAAGTTCAAAAATGACGCAAACGGAACCTATGGAAATAAATAGAGACGAAAGACCAGAGGATATCGCAGAATCACAGAACGTTAAGGAAAGAAGTTGGCCCGAATTGGAATCCTTTCTGAGTGAACAAGAAGTTATGGAATTACTACAAAATGCGACCAGTGATATTTTTCCCTCAATACAGGACGAAGAAAATAACATCCTCGTGCCAATGATAACACAAGAAGAGTTACCAGAAATATTAGAGATATTAGCATCCTTAGAAACTCAACTAGACGAGGTAGCCTATAATAATACAGAAGAGAAAGTAAAAGAAATAATTATGGATCTACAACAGGACTTTGATGAAACTGATTGCGGAGTAAATTTGTCGATAAAGAAAAATCGATTAGATACATTTAAATATTGGCCGCATGCCTTTATTTCAATCGAGGATCTAGCAGAAGCCGGATTTTATTATACGGGAGAGAACGACAAAGTAAAATGCTATATATGCGGTGTAGGAATACGAAAATGGGAAAAAACCGACGAGCCTATGGAAGAGCATCGTAGATGGTCGCCGAAATGTGAATTCATTACAAAGAAGGAACGAGCAGAAGACTGTTGTGGAATCTATGACATGGAGAAATTGAGCAAAATAATAAAAGGTTCGGAACATGCCAGTTTATCGAAAGATCTTAAATGCAAAATTTGCAAACGTAGTCCAATAGAGGGAATATATCTTCCATACAAACATGCCTTAAGCTGTTTAACTTGTTATATGGAAACAAAGGAATGCAT
This sequence comes from Theocolax elegans, assembly GCA_026168455.1. Lineage (NCBI taxonomy): Eukaryota > Metazoa > Arthropoda > Insecta > Hymenoptera > Cerocephalidae > Theocolax > Theocolax elegans. The sequence goes on from CM047429.1 coordinate 34,961,268, forward strand.
GATTTGTAAAAGAGCAATAACGGAATGGTTAAACAAATACTTAGTAACAAAAAGAAGAGGTCGCTTCACAGAGATAGAATTCGCCTAAAATAAATCTATACAACAATAAATATATGAAAATTGCAAACTATACAATTGCAGTAAATATTATAATAAGTGTAAACAAGAGTATAAAATATTACAAACACACATTATATACAAGTATATATACTAACTAGATGTAGTAAATACAAACAAAAAAAACTATATGTATACAATATGAAAAATAATAAAGACTAACATTGTTATAAAACAGTAAGGAATATTTATTTTTATTATCCCTAACCATATGTAGAAATAAAAAAAAACAAACAAAACAAACAATTATTGTGGTAAACAGATTAAGAAATGTAAATAACGTAAAAGAAAAATAATAATAAAGAGTAATATATAGAAATACTAACAAAAGTAAATAAGTATCCATAAAAAAGGGGTAGAGCTAATCTAAATAAAAAAAAAAAAATAGAAAAGAAATAGAGAAAAATATAAAAAAGGGGGAAGAAATGTAAAGAAAAAGAATAGTACAAGGACGACGGAGCAGCGCGGCGGGGAACGAAGTTTGGATCCCCGTAAGGATTCGATGCAAACCGCAATTCGAGCCTAGTTGCTGCGCTAAGCTGTAAGAGCATCGGTTGGCCTCGTAAGTGTTCGGGCCACTCTCCGACTCGAGCCTGGCGAGTTCGGCGGGGCCGACCATGCGTTGCATTGTCGACGTTTCGATATACTCTCTCTCTCTATCTCTCAAAAACGTTGTGTATGATAGAAACTTCTTCTCTATCTTAGTATTTCATACATTTTTGTTTATTAGATTGTGTTAAGTACTATTGTTTAATTGTAATTGTAAAAATAAATAAAAAAATAATAAGGTATAAAACAATTGTAAACTGTAAATAGCAACCAACATAACAATTTTAAAACTAATATTTCAGTATTTTTGTATATGTTTATTTTTTTTTCACATATCCCAACCCTGTAATAGGAATAATTCACTGTAGATCTGCGAATTATTCCTATCCTTTGGTTTAAGCACATTCAACAAGAGAAAACGCTGTAGATCTGCATCTTCTATGCGCCGTTGCTTGTACGTGTCAAACACGCCTTAGCTATGCGCATTTGACACTTCATTCTTTTTCTCTCTCTCCCATTGCTTTAAGTTGTAGCTTTTACCTCGTGTTCAAAAGCATCACGCGTAGAGTAGAACAGACGCCCCTCCTGGCGTCCCCTCTCTCTCCAGACGCGTGCCTACTGTTTGCGTTGGGGAAAACCCATACGCTGAGTACAAGCCCTGTCTGGCATCGACGCGCTCTCTCGCACCGCAGCGCTCGGCTCTGTGGAAGCGATCCGCCGCTCATAGCTCAGAAGCGGCCATATTGGGCCTGCTTCCCCCGCCAGCTCGACGCACGCGCACCCTAGTGTCCACGCATCGAGTTGAACAGTAGCCCTTCCGGCATACATTCGTTCTCTCTCTCTCTCTCTCTCTCTCTCTCTCTCTCTCTCTCTAGGTGAATGAAGAAGGGAATGAAAAAGGGAAAAATAAAACACTCTATTATGAGCTTTACAAACAAGTTTATTCCCTGTTAAATTTTTTAGTAACAATAAAAAAAAACAAAAACAGTACAAATCTGATCACCTTGTCACATTTCATCCTCGGATGATATATCTATTATATCAATTATACGCAGCACTGGCGAATAGCAGGGAGATCCTCCCCGGTTGGACGGTCAGTAAAATGCGGCCGGAACTTCAGGCGCCTGCTCTGGTGAGGGAGATCTCGGCGAAAAATCCTCCTCCAGTGCCACCAAATCTTCCTCCCTCACCTCCTCCTCCTCCTCCTCTTCTTCCTTCTCTTCCTCCTCCTCCATCGCCTCCAACTCCTCCTCACCCATTTCCTCCTCGGATGACGATGATGAATCCGAAGCCTCGGAGCTCGCGGGCAACTCCACTATGGCCGCAAGATCCCGCAAAGATAAATCTAATAGAAGCAGAAGGGTGTCCACATCCAGAGGGACTCATTCACTTCTACACATGGCATTCAATTCCTGGGCAGCGGCTATGAACCAGCTCCAAACTTCAAATAGATCAGGACTAAATTCCCGATCATCACGTCGGCGCAAAGTCCACAGTACGAGCAAACGAGCTTTTTCGAACTCTATCCTGATAACAGAGAAAAATACATACTTAGCATTACGGAAATAAATATAAAAACATACATGCAAAAAAAATAAACATTCTCTTATATAAGAGATACACTATTTTCTTTTTCTTATTAGAACAAGTAAAAAAATAATAAACAACAAAAAAGGAATAATAATAATAATAATAATAATAATAATAAAAACACTTACTTCGTAAAAAAATAGGGACGAGACTCCTCGGAGAAACAAATCGAATCACTGCCTGACGAATACTGACGAAAAAATGCAAGGAGCCACCCGTATTTAAAAGAAACCTTATGGCACTAAGGGAAAATAATTTACTAGGGTATAGAAGATTACTTGGAAAATTTAAACGACCAACGAAAACGTTCATTATTGACAGAACTAGGAGAAGTACTTGAGAGTAATAAATAAGTCAAAGTGATTCTTTGTTTATAATAGCCGAAAGAAAAACTCATAACGAAAGCCTTGAATAGCTATATTCAACGTTTTCGTTACATTTCAGAAGGGGGAGGGGTGCGAAGAAATTAAATATTTCTTCGCTCCTACTAACCTTACTTTAAGAAAAGATTACTAAGCAGGTTACTGTAAGATGCACTAACAATGTCCACATTGAAGCGAGGGTCTGTATTGCATAAAAATAATTTTTTTTCTCCCTTTTCCTTTTTCCATTTTGCTATAATAGTTCATTATGCTGCAATTATTAATAGACTAAGCAAAAAATATGTATACTAATGGATAACTCTTAATCAGTATTTCAGAAAAATACGTAAGCATTCAAATATTATCAAAGAAAATTGTAACTTTTGTAAAAAAAAATGGCTACGAGAACAAAAAATACAAATAACATATATTTTTAACATGAATTGATGTATACTAAAAATTAGGAGTAAAAACTAAAGAAGAATAAATTCTTTATATACAGAACACATTTAATAATAATTATACAATTTTTCGGAATATCTAGAATAAAAATTGTAATAATAAAACCCTTTTAATTTTTAGCTTTTATTTTTATAGGTGAACTATATCAATACTGTTAAACGGTTCGAAATAATGTAATAGATGTAAGAAAAAATAATAACAAACGAAGTTGAACTACGAAAGAAATAATTGTAATATGGTTTATAAAGCTCACCATAAGAAATAAAGAAAAATTAATCGAAATAATGTTTATAATTTAAAATTAAGTATGATATCTTATGTCAAGAGAAATAATAATATAATAATAATATTGTTTAACGACGAGGGCGTCGTTTTTAAAAAGGGGGGGAGTTGTCGCGTCCCGACAAAAATTATATTATTATTTTTCGTACAAAAGTACTGCGTAGTTTAGAATAAAATTACGGCGTAGAAGAAAAACGAAATAAGGTTGATAAAGAATAATTGTAAGTAAATGCAGTAATATAAAATATAATTTATAGAGCTAAGGGACAGATTAATTTACGAGTGTTTCAAACGAAAAAGAGACTGATAAGTAGAGTTGAAGATATAATTCAAAGTCAATACGCATATAAGCGGGATCGCCGATAGTGAGATCGAAACGAAGGGTTACGCAAGAGTTTTTTTTGTACTGCACTATAAAATCAATGCTCGGAGAAGAGCCGGCGATGGGAAACATAGACTAGAAAATTTGAGCATTAGAAGGAAGTAATAAATTAAGCCGTTCTTTGGGTAATATCGCAGTAATAAAAGGGGGACAGCAAATTCTCCGAATTAACTACGAAGCGATACAGAAAATGCATGGGATTCGATAATTTTAATCACGCACATCTAACGGTCCAATCGGGTGCAAGCACAGAAAAATCGAGAACTACTTACACAATTTCCATATAAGGCAAAGTGTAAGACAAGGACAGATGCATAGATTTTCAGGGTATATAAAGAGGACCCAGAATAGACACAGTCACTCTAATTTTTCATCTAAAGTTTTCATAAGGCGAAGCTCTGCTAAGACTTCGACATCTGGAAATCATTGGACTCCAACAGCATACACATGTAACGTCGACGCCCGCAGGTCTAGCAGGACATTATCCAGCAATTTGACACTGCTATCCACGTTCGAGGCGGACCTTCGTTCCTCACCGTATACACACACACACACATATATATATATATATATATATATATATATATACTTATATATATGTCTATATATTTGGGTACTTAAGGTATATTTTTTTCGGCTATCTATACGCTTGTATTATTCGTAAAGGCAAACCTGATATTTTATGTTATTTCAATTACTGAACCAACCGTTTTCTCTTACAACAATTATTATTTGATACTGCAATTTATTAATAATTATTATTCTTTGCATTGCATTTATTTGCAATATGTACAGTTTGAATTGTAATTTATTAAAAATAATTTATGTTTTCAACAATAGCAATTTTTAATTTAATCTGCATTTATTTATAATAATTCTTATTTTGATTATTAATGTTTATAAAAAAAATAACCTTGTGTATATTTTATTCTATAATTTGTTAACGTGTTCGCAGTAGAATTGTTTGTTCAATCAAATTTAAAATTGTTATTTGACTTAAATAATTTTACGTAATTGTTAATAAAATAGTGTAATTTTATGTGTTTTTGCCCATTAAAAAGCTGTAAGAATTTAGTTACAGGTGTTCATTTAAAGGAAAACAGCATATTATGATGTTAACATATTTAAATAAATAATGCATGATTAATACGAAATAAAACATATATTATTTTATTTATCCCACAGTATATCCTGCATCTCTACTCTCAAAATAACTTCGCTCGCTACTCCCGGAGACGTAAGGCTAGTCCTAGTCAAACAAGAGCGAAAGGAACGCGAATGGTTTATTAACCATTGGCCTTCTTGCAACATTTTTTATGGTAATTGGTACAAGTCTGGAATTGACAATATAAAACAATATTTTAAATAAAACAAGTATGTATTTATTAGAAACAAAAGGTTATTTAAGGAATGAATTTGATTATAATAATCAAGATAAATATATGGGCCCTGTAACTAAAGGAAAAAATAAATTGGATATAATTATGGATTAGAACGCAAATTTTGAAAGAGGGTGCAATTCACGAATTGCGGGAGAAATGGAAGAAACAGGTTTTTATTTATATGCCACTAAAATTATATAAATAGTTGTATAAAATGAATAAAAATTAATAAAAAAATTTATTTATTTAAGAAGAAATTTTTATTACTCTAAAAGTACAAAATATTAATGACATATAGAACTTTTGGTGATATCCTTCGTCATTAAATAAATTAATTTTAAGAAGTAAAGTTCTATTTAGATCCGTTTAAAATAATCTAAAATTTTAATAAGTTTTTACTAAATACTACAATTATGTATATGCACATTACTATTTTTGGTAAGTTAATTGGTCATTAACACACACACACACACACGCACACATATTTATATATATATATATATATATATATCTATATATACAGCGGTGTAATATATATAATATATATATATATCAAGGTGCGCGGTAGCGCAACCAACGCAAGTATAATGCGCGCTAGCACCTATTAGACATCTAACTGCACCTGCGGTTTTTTTATTTTTGAATATTAATATATAATATGTTATTTACGTAACTTTTTATATCATATATTATTTCTTTTTTAATATTTTTTCAGTTTATTAAGTTTTCGATAAATTATTTAGTAATACTTTCAATAAAACTTCATGTAAATATCTGAGATGTCAAATTCTTTTACTCGGCTATGAATTTTTCGATATCTTTTTCGTCTCCTATATATATATGACTACTCGAAAAAGTTGAGACAGAGCTATAGGGGAAAACGAAAGAGTGAGTGAGACACGCGTGATCTAGTTATTTTTTCATTATTATCTTAAACGGTCATCTTTTATCTTACACGGTCGTCAATCATCTAATTTGCCGAGAAGCGTGCGCGTAACAGAACCTGTCAGTGACAATTATTGGTTATGTTTAATGTTGATAATTTTAATTTTTGGTTTTGGACTACAGTTTTCACAGGTATGAAAGCTTCACAGAAATGTTTATTAATTATTCGAATAAATTATTTTAGAGAAGTTAAAAATATAATTATTTGTTAATAAAATTATTTATTTAACAATTTAGATTTTGGAGCCCAGTCGTCAAACATATCAAGCAATATTGAAACAACAATTCACTTCTGCAAAAATGTTTAGGAAAATGCCTGAAATTTTACCAATACAGAAACCCATTCATTTAATTACTAGTAGTATGGTACATTTAGTAGACAATAGTTAGATTTAAGAGGACCTAGTGTTGGAGAAACAGAAAAATTTTTATCTACCAAAAAAATCAGGAGAAAAATAATGATTTTTTGCTGTGTTGTAAAATATAGCACCATAAATAATTGTTTATTTATACATAAAAACATTATTCGTCCAGAAAATAAGTCATTATAAACGTTTTTGAAAAAGTATGTATGTGTGTATGTATGTATGTAGTCAAGTTAATAGAATAACTCAGCCAATTTTGAACCAATTTGGCTCAAATTTTTATCTTCTACATAAATATTTATTTTGAATATTTGAAAGATGGTTCTATTAGAATATGTTTAGATGCCAGAAATTTAAATTTAAATTTAAAGAATGATTACGAATCTCCACCGGGAATAGAAGAAGTATTAGCACGATGTAAAAATCATGTATGGATGTCTAGTTTTGACATGACGGCTAGTTTTAACCAAATTCCTTTAGTAGACGATAGTAAACAATACACTGCATTTATATGTGATAATAAGGTATATGAATATAATGTAGTTCCATTTGGAATAAAAATTAGCAGTGCAGCTCTTTTGAGGGGATTAGATAAAGTCATAACGGGATTAAATGATTTTTTATTAACGAATTTGATTATAATAATCAAGATAAATATATGGGCCCTGTATCTAAAGGAAAAAATAAATTGGATATAATTATGGATTAGAACGCAAATTTTGAAAGAGGGTGCAATTCACGAATTACGGGAGAAATGGAAGAAACAGGTTTTTATTTATATGCCACTAAAATTATATAAATAGTTGTATAAAATGAATAAAAATTAATAAAAAAATTTATTTATTTAAGAAGAAATTTTTATTACTCTAAAAGTACAAAATATTAATGACATATAGAACTTTTGGTGGTATCCTTCGTCATTAAATAAATTAATTTTAAGAAGTAAAGTTCTATTTAGATCCGTTTAAAATAATCTAAAATTTTAATAAGTTTTTACTAAATACTACAATTATGTATATGCACATTACTATTTTTGGTAAGTTAATTGGTCATTAACACACACACACACACACACACACATATTTATATATATATATATATATATCTATATATACAGCGGTGTAATATATATAATATATATATATATCAAGGTGCGCGGTAGCGCAACCAACGCAAGTATAATGCGCGCTAGCACCTATTAGACATCTAACTGCACCTGCGGTTTTTTTATTTTTGAATATTAATATATAATATGTTATTTACGTAACTTTTTATATCATATATTATTTCTTTTTTAATATTTTTTCAGTTTATTAAGTTTTCGATAAATTATTTAGTAATACTTTCAATAAAACTTCATGTAAATATCTGAGATGTCAAATTCTTTTACTCGGCTATGAATTTTTCGATATCTTTTTCGTCTCCTATATATATATGACTACTCGAAAAAGTTGAGACAGAGCTATAGGGGAAAACGAAAGAGTGAGTGAGACACGCGTGATCTAGTTATTTTTTCATTATTATCTTAAACGGTCATCTTTTATCTTACACGGTCGTCAATCATCTAATTTGCCGAGAAGCGTGCGCGTAACAGAACCTGTCAGTGACAATTATTGGTTATGTTTAATGTTGATAATTTTAATTTTTGGTTTTGGACTACAGTTTTCACAGGTATGAAAGCTTCACAGAAATGTTTATTAATTATTCGAATAAATTATTTTAGAGAAGTTAAAAATATAATTATTTGTTAATAAAATTATTTATTTAACAATTTAGATTTTGGAGCCCAGTCGTCAAACATATCAAGCAATATTGAAACAACAATTCACTTCTGCAAAAATGTTTAGGAAAATGCCTGAAATTTTACCAATACAGAAACCCATTCATTTAATTACTAGTAGTATGGTACATTTAGTAGACAATAGTTAGATTTAAGAGGACCTAGTGTTGGAGAAACAGAAAAATTTTTATCTACCAAAAAAATCAGGAGAAAAATAATGATTTTTTGCTGTGTTGTAAAATATAGCACCATAAATAATTGTTTATTTATACATAAAAACATTATTCGTCCAGAAAATAAGTCATTATAAACGTTTTTGAAAAAGTATGTATGTGTGTATGTATGTATGTAGTCAAGTTAATAGAATAACTCAGCCAATTTTGAACCAATTTGGCTCAAATTTTTATCTTCTACATAAATAGAGAAGTAAACGTTGCTATTTTGGACCAAATTGGACGAATAGATATTAAACGGTAGCACTTTTTAACATGACGCTAAAACGTTTTTCTACGACATTATATATATATATATATATATATATAAAATTAAATAATCTTAAATATAGATATAGAAAATGTTTAAAAATAAATTTTTATGTACAATTAAATACTGGCAAGTTAAACGCATTGAAGTGTCAAAATAGTGCAAAAAAACGTTTTTTCTACTTTATAAAGACAAATATTAATTGCACTGTAAAAGTTTAAATGTAAAAAATCTTTATCTTAATAAGATGAAATTTTTTTGTATACAACACTTTATGCTTAGATGAATAATTTCAAAGTTTAGTACAAAAAAACAGTTGGAGAAGCCTAAAATGTACAATAAAAGAAGCTTTTCAGATATTAACTAAATAAATATTGATTTCACGTAGAAATTTGAAATGTAAGAAATGTTCATCACATTAAATGAAAACTTTTTTCTATTAAACATTTCTTCCTCACATTGATATTTTTCCTTATAAATGAAAAAAAATGATTAAAAAAGCGTAAAATGTACAAAAAAGACGGTTTTAGACCTTATCTAAATAAATATCGATTATACGTACAAATCTTAAAGGTAAGAAATGTTTATCACAAAAAAAAACTTTTGTTTACCTTCTAATTGTTTTTGAAAATGTATATATGCTTGTACGTACTATGTATGTAAACAAGTCAATCGAAAAATTCAGTCAATTTTTTACACATTTGGCTAAATTTATTTTTATAGTAACTTTTTCATATATTCTAGTTGTGTCGAGGTATTATTAGCTTTACCTATTATAATATAATAGTATTAACATACTATTTAGTATGAATTAATTCATATTTTCTGTAGTACACTTTACAGAAAAATTTTTACCTACCAAAAAAATCAGGAGAAAAAGAATGATTTTTTGATGTGTTGGTTAATAATCTTAATGAAAAGCTTTCTGCCTTGCCATATAAAAAATCCCAAGCTGCGATTATTTAGTTACTACATTACAAGTTTTTATTAACGTAACTCGATCTAACGATTTGTTCACGATGTATTAAGTGAAAACTTTTATATATATTTTTAGAAACTGTTTAATATAATCTATTCTCTTACAGAAATTACATTTTCATCCTAAGTATTTAAAAAACTTATCATTTATTATATTAAATTTCTAACATCAAGTTTTATGAATAGAAAGTATTTTGAAATAACACCTTCCACGAAGGTGTGAGAATACGCAAGTATAATGATAGTTGTTAACTGATAAAATAAATATTTTCATTTCTTGCTTCTATCTTTTTTTCTACTTAGAAAAACTTCAAATGTTCAACAACTTAAAATTTGGTATTAAAAAGTAGATAAATTGTTATTAAGAAGTTGTTTGAATAGAAAGCACTGAAATGAAGCGGAATAACCGACAAGTATTTTGTACCACATTGTAAATCTAATATTTAACTTTAATTATTAAGAATAAGATTAAACCATAATCACAGTATTCGCAAAAAGTTACTGCAATTGAAAGTACTGAAATCAAAATAAAATTGTCAAGTATTTTGCGCTACATAATAATAAATAAATGTCTTAAATATTATATACCAATCTATTTTTTGTGCCATAGCAGCAGAGTGACCAGTTGGCGATTTTTTTTCCTTTTCCCTCTTACGTATATTGATGTTTATTAAGCAAGAGCAACAAGGAGAAAAAATCGCCATCTGGCAATCCTGCATAGCAGTCTTAAGGTTATATAATCAAATAAATTTCAATCAATGTATGTATTTAAATAAATAAAATAATATAACTTCATATGTAAAATTTTAGTAAAATTTATATGATAAATGTGTAGTATTTATTTGCAATCTGTTTAAATATGTGTGCTAACGGTTTTTGAATCTAGAGTTAAAAATTCATGATATCTTATTTGCAACTAAAACTTATTTCGTAAACATTTCTAAGTGAGTAAATGTTGTCTAATAAAAGACGTGAGATTAGTTTTTTGAATAGTAAATAAATTAAATAAAAATAAATACTTATATTTAAATTTTATTATAGAATTGATTCGATAAAAATTACATTATTTTCTATAAAGTATTGTGACGGGCATAACCATATATATAGATGGTTGGGCTCCAGTCACATAGCGTAATAGCTCAAGCGATAGAGTGTAAGCGCGCCACGCAAGAGGTCCGGGTTCAAGCCCGACTCTCGGAAGATTTTTTTAATTATTTAAATTAATTTATTTAAATAATTAATAAATCAAAATTAATAAAATTTATAATTTTATTTAAAGATTTTTTTATTTTGCAAAATATACATATTCTGAAACTGAAATACGACTAAAATTAACTAAGTTGCAAATTTATATTGTTTATAGTTAATAATAATAAAATTTGAAATTATACAGTATATTATAATATTATAATATATAATTATACATGATATATATATAAAAAATATATGTGAGAAAAGTGATAAAAAATAAATAAGTATTTGATCAATAAATTAAAGTAAAATGAATTCAAATTAAAATTAAGATTGTTTTTCACGTTTGTTAATTATTATATTAATATAAGATTCAGATTTTGAAAACTAATGTAAATTAATATAAAAACAGAGAGGTTGACGACCCTGTGCCAAAATTATATGAAACAACAAAGAAGATAATGAGAAGAGAGGGAAACCGAAAACTCCAGCTGTAGGTGTGAAGAAGTCCCCACCTCTAACCAAAGGTACAAAACCGGCCGTCTCGCTGTCGAATTCAGCATTCGCCTCGAGCTGTAAGGCGAGGAAGGAAGCACCCTCCTCGCCAATTCTAGAAATAAATAAATTTTGTGAGTTTAATTAAACAGCTAGAGGTGTGATGTTCATTTAAAGGTACTTGGACAAGATGGAATGCTGGAATCATTCCAATCTTTACCCAAGTCTTTTTATCCTTTAAAGCCAATTCCTTAGAATACATTCGGACGAAAAAGAGCGCTAGATTCGCTTTTTATTCTACCCGAATTATTCTAATTTTCCTTTTTTCCATAGAAAAATACTCAGATGATGTGGAATACTGGATTTATTCCAACATCTACCTGATTTTTTCACATAATATATTCACCAAAGAGTTTATTGGGCGAGGCCGAACGCTAGATTCGTTCGAACCTCTATCCAACCTCTGATTCCATTAAAATATCCAGAAATCGTTCTGGGATGAGAAGAAACACTGGATTTGTTTCTAATCTACCCCAGACGTTTTCACTTCATACATTTATTACGGTCCTGCTAAAAATAAATGTATTTTTATGTAAGGGATAAAAATAAGCCCGTTACATAAAAATTGGCGATCCTGCCAGGATCCGAATAAAATTTAAAATATAAATTTAAAAATATTTGTAATAATATTTAAATGATAAAAATGTAAAATATTAAAAACAAAATTAATAATAAATTGGCAAAAACATTTAAAAATTTGAAGTTAAATTAGGCAAAATATTAGGTTTAAGTTTATGTAAAAATATTTTATTAGATTAAATTAAAGTAATTAGTTAAAATGGCTGTCTCGAATAGGAGATCAGGATCATTTATGTTAAATTTAGAACAAGCTAAAGAACATAATGAAATAGAATCAGTAGATCAAATTCGATTAAATTGGGAACAAGCAGTTACTCAGGAATTAAAAGATTTATTTGATAAAGATAATGAATTAGATAATAAAATTGATAAGTATGAAAATACCTCAGAAATAATAAAAAAAGAATGTAAAGATTATTATGATGCTTTAAAAGAAAATTTCTCTGAACAACTAGATATTCTTTCACAACATGTAAAGACATTAGTGGAAGATAATAAAATGAATAAACAAAGGATAAAAGTATTAGAATCCGAAAATGATGGATTTACACGTAGATTCTCTGAAATGAATAAGGAATTAAATAATTTAGAAGAAATTATTAGGGATAAGATTGATGCAGATAGAATTGAACCAATAATAAATAAAATGATTATTGAAAATAATAATGTTTTAATTGAAAAAATTAATAAAATTGAAAATAATATAAAAAATAATACATTATTAGGGGTAAATTGTACTCAGTCTGAAAATAATCATTTTCGGGTAAAATTAATTATTCCTAAATTTTATGGATTTACAAACGAAAGACCTATGCGTTTCTTGTACGAATTAGAAAAATATATAAATACGACTGCTTCTAATTTTGAGGAAGTCATATGTATTATTTCACAAGCATTAGATAAATCCGCAAAAGAATGGTGGTATTTACAAGAACATGAGATAAATGATTTTAATGATTTTAAAAATAAATTCATAGAACGATATTGGAATTCTTCTACTCAACGGCAAACACGTAGGAATATTGAATTTGGGCAATATTTTGCAGGAAAAATGAGTAGGGTAGAATATGCTACACATATGCTTGGTTTAGCAAAAGAATTAAATTATGAATTAACTGAAGCTGAGTCAGTTGAGAAAATTAGTGAACAATATGAACGTTCTATTTAACATACAATTTTAGGGCAACAAAATAAATCAAAAGAAAACTTATTAAAAATTTTAGCAGATTTTGATTCTGATTTTGATAAAAACCGAAAATACGATAAGATTACAAATCGATATGAAAACCATATGCCTACTCAACGCGAAGGGTATAAAACTTATGAAAATAAAAATATAAATTCAAATATACCAAAAGAGAATCAAAATTATACTGCATATCAAAATAAAATGCATAGGGAAGGTTATCAAAGAAATAGCACGCCCATGATTAATTCTATACAAACATATAAAAATAAAAAATGTATTATTAAACAAGGATCGGAGAATAAAAAACTAATTGAACAGACTGATAACAATTATGATAAAATTGAAGTCCTAGCAGATATACATAATTCGAATGATATTCAAAATGAAAAAACTAGTAGAGTATATAATCAGGGAAACTAAAAGGAGTTGTATTTTCCAACTCGGAAACCCCTTTAAAAATTAATGAAAATGCAACTGCAGGGAAAAATAATAAAGTAACTAAAAAATTGAATACAGTTGAAAAAATAAATAAAGAAAATTTTATGATAAATACGATATATGAAGATCCACGTAAAGATCTAATTTACGATATTGAACCGGATAATAATAATAAAGAGTTTGAAAATAATAATGCTATTACTTGTCCAGAAATTAAAATAAAAATTGAAAATATTGAAATTAACGCTTTAATTGATACAGGTAGTGAAGTTACTTGTATTTCAGAAGAATTTTATATTAAAAATATACAATCATTAGAAAAGATTCCTACTTTACCAATATCGGGAAAAATTATAAAAGGTGCTACCGGTTTAAAATCTACGCGAATAAATAAGCAAATACTAGCAAATGTTAAAATAAATAATTTAAAAACACAAATAATTTTTTAATTATACCGAAATTAGTTAAATCATGTATTATCGGGTATGATACTCAAAAAGAATTAAAAATGTGTATGGATACTAAAAAAGAATAAATTACTTTTGAAATAGGGAAGGAAACAAGTAAAATATCTTATAACTCAAAATTAATAAATAAAAATGAATATGAATCCTTAACTATTCAATATGATAATGGGGATGAAAAAATTAAAAATTATAAAATTGAGGAAAATTCAAAATTAGAAGATTTTCCGGATTATAATATAAAAACCGTCGATATTGACGAGAAAATTGCTTTGTGCAATCAAATAAATGATATGCAAAAATTGAAATTAAAAGAAGTTATAACATACTATAAAGATGTTTTTCAAGAAAGCCCTGGATTATTGCATAATTTTAAATACAAATTAGTACTAAAAAATAATTATGAGTATTATAAAAAACCATACCCGATACCGATTAAATACCGAGAACAACCCTATTAAAAATTATCACGTGATCATCACGTGAATAACTACGTGATTATCACGTGATATATGAAAATTTTTATTTTTTTAAAAATGTAATCTTAGACACGGAGTTGATGGGATGCAATTTCACAGAAAGCGAACTGGCAATTCAGTTTTGACAAAAAAATCCTTTATATGCCACATTATTAATATATGAGGCAAAGTAAAGGTATAGTATATGATCAAAGTCGCTTTTACCTTCCTACTTTGCCTCCATATAAGCCCTACGCGCACGCTAATCTATAGCGGGTAACTGGCAGCCACCTATCGGTCGTAACTGGTACTACCGTGAGCAAGTGCAGTAGTCATATTTCAAAACTGTTTCGACCGATAGGTGGCTGCCAGTTACCCGCTATAGATTAGCGTGCGCGTAGGGCTTATATGGAGGCAAAGTAGGAAGGTAAAAGCGACTTCGATCATATTCTATGCCTTTACTTTGCCTCGTATATTAATAACGTGGCGAATAAAGGATTTTTTTTGTCAAAACCAAATGGCCAGTTTAGTTTCTGTGAAATTGAATCCCATCAACTCCGTGTCTAAGATTACATTTATAAAAAAACAAAAATTTTCATATATCACGTGATTATCACGTAGATATCCACGTGATAATCACGTGAAAAAATGGTCGAAAATCTCACGTGATTATCACGTGGATATCCACGTGATAATCACGTAGTTATCCACGTGATAATCACGTGATAATTTTTAGTAGGGAAGTAAGCATGGAAGTAAACAAAATGTTAGAACAAGGTATAATTCGTAGATCAAATAGTAATTTTATAAATCCATGTGTTATTGTACGTAAGAAAGATGGTTCTATTAGAATATGTTTAGATGCCAGAAATTTAAATTTAAATTTAAAGAATGATTACGAATCTCCACCGGGAATAGAAGAAGTATTAGCACGATGTAAAAATCATGTATGGATGTCTAGTTTTGACATGACGGCTAGTTTTAACCAAATTCCTTTAGTAGACGATAGTAAACAATACACTGCATTTATATGTGATAATAAGGTATATGAATATAATGTAGTTCCATTTGGAATAAAAATTAGCAGTGCAGCTCTTTTGAGGGGATTAGATAAAGTCATAACGGGATTAAATGATTTTTTATTAACGTTTGTAGACGATTTGTTTGTTTTTTCTAAAACATTTGAAGAGCATTTGATACATCTTGGAATATTATTTAACCGATTAATAAAAGCCAATTTAAGGTTAAATTTTAAGAAATCAAATTTGGTTCAAAAAGAAATTAAATTTTTGGGAAATATTATTACATATAAGGGAATAAAACCCGATCCAGAAAAAATACAAAATATCAAGAATTTTAAAGTACCTAAAAATGTAAAAGAATTGCAAGGTTTCTTGGGTTTTGTTAATTTTTATTCGAAATTTGCTAAGAATTATGCCCAAGAGACTGTTCCATTGTTAAATTTATTGAAAAAAGATGTAAAATTTATATGGAAAGAAGAGCATTTTACAGCTTTTAACAAAATAAAGAGTCTTTTTAATGAAAATGTAATTTTAAAAACAGTTGATATTAATAAACCGTTCATACTAACAACGGACGCGAGTGACATAGCAATTGCCGGAATTCTTTCTCAAATTGATGAAGAGGGCGAAGAAAGAATTGTAACTTGTATTAGCCGTACATAAAAAGCGAGCGAAAAGAATTATTTCACAACTGAGAAAGAATTATTTGCAATTGTGTGGTCAATTCATAAACTAGATATATTTTTAAGAGGAACTAAAGAGCTTGTAATTCGAACTGATCATGAAGCTTTGAGTTTTTTGCAGAAAAGCAAATTCGGTAATTTAAGATTGACACGATGGATATTATCGATCCAAGATATTGATTTTAAATTAGAATATCTACCGGGTGTAAAAAATGCAGCTGCAGACTACTTAAGTCGAATGAATGAAGATGATCAATGTAATATAAAGAACTCAGAAATTGTTATTGCAGCAATTATGAAACATGCAATTGATACAGAATTGATAAAAAATTTTAAAGATTTAATTAAAATACTAAATGAAGATGAATTATGTCTAAAAATTAAAAAACAAATAGAAAGCAATGAGAGTTTCTGTAGATTTAAATATATAAATAACTATTTGTGTAAAGTAACACATAGGGAAAATAAAATAGTAATACCAAAGTGTATTATAGTTAATTTAATACAAAATTTACGTATTTATTATGGACACGTTGGTTCAAGAAAAATTTATTTAATGATTTTGGAGTATTTTTATTTTCCCAAATTGCGAAAAATATGTGCAACAACGTTAAAAACGTGTGATATTTGTCAAAGGACTAAATGTTTAACTGTATTATATAAAGAGGAAGAACAACCAATAATAATTGAAAAACCGGGTGATCTGTTATCCATTGATTTTTATGGTCCATTAATACCGTCAACTAGAGGAGTTTGCTATATTTTATCCACTATAGATGTTTTTAGTAAATTTGTACTTTATCCTATTAAAAAAGCAAATACGGCAATTGTAATAAATAAAATAAATAAATATATTATAGATATAGGTAAACCAAAAGCTATAATATCTGATGATGGGTCACAATTTACGAGTATTAAATGGGAAAATTATTTGAAAAAACAAAATATTAAAATGATATTTTCAAGTATAAGACACCCACAATCAAATATTATAGAGCAATCTCATAGAGAAATAGGTCGAATATATAGATCGATTTTAAATAAGCATACTGGATGGGCTAATGAAATCCATTTTGTTGAAAATGTACTAAATAATGCGCATCACGAAACTACGGGCTTTCCGCCAGTAGAATTACAATTTCCAATCAAAAGCGAAAGATTTTGGAATAATTGTTTAAAATCGAATCCAATAAATATTAAAGAAGATTATGAGGACAAAATTGCAAAAGCAAAAGATAAAATGCATAAATTCATCATAAATAGAGCGAATAATAAAAATGTAAATAGAAAAATATATAAATTTAATATAAACGATTTAGTGTTAATTAAAGCATTAAACGTATCAAATGCGAATGAAAAGCGACTTGGGAAATTTATGTACCTATGCGAAGGTCCATATAGAATAATTAACAATTTTGGAACCGATACTGATTTGTTATTCGATGACAAAATGAAGTTAGAACGGGGAAAATTTCATATTAATCAACTGAAACCATATTATATGGAAAAGGAATCTGAAAATATTTTTGAAAAGAATTAACAATAAAAAACAATGAAAAAAAAAAGAAAAAAAGAAAAAAAAAATAATACATAATAGTTTTCTGAAAATAATAGAATAAATTAAAAGTTGTCAAATTAAAGCGAATTTAATGATACAAAATAAAAGAGTGTTAGTAACTATGAAAATCAAAACAAAAGGTCAATCAACCAACGAAGTTTAAACACAGGGTGAGAAGTAAACTATCCTTAATCCAGGCTTGTCAGTATCAGTTTAACTGTCTCCATAGTCAGTCAGGTTCAAACCGAAACGGATCTATAAAGAAAAAGTGAAAATGCCAGATTTTACTCAAAATACTGAGAAAATTGCTACTTGTGAAGCTTCAACTCAAACATCTACTAATTGTGAAAGTGATGAAGAAGTGAAGTGGTTTCGTCATCATGAAAAATGTATAAGACTGATCCACCAAAAAAATAAATGGGTAACCAGTTTTTCCACAAGAATATGTAATGGTACTTATGTACAAACAAGAAAAGTAAAAACAAGAACGGTACCTTCACAAACATTTAGAGCAGAAAAAAGAAAATTCATAAGTGAAGAGATGGAGAAAGTGGAAGAAAAAATAAAAAATTTAGAAAAGAAAATTAAGGAAAAACAAATAGAAAAAATAACACCAACATCGACGGATGAACTTGAAGAACTTTTCAACAGTTTAAATCATCCAGGGATGTCAGCAGAAGAATTTGATATCTTCATGACCCAACAAAATTAAACAATGTTGTTTGATTGATCGGTAAATAAAATATAATCTTTATATGTATATAAGAAAAGAATTGAATTCGTTTTATTAGGCAACTTCATATGATATTTTTTTTGGAAATTAATGTTATTTGATAGTCATAAAAGAACACAAATTTAAAGGGGGGTCATATGGGGTATATAGTGATAGTTTTTTTTTCCATAAATTTGTGTTTCATTTATTTTTCACAAATTTAAAGGGGGGTGATGTGACGGGCATAACCATATATATAGATGTATGGTTAGGCTCCAGTCACATAGCGTAATAGCTCAAGCGATAGAGTGTAAGCGCGCCACGCAAGAGGTCCGGGTTCAAGCCCGACTCTCGGAAGATTTTTTTAATTATTTAAATTAGTTTATTTAAATAATTAATAAATCAAAATTAATAAAATTTATAATTTTATTTAAAGATTTTTTTATTTTGCAAAATATACATATTCTGAAACTGATATACGACTAAAATTAACTAAGTTGCAAATTTATATTGTTTATAGTTAATAATAATAAAATTTGAAATTATACAGTATATTATAATATTATAATATATAATTATACATGATATATATATAAAAAATATATGTGAGAAAAGTGATAAAAAATAAATAAGTATTTGATCATGTAACGGTAAGGTACTGTTTACCTCACCGTTTGACGAATTCGAGCAACACGAGCGAACAGTATCATAATGTTCGCATCGGTTCGAGCCGGCGAGATTCGGCTCGGTTCGGTTCGTCGTAGCTACACGGGCGGGATCAACTTCGCGCGCGAAAGATTCGCGCACGTACCTCATTAGAGAGGTAAGGGGGAGATTCGCGCGCACTGGATAGAGTGATAGCCACCTTCTGACGTGACAGGTGTGATCCCCCCGCGTCCCGTGTTTAGCTTCGCCGTGCCGTGATTTGTGCCGTGCGTTTGTGTGCGTTTTGACTGCAGGCCGATCCTGCATTTGCAGTGAGTGGTGCAACACCGTGCATCTACCGGCAGCCACACAACCCCGGTGCACGGGCGAGCGGACAATCCGTCCGACACCGCAGCGAGAGTGAGAGAGAGAGAAAGCAACCGATCGGCTGGTCGTTGTTTACCAACGACTACAGCAGCGTACAAAGTAAGTGGTACCACTTCACGCGATCGTGTTTTTATTCGCACTTTATCGTGTGGCTTTATACCAGTCCCGTTGACTGGATATATTATTTTAGTTCGCGATATTTTCTTCCCCTCTCTCTACAAGTCGGCCGTTTACCGACTTGTAATAAAAGCGTAGACCTCGGCGACAATTAAATATTTTGTTTATTATTTATCTTTGCTTATTTATTTCAATAAATTCATATTATTATTAAAATTCAATCCGGTGTTCGATTAATTGAATTTAACCACGTACGATTCCTTCCGTAATCCTATGAGCTCGTATATTTCTGGTTGACAAGTGCTCGACGCGATATCCCTGTTTCGCGGTCAATTTCAGATTTGAATTTTACCTGGTTGTTATCTGAAACAGTAACTCGGTTTCAGACTAACATTTAACAGATTTGGTAGAACGGACAGGTAACCGTCGCCGCATCGCGGGAAAAATATGTTTATTTAAATACGGTAAGTTTAACCGTACCGCTGAGCAGTCGCGATATTAAAATAAACATCCGTGCGGCAACCAAACTGTTACATGGCGCCCAACGTAAATTAATAGATTGGGTTATTTTACGCCCAACGTTAATTTCCAAATTGCGCCTACGAGGCGCACAACGTAAATTTTTAAATTGCGTTTTTTTGTGGTACGAGCTGCGCTTATATAGGTGCCCTTATAAACTAGGATTTTATTATAAACGGTAGTGAATCTAATTTAATTTAATTGATTTTTGTTGTTATCAATTTATTTTAAATTTAATTTTTTCAAGTACGTGTGGATTTTACGTGTAATTTTCTATTATATACTAGTTACGTTAATTAGTATATTTGTTATTACCGGCAGTTAGATTAATCGGTTCGCGATTAATTCTAACCTTTAAATTATTGTATTTAGACAATAATTTATAAGTTTGAACCGGATTTTCTTTTATTGTTGTTTAGTTTGGTTAAAAGAAATCCGAGGTCGGTAATAAGAATTTTTTTAATTAATTACACGTAAATAATAGTAAATTTGAATTTTAAAATTGAAATATAGATCGATTCGCCTTGAGGTCCGCAATTTACATACCGAGTCCCTAATTTCGAGTAGGTTAGTCGGAAAATCGGCGTTATTTAGTTTTCCGACTTAATAAAAATTGTAACACCTGTGCAAGGGTAAAGATTTTCTGTTTTTGAAGTTTGCTTGTTAAATTTATATTTTTGACAACGCGGACCGGCTCTCGCGTTACAATAAAAATTGTATTATTATTTTTTTGTAACATTGCGATTGTAAGAGGTCACAGCGGCGTACACATTTAGTTGTTTAGGAATATATTTATATTTATTTATCTATTTATTCAATTATTTATTTATTTATTTTATAATATATTCAGCGTGCGTTGGTGACCGAGAGCCGGAGTAAATTCGATTTTTTCGTATTTAGTCGGATTTAAACAAATTTTTTCTTGTTTTTGATTTAATTTATTAACAATTCGTAAAATTTCTTTTTACGTTTAATATTGTATGTTTATTTGTTTTATAATAAATTAAATTAATCCCGCGTGTAACATAGTTAATTTTTTTTTCTCCCGATTTGTTTGTAAAATTAATAGTCAAAAATATAATTCTTTAACTTAGTTTTTGATATTAGGCAGGAAAGCAAATTTCAAATAGGTGTGCTTAATTTTTCTTCTTGTAATTATAAAGGGAAAAGAATTCATTCTTCAACTTAGTGGCCCAATAATTTTATTATTTAAAGCCACCTAATAATTTGAAGAAAAGCATACCTTGCACAGGTAAAGCGAAAAGCGACTCAGTTTTTTTTGTGTAAATAATCGTAGCGGTAATTTTGTTAAAATTAAAATGGCGGAATCGATGACCACGCAAGTCGATCAGTGGATTGGTACGCAATCCAGCGAACAGATCCAGGCGCACTTGGAGTCGTTAGAGATGCGTACAGACGGCTCTGTATATAAAAAAGCCGAACGACTCCAACAGTGGCTGTTGGGTAATTATACGGCTCAAGAGTTCGCAGCCGACACAAACTCAAATGAGGATCGTGTCAGGCGGGACAGGCGGAGGACAGATTGGTTTAAGTCCATGGTTGCCCAGAATCCGGAGATTCCGGACCCGGATTCTGACCCAGATGTAGTAGAGGTGCTACAGAGGACTCTCGCTCTAGAAGTAGAAGATACGGACGAGCGAGAGGAAGATGGGCAGTCGGACACCTCCGACCGAGAAACCGACAAGGAAGAATGGATAACTTTGGTATCCCATACTGGCGCTCAGTTCGAGATACCAAAGGATTTTGCTTGGATGTTAGCGGAGCAAGTAAGTAAGTTATCCACCTTGACGGAACGGGTTAAGGAGCTGGAAGTACAGATGCACACCGTCAACAGCAAGTTGGACTTGCCAAGCGGTGCACAAGCTTCCAGCACAAACAAAACCCGAGAGCCAACCCAACATGTCCAGTTCCAGGACACCTATACGTGTTACACCCTGGACGAGACGGACATCAGACCACAACACGTGCAGGTAGAGCCTGAGGGGTCTCAAGCACCTCATGCAGATGCTGGAGGAGCTTGGGGGAGGGGTGACACACGGAGACCGAGACAGCCTCCATGTTCAAGCTCTCCCTACCCTAATCTGAAGGACTTTTACGAGTCCGGCCAATCAGCGTCGAGATCGGCCGGGACACCGCGCGATGTTGGTGCGGTGGTTCGTAAGTGGGGAGTCCGATTCTCTGGCGACAAAAGCCAGAGTATCGATGCCTTCCTTGCGAGAGTCGAAGACTGTAGGATTCTCGCCAACCTCAGCGAGGACGAGGTATTGCCGTCCTTGTCCGAACTTCTCACTGGAACCGCAGCTACGTGGTACCGGAATGAGAAGGACAAATGGCACTCGTGGCAAGATTTTGTGAAATCTGCCAAGAAATGGTACGGTATGAGCCAAAGCTTCCAGCAAAGGCTCATCGAGGAGTCCAATGCTCGGACACAGGGTGAGGATGAGCCGGTGAGAGATTACATCACCTGCTCAATCGCAATCATGCGAAAACTCAACCCGATCCCGAGCGAGTGTAGGCAATTGGACCATCTCTACCGTAACATGCTACCTCAGCTTCAGCGGTTGTTTAAGAGAGCTGAAGCCAAATCGGTTGAAGATTTATTGGAGCTGGCGATGGACGCCGAGCAAACGCTCGAGCGGGAAAAGTTATATCGACCGCCTCCGGCAGAGGAAGATTTAATGCTGCCGGAACTTGCTTACAAGGCAAAGTCCAAAAAGCGGTCGACCGCCAAGCCTAAGGTAGCAAGCGTGGCTAAGGAGGTGAGTGAGTCGAGTCGGGAAGATCCGATTGAACGGCTCACAAAAGTCCTGGAAGAAACCCTTAGGACCATGCGAACGAGTAGCCAGACAGCTGGGGTTAAGGTGGATAAAGGTACGCCACCTAGGAAGAAAACCCACAAGTCTCCTCCTCGGTTTAAAAGGAGGAAGGAGACACGTAAAAGTCCCGATCGACGGTCATCGAGTGGTTCATCCTCGAAGCTTGGGGAATCGTCGGATTCAAGAAAGAAAATAAAGAGAAAAGAAGACTTCCCCAAGCCGATCAAGTGCCATACTTGTGGTAAGTTGGGGTACACCGTTAGGACGTGCCCTGACTGCGCAAAAAACGCGCGGGGAAGCGGTTAGAGGGGACAACCGCATACCCCAAAGTACAGGGAGTCCCCAAGGAGGACAAAGGTCTGACTCCCGATTACCGAGATAGTCCAGCTGCAGTTAAGCAGAAAAGGAAAGGGCTGATTCCTGATAGATCCCAGGAAGTCGGAATGGATCCGGAGACCAACGATGTCCTAAAGTTAGTGACATCGAGCACTAGCCGAAGAAGCTATCGTCCTAAGGACGAGACGCGCTGGTGGTGTCAGGTTGACATAGATGGATTCCGGATCCGTGCGTTGTTCGATCCAGGTGCATCGACAACCGTAATGGGTCCGAGCGGTTTGCAGTTAGCGACCGCTCTAGGCAGGTCGCTTCTCGAGTTACGAGCTGGCAATGCCAAGCTCGCTGATGGTAGTACTCATCCGTTGTGTGGTCACGTGATGCTACCATTTACTATCGGTAAAGAGACTCGAGAAATACGTGTTGCGATCATGCCGAACCTGGATGCTGAATGCTACATCGGAGTAAATTTTATCCGAGCATTCCGAGCCGTCCTAGACCCAGATTCCGACCGTTTATTCCTAAAGGGAACGGATCAAGTCCTACAGCTGGAAGTGGCAAGTATGGAAAGTGGCAATGCTTCATTATCGTCAGCAGGTGTCGCTGACGTAACAGAAGTAGAGCGCACACAATTGCGCGAACTTCTAGACCGAGTGTTGTCCACAACCTTGCCAAAGATCGGCCGTTCTTACGATGTCGAACATATAATCGACGTCGGATCAGCCAGGCCGATCAAACAGAGGTACTATCCCGTCTCTGATAAGATTCGAGAGGAAATGCAACGTCAAGTTCGCGAGATGCTCGAGACTGGCGTTATTGAACCCTCGAAAAGCGGTTGGTCCAGCCCCGTGGTGATGGCGAAGAAGGGTGAGAATGCTAGGCGTTTTTGCATCGATTTTAGGAAAGTCAACGCTTTGACGAAACCTGATGCATATCCTTTGCCATATATGCAGGATATCCTACGCAAACTCAAGAAAGCCCGATACATCTCCACGATCGACATGAACTGTGCGTATCACCAGATACCTTTACAGGTGGAGTCGCGCCCGATAACGGCTTTTACGGTACCTGGAATGGGTTTGTTCCAGTTTACTCGTATGCCGTATGGATTGGCAAATGCTGGCGCGACATTCCAGCGTATGATCGATCAGGTGATTGGACCCGAACTCGAACCGGTTGCTTATGCATATCTCGACGATATCATTATTGTCACTGAGACGTTTGAAGAGCATAAGCAATTGTTGATCGAGGTGTTAACTCGCTTGGCAGAAGCCGGTTTATCTGTTAACCGGGAGAAATGTGTCTTCTGCCAGCCCGAAGTGAGATATTTAGGTGTGCGAGTTAATCGAGACGGGATACGACCTGACCCAGCTAAAACGGAGCCGATTAAAGAATATCCGGCTCCCAAGAATTTGAAGCAGCTAAGACGGTTTCTCGGTATGGCATCTTGGTACAGACGCTTCATGCACGACTATGCTACCATAGCTGAGCCGCTAACGCGTCTGACCAAGAAAGACCAGAAGTATCTTTGGCTGGAAGAACAAGAGAGCGCTTTCCAGCAGCTTAAAGCTTTGTTAATGACAGCACCCGTTCTGCAAACTCCCGATGAGAATGGTGAGTATGTGGTCCAGACTGACGCTAGTGACACTGGTATCGGTGCAGTGTTGCTACAGATTGTCGGTGGAGAAGAGAGAGTCCTGGAGTTCGCCAGTAGAATCCTCTCGCCCGCCGAACGCAATTACAGCGTCACAGAACGGGAATGCCTGGCCGTAGTATGGGCGATTAAGAAGTTTAGACCATACATCGAAGGTTACCAGTTTAAAGTTGTCACTGACCATAGTAGTCTTCGTTGGTTATGCAATATTCGCAATCCAACGAGCCGGCTCGCCAGATGGGCGTTAGAACTCCAGTCTCATAACTTTACTATTGAGCACAGGAAAGGAGCTCTAAACTACGTTCCTGATGCACTTTCTCGTATGTATGAGGAAGACGAGCCGGCCTTATCCTCCGTCTCTTGGAGCCAGACTACTAAGGACCCCTGGTACCTTTCGTGGACCAAAGACGTAAGTGAGCGGCCGAGAGAATTTCCTGATTGGAAGATCCAAGGTGGAAACTTGTATTCGTATCGGGTGGATACTGAATTGGATGATGCCATGGAAGATCAAGACGCTTGGAAGTTGGTCGTACCCGAAGAGCACAGGCAGACCATCCTCCGAGAATGTCATGATGATCCGGCAGCTGGCCATCTAGGTAGAGAAAAGACATTTGCTCGCGTGGCAAAGTTATATTATTGGCCACGTTATTATGCCGAAGTTGGCGAGTATGTACGCAAATGTCAGGTGTGCCAGCAATGCAAGGTGGAGCAACGCCCTCCCAGGGGTTTGATGGGTAGGCGAGTGGTTGAAAAGCCATGGCAAGTGGTAGCAGGAGATGTTACTGGACCACTTCCCCGCTCCACACACGGATTTGAATATATTTTGGTCTTCCAAGATTTGTTCACGCGCTGGATTGAAGCAGTGCCGATCCGGAAAGCTAACGCTAAGACGATCGTGAAAGAGTTACACGAACGAGTCGTCATGCGTTTTGGCACACCGGAAGTATTTTTATCCGACAACGGCACTGAGTTCAAGAATAAGCTCGTAGATGATTATCTCGTGGAACGAGGAATATTTCATACAACTATTCCCCCGTACCACGCTCAGGCCAATCCCGTCGAACGTGCTAATCGGACGCTGAAAACGATGGTAGCGTCTTACATTACCGAGAAGCACAACACTTGGGACGAGAAGTTACCGGACCTTGTGTTTGCTTTAAATACGGCGGTACAGAGTTCGACAGGATGGAGCCCGGCCATGTTAAATTACGGCCGGCAGCCTGAGCCACCCGGCACTGCTCGTCGAGTTCAAGACGAGCTGACTCAGCAACGTTTGGAATACCATCGTTTGCTTGAGTGGAGTGATCGGCTATCACGACTACCTGAGCTTCACAAGAAAGCTTCAGCTAGAGCTAATAAAGCTCAGGATAGACAAGCCGGTTACTATAATGCCGGGAGACGAGCGGCTTCTTTTGAAGTCGGGGACTTGGTATGGAAGAAGAACCGAGTCCTCTCATCCAGCGCACAAGGCGTCTCGGCCAAGTTAGTTCCAAAATACGTCGGTCCTTATTTGATCGTCCACAAATACGGCCCAAATACTGTTAAGATCCAGGATACTCAGGGACATGAGGAGAAATGCCATGTCCAGTACCTCAAACCGTACTTATCGGATGACCATGGCGATGAGTACGGCCAAGAAGACGACATCGAGACCGATCTACCTACGAGGGAAGAGGAACCCGAACGCGATACGGTTCCTGCGAGCGAAGACGTCTCACGCGGCGAGACGCAAGCGAGCGCCGTTCCACGCGAGGAACGAGATAACGCGAACGTCGTGCCCCCCGTTAAAAGAAGTAGAGGTAGGCCGCGTAAAAACGCGAGGGTCGTCGCCAGACCGCGGGATCGGTCGACGGTAATTCCGACCGCTAGCCACCGCGGGCTAGCCAAACGAGGTAGAGGCAGACCACGACGGAACTGCAGTTAGTGTCCGGATTTTTGGACCAGGTTTTTTTTTGTATCTGTGTAGCCACTTCCCATCCCAAATTCGTCAGGGATGCAGAAACCACATCACGGGTATGTGGAATCTGGAAGGGGGGTGTAACGGTAAGGTACTGTTTACCTCACCGTTTGACGAATTCGAGCAACACGAGCGAACAGTATCATAATGTTCGCATCGGTTCGAGCCGGCGAGATTCGGCTCGGCTCGGTTCGTCGTAGCTACACGGGCGGGATCAACTTCGCGCGCGAAAGATTCGCGCACGCACCTCATTAGAGAGGTAAGGGGGAGATTCGCGCGCACTGGATAGAGTGATAGCCACCTTCTGACGTGACAGGTGTGATCCCCCCGCGTCCCGTGTTTAGCTTCGCCGTGCCGTGATTTGTGCCGTGCGTTTGTGTGCGTTTTGACTGCAGGCCGATCCTGCATTTGCAGTGAGTGGTGCAACACCGTGCATCTACCGGCAGCCACACAACCCCGGTGCACGGGCGAGCGGACAATCCGTCCGACACCGCAGCGAGAGTGAGAGAGAGAGAAAGCAACCGATCGGCTGGTCGTTGTTTACCAACGACTACAGCAGCGTACAAAGTAAGTGGTACCACTTCACGCGATCGTGTTTTTATTCGCACTTTATCGTGTGGCTTTATACCAGTCCCGTTGACTGGATATATTATTTTAGTTCGCGATATTTTCTTCCCCTCTCTCTACAAGTCGGCCGTTTACCGACTTGTAATAAAAGCGTAGACCTCGGCGACAATTAAATATTTTGTTTATTATTTATCTTTGCTTATTTATTTCAATAAATTCATATTATTATTAAAATTCAATCCGGTGTTCGATTAATTGAATTTAACCACGTACGATTCCTTCCGTAATCCTATGAGCTCGTATATTTCTGGTTGACAAGTGCTCGACGCGATATCCCTGTTTCGCGGTCAATTTCAGATTTGAATTTTACCTGGTTGTTATCTGAAACAGTAACTCGGTTTCAGACTAACATTTAACAGATTTGGTAGAACGGACAGGTAACCGTCGCCGCATCGCGGGAAAAATATGTTTATTTAAATACGGTAAGTTTAACCGTACCGCTGAGCAGCCGCGATATTAAAATAAACATCCGTGCGGCAACCAAACTGTTACAATCAATCAATTAAAGTAAAATGAATTCAAATTAAAATTAAGATTGTTTTTCACGTTTGTTAATTATTATATTAATATAAGATTCAGATTTTGAAAACTAATGTAAATTAATATAAAGACAGAGAGGTTGACGACCCTGTGCCAAAATTATATGAAACAACAAAGAAGATAAAGAGAAGAGAGGGAAACCGAAAACTCCAGCTGTAGGTGTGAAGAAGGTGGGAGAGCAGTCCCCACCTCTAACCAAAGGTACAAAACCGGCCGTCTCGCTGTCGAATTCAGCATTCGCCTCGAGCTGTAAGGCGAGGAAGGAAGCACCCTCCTCGCCAATTCTAGAAATAAATAAATTTTGTGAGTTTAATTAAACAGCTAGAGGTGTGATGTTCATTTAAAGGTACTTGGACAAGATGGAATGCAGGAATCATTCCAATCTTTACCCAAGTCCTTTTATCCTTTAAAGCCAATTCCTTAGAATACATTCGGACGAAAAGGAGCGCTATATTCGCTTTTTATTCTACCCGAATTATTCTAATTTTCCTTTTTTCCATAGAAAAATACTCAGATGATGTGGAATACTGGATTTATTCCAACATCTACCTGATTTTTTCACATAATATATTCACCAAAGAGTTTATTGGGCGAGGCCGAACGCTGGATTCGTTCGAACCTCTATCCAACCTCTTATTCCATTAAAATATCCAGAAATCGTTCTGGGATGAGAAGAAACACTGGATTTGTTTCTAATCTACCCCAGACGTTTTCACTTCATACATTTATTACGGTCCTGCTAAAAATAAATGTATTTTTATGTAAGGAATAAAAATAAGCCCGTTACAGTATATATCTTAATAAGATATTTGGTATTCAAGTAAACAGAAATCGTATCTATTGTCTAAAATAAAAAATTATTTCTACATTTCAAACTTCCATCAAGGAAGTGTCTTTTATTTATTCTTATAAACTAGGATAATACTTGCGCCACCCGTCTGCTAAGTGTTTTCAGGCACTATTTCTTAATTTTGTAATTCATTTGAATTTTATAATTTGGTTACAACAATTACCAAGTTGTGAGAAACTTATTTGATAAGAGCATTTTTATTTTTATTAATTATTTTTTTAATAAATAATTATATGTATACAGTGGGTATAAAATGCGTTTTTTACTCACTCACGCGTTTTTTTTTCACCACCCAAGGTTATGCGTGGATGAATATGAACTCAGCTCACCTGACGCCAGCGCCATTAATACACGCATATTCTTGGGTGGCGAATTTGTGAAAATAACACTAGTGACTGCCCTTAAGCACTTAGCAGACGGGTGGCGCAAGTATTATCCTAGTTTATAAGAATAAATAAAAGACACTTCCTTGATGGAAGTTTGAAATGTAGAAATAATTTTTTATTTTAGACAATAGATACGATTTCTGTTTATTTGAATACCAAATATCTTATTAAGATATATACTTTATAGAAAATAATGTAATTTTTATCGAATCAATTCTATATACAAATTTAAATATAAGTATTTATTTTTATTTAATTTATTTACTATTCAAAAATCTAATCTCACGTCTTTTATTAGACAACATTTACTCACTTAGAAATGTTTACGAAATAAGTTTTAGTTGCAAATAAGATATCATGAATTTTTAACTCTAGATTCAAAAACCGTTAGCACACATATTTAAACAGATTGCAAATAAATACTACACATTTATCATATAAATTTTACTAAACTTTTACATACGAAGTTATATTATTTTATTTATTTTAATTACATACATTGATTGAAATTTATTTGATTATATAACCTTAAGACTGCTATGGCACAAAAAATAGATTGGTAAATAATATTTAAGACATTTATTTATTATTATGTAGCGCAAAATACTTGACAATTTTATTTTGATTTCAGTACTTTCAATTGCAGTAACTTTTTGCGAATACTGTGATTATGGTTTAATCTTATTCTTAATAATTAAAGTTAAATATTAGATTTACAATGTGGTACAAAATACTTGTCGGTTATTCCGCTTCATTTCAGTGCTTTCTATTCAAACAACTTCTTAATAACAATTTATCTACTTTTTAATACCAAATTTTAAGTTGTTGAACATTTGAAGTTTTTCTAAGTAGAAAAAAAGATAGAAACAAGAAATGAAAATATTTATTTTATCAGTTAACAACTATCATTATACTTGCGTATTCTCACACCTTCGTGGAAGGTGTTATTTCAAAATACTTTCTATTCATAAAACTTGATGTTAGAAATTTAATATAATAAATGATAAGTTTTTTAAATACTTAGGATGAAAATATAATTTCTGTAGGAGAATAGATTATATTAAACAGTTTCTAAAAATATATATAAAAGTTTTCACTTAATACATCGTGAACAAATCGTTATATATATATACACTACCGGCCAATTGCTTTTGCCCACTTCGACTCAATTTTACCCGTTACAAAAAGTATCATAACTTGGGTAAAAATTGAGATAAATAATCGTTCGACAGCTCATTTAAAAGCTTGAAGCAAGGGCTTTTTAACGGTTTACCGTCCCTATTTAAATTTTTTGTTTTTTAATGTTTTTAACATAAAAATCAAAATGTATAAAATTCGGATTTTCTTGTTCGTCTTCATTTTAAAACTGCACTTCAACCACACATCGGAAAATAATTTTATAAAAAAAATTGAAAAGCTTGAATCAAGAGCTTTCGAATGCACTATATTAACATTGTTTTAAAGTCCTTTTTGCGTTTTGACTGGTGGTTTTCTTTTAAAACACGTCTTTTCTTCAACTTTATGTATCTCGGAAGGATTAAATTTAAAAAAAAATGTCTAGGAGAAAAAATGTTTGATTTTATCTTAAGATTATGTACAAATTTTTCAGATTGTTTAGAATTTTTTTTTTTAATTTGATAAATGAATTGATTATAAAGAATTTTCTAAACTATACAGTTAATAGAATTTTAATAATTATTTTCTGTATATAGTGTATATTTTCTGTATTTGATAGTAAAGAAAACCACCAGTCAAAACGTAAAAAGGACTTTAAAACAATGTTAATATAGTGCGTTCGAAAGCTCTTGATTCAAGCTTTTCAATTTTTTTTATAAAATTATTTTCCGATGTTTGGTTGAAGTGCAGTTTTAAAATGAAGACGAACAAGAAAATCCGAATTTTATACATTTTGATTTTTATGTTAAAAACATTAAAAAACAAAAAATTTAAATAGGGACGGTAAACCGTTAAAAAGCCCTTGCTTCAAGGATATCCCGGACATAATGAATTTATCCCGAAATGCGTCAAAAATTCCCGAAATATCCATGATATCCCGTAATGACTGTAGCTAATACGGAATACCTCAGGGAATACTGAAACATCCAGGTAATCCCGTACTTAATGGATTTATCCCACTATACCTCAAAACTTCCCGAATTATTCAGGAAATCCCATAATTAGTGGAGTTATTACGTAACACCTCAAAAACTCCCGAACTGTTTACGAAATTCCGTAATTAGTGGAGTTATCCCAAAATACCTCAAAAATTCCAGAAATAGCCAGGAAACCTTTAATTAGTAGAGGTATCTCGGAGTACCGCTGAAATTTTCGATATAATAAGTAAATCCCATAATTAGTGAAGTTATAACATAATACCTCAAAAATTTCCCAAAT
>CM047429.1:34993139-35173411 GCA_026168455.1 Theocolax elegans
CTTGAATCTGCATAGGATAGATTCTTGGGCAAAGAAAAACGGCCTATTAATCAATGCTGCGAAGACTAATGCAATTTGGTTGGGTTCAAGAGGTTTTATTAGCCGTTTGAGATGCACTGTCAATTCAGACATTAAAATTGGGCACGAAGTAATTTCCACTTGTGCAACACTGAAGTTACTTGGAATTACGCTTGATCCAACTCTTTCATGGCGAGAACAATGCACAGTCACAGCAAAAAAGTTCTACTCGTCCTTATTTCGCTTAAGAAAATACAGCTGTGCCTTGCTCAATAGTGTAAAGCTAACCCTAATTAAGTCATTGGTTTTCCCGTACTTAGATTATTGCCCGGGACTCTTTTTTGATCTCTCAAAGGAGTTATGTCTTAAATTATCAAGATGCAAAAATGCATCTCTTCGCTTCGTTACTGGTTTAAGGAAGTACGAGCACATCACTCCAGTATATGAAGATTTACGGTTGCTCACCTACACTCAACGACGTAACTACCTCAGTATCTTCCAACTCGTGAGTGTCCTAAAATCGGATCAACCGTCCTATCTGCGTGAGTGCTTTCTGTTTCGTCCAGTAAACAGGTACGGTGCACTGCGTTCCTCGGAGTGGGATCTAATTGTTAACCATGCGAGCACAGAATGCTACAGACTGTCTTTTGCCCTATCGGTGACACGTCTTTGGAACCAACTCCCGCAGGAGATACGGCAGTGCTACAGGTCGCAGGCGTTCAAGTCAAGGCTTTACGATTATATAACTGTTTGTGAATTAGCTATATAATGTCTGTGATAATAATTATCCCATGTACTGCTTTTATTGTAAATTATAATTTATTTTTATCTTTTATGTCATTTTATATCAGTTTAAATTCTATAGTTTTGTTTATACCAAGTTTTACTATGTTAATTTATTTTATGCTATTAACTCAAATGTACATTATCTTGTAATTTTATGTAATTTTATGTAGCGGCTACCTAGGGCCATGAGCCCTTTGCCGCCAAATAAAGTATTATTCATTTATTCATTCACTCTCTCTCTCTCTCTCTCTCTCTCTCTCTCTCTCTCTCTCTCTCTTCTCTCTCGCACCTACGTTCCAGTACTCGAACGTCTAAGGACTGGTATAGCGCGATGTACACAACACCGATACTTCCACTCCTCGGCAGACTCTCTCTCTTTCTCTCTCGCGTTGTCTGCGACTCTTGCGTGCATCTAAGGGCTGGTATAGCGCGATGTACACAACACCGATACTCCCACTCCTCGGCAACCTCTCTCTTTCTCTCTCGCGCTGTCTACGATTCTTGCGTGCATCTAAATGGTTAGCGCATCCCTTGGTTTTGAGGCTGGTATGGCGAGACGTAAATAAATCCCTACCACGCCGTCTGCGTTGTGCGCTCTTTCTTTTAGGCATCGCTTCGGTACACCTGTACTCTCTCCTACTAATTAGTTAAAGGTATATAAGAAGGAAAAAAGTAATGTGGTTATAGTGGAAGGGTAAATATTTGAATACTCTCATTTGATTCAATATTAAAAATTTATTTATTAACGTATAAAGTTTTCATAAAAATTACATTTTTTTATAGCCATCTTTTTTGGTATACTACAAGTATTTATACAAATTTTTTCACTGTATTTTTTCCATTGAGACTTGAATTTGTTTTCGTTATTTTTTTCTTGCTTATCTAGTAGAGGTTTGTGCTCCGGATTGGTGGTATTTGGACCCATGTTGATGTGAGTATTGAAATAGAATGAGTAGACTTGCTCGAGTAATTTGTATTTATACTATTCTTCAAACATGATAGCGTGTAGATTTTTTTAAATCAAGGGTAAGTCGAACGCGTAAATTTCACCCAACACAATTGGTAAATACATATACTTAAACCCATCGTTATCATCTTCGACCATTTTCTCGTTGACAAACCCTTCTATGTCAGCATACTGGGTTGAATAGTACTGTTTAAATACTTTATGATCTTGTAAAGTACTTTTAGCATTTTCATCTTCTTCCTTCCCAAGTTTATCCTTTAAAAATTACAATCGACAGTCCTATTAACTTTACCAACTATTTCTTTGAGTAATCCAAGATGCAAATCTATCAACCCGCTCTGGTTTCAAAGTCCATCAAACGTTGATTGTTGCATTACTATAGCTGGTGGATTATGACGAAGTTTCATCTTCTTACAAGATGGATTTTCAGTTAGCGTTTCAATATCACTTTCTTCTATAACATCGTGATTATACTCTGGTCTCTCGTCGATGATAATTGCTCTATGACCGTATGACAATGTAACGCTTAAATCGCAATCAAACGACAATTTCTTTGTGTACATTAAATTCTGAGGACATAGTGATAAATTTACCTGAATCGCGTGAACAATTAAAGGAATACGCATTTCCCAACACCGTAAAAGAAATTTTTAATATTGAAGTTAGCGAGGCGATTCATTCAATTTTACAATCATTTATGAACGAAATAATGAAATTACTTGGAATTACGCTTGATCCAACTCTTTCATGGCGAGAACAATGCACAGTCACAGCAAAAAAGTTCTACTCGTCCTTATTTCGCTTAAGAAAATACAGCTGTGCCTTGCTCAATAGTGTAAAGCTAACCCTAATTAAGTCATTGGTTTTCCCGTACTTAGATTATTGCCCGGGACTCTTTTTTGATCTCTCAAAGGAGTTATGTCTTAAATTATCAAGATGCAAAATGCATCTCTTCGCTTCGTTACTGGTTTAAGGAAGTACGAGCACATCACTCCAGTATATGAAGATTTACGGTTGCTCACCTACACTCAACGACGTAACTACCTCAGTATCTTCCAACTCGTGAGTGTCCTAAAATCGGATCAACCGTCCTATCTGCGTGAGTGCTTTCTGTTCGTCCAGTAAACAGGTACGGTGCACTGCGTTCCTCGGAGTGGGATCTAATTGTTAACCATGCGAGCACAGAATGCTACAGACTGTCTTTTGCCCTATCGGTGACACGTCTTTGGAACCAACTCCCGCAGGAGATACGGCAGTGCTACAGGTCGCAGGCGTTCAAGTCAAGGCTTTACGATTATATAACTGTTTGTGAATTAGCTATATAATGTCTGTGATAATAATTATCCCATGTACTGCTTTTATTGTAAATTATAATTTATTTTTATCTTTTATGTCATTTTATATCAGTTTAAATTCTATAGTTTTGTTTATACCAAGTTTTACTATGTTAATTTATTTTATGCTATTAACTCAAATGTACATTATCTTGTAATTTTATGTAATTTTATGTAGCGGCTACCTAGGGCCATGAGCCCTTTGCCGCCAAATAAAGTATTATTCATTTATTCATTCACTCTCTCTCTCTCTCTCTCTCTCTCTCTCTCTCTCTCTCTCTTTCTCTCTCGCACCTACGTTCCAGTACTCGAACGTCTAAGGACTGGTATAGCGCGATGTACACAACACCGATACTTCCACTCCTCGGCAGACTCTCTCTCTTTCTCTCTCGCGTTGTCTGCGACTCTTGCGTGCATCTAAGGGCTGGTATAGCGCGATGTACACAACACCGATACTCCCACTCCTCGGCAACCTCTCTCTTTCTCTCTCGCGCTGTCTACGATTCTTGCGTGCATCTAAATGGTTAGCGCATCCCTTGGTTTTGAGGCTGGTATGGCGAGACGTAAATAAATCCCTACCACGCCGTCTGCGTTGTGCGCTCTTTCTTTTAGGCATCGCTTCGGTACACCTGTACTCTCTCCTACTAATTAGTTAAAGGTATATAAGAAGGAAAAAAGTAATGTGGTTATAGTGGAAGGGTAAATATTTGAATACTCTCATTTGATTCAATATTAAAAATTTATTTATTAACGTATAAAGTTTTCATAAAAATTACATTTTTTTATAGCCATCTTTTTTTGGTATACTACAAGTATTTATACAAATTTTTTCACTGTATTTTTTCCATTGAGACTTGAATTTGTTTTCGTTATTTTTTTCTTGCTTATCTAGTAGAGGTTTGTGCTCCGGATTGGTGGTATTTGGACCCATGTTGATGTGAGTATTGAAATAGAATGAGTAGACTTGCTCGAGTAATTTGTATTTATACTATTCTTCAAACATGATAGCGTGTAGATTTTTTTAAATCAAGGGTAAGTCGAACGCGTAAATTTCACCCAACACAATTGGTAAATACATATACTTAAACCCATCGTTATCATCTTCGACCATTTTCTCGTTGACAAACCCTTCTATGTCAGCATACTGGGTTGAATAGTACTGTTTAAATACTTTATGATCTTGTAAAGTACTTTTAGCATTTTCATCTTCTTCCTTCCCAAGTTTATCCTTTAAAAATTACAATCGACAGTCCTATTAACTTTACCAACTATTTCTTTGAGTAATCCAAGATGCAAATCTATCAACCCGCTCTGGTTTCAAAGTCCATCAAACGTTGATTGTTGCATTACTATAGCTGGTGGATTATGACGAAGTTTCATCTTCTTACAAGATGGATTTTCAGTTAGCGTTTCAATATCACTTTCTTCTATAACATCGTGATTATACTCTGGTCTCTCGTCGATGATAATTGCTCTATGACCGTATGACAATGTAACGCTTAAATCGCAATCAAACGACAATTTCTTTGTGTACATTAAATTCTGAGGACATAGTGATAAATTTACCTGAATCGCGTGAACAATTAAAGGAATACGCATTTCCCAACACCGTAAAAGAAATTTTTAATATTGAAGTTAGCGAGGCGATTCATTCAATTTTACAATCATTTATGAACGAAATAATGAAATTACAATTACATATATGGAGAAGGAGTCCGAAGAAATGGAAAATAGTGATATTCAAATTATATATGAATCGGATTCAAATAAAGAAAATAAGTCGACGACAGTAAACAAATACGCGTATCAATCTACGTCCTCGCGCTTAAAAAGGAGCGAAATATTTTTTAAAAAACAAATAACGTGTCGGAAATATTTAATAAAATAGATAGAGTAAGTAAGTTAACTCGCGATATTATAACGTGCATGAAAGAGTTAGATAAATGCGTGACGGCACGAAACAATCCGAGTACGTGCGTTCGACGATTCTTCACCTGGGGGCGTCTAATTGTGGCGGCAAATAAAAAAATATTAAAAGCCGAACCATTTACATTGACAAAAGAATTTTTTAACAGCATTACAATTGTCAATGAACCAATGGACGATTATAAACCAATCGAAATGATAAAGAGGAAGGATGTATATGTTCATCAATACAAATTGACAAAATTACAAGGATTTCTAAGTGGATAGTAAGTAAAATTTTTATTAATTTCAGAAAATTTACTAATGTTCACTTAATTATAATTATACCTTTTTTTCTTTTTAGTTTATCGATGTTTACGGGTGACATGTTACAAATTTCAATAATTGACAATACCTTGGCAGTTACCAGTATGCTAAGGAAAAAACAACCATTTACGATAATTGCGCACTTTTGCGGGACCTTTATGGTGAAAACGGTTTTCACAAATTTATAACCGAGGATAAAGTAAAAAATATAATTAAAGACGAACAAGAGATATATTTATTAAATAGAAAATATTGTATTCCTTTTTTAATTAGAGCATATTTAATATTATAATATAACGAAGTAAGAATATGAATAAATTTTAAACATATTATAAATTAAACACTCTATTACTTTTATTATTTAAAAATACTTAATTTTATTATCCTGTACATTTTTACACGCATGTGGTATAATTTATAAAAATCAGTAGGTATAATATCAATAAGAAAAGAGAAGGAGAGAGATAAAAGTATTTATAATAGCGTAAGTATAAGCGCAAAAAATAAGACATGGATGGTCGAAAAATAGACATCGCTGCATCACTAAGAATAATACACATGGTAAAAGTAAAGTGTGCACGGTATTGAAACTAAAACATGTGTTTCTTCTTATTATCTAAAACTAAGGCTTGCACAACGATGTATATCATGCATGTGTGCTATAGTGTCTCTTTATACCTTACCCAAAAACTAAGGATTACGGTACACCATACTATAAGCGCACGAAATAGATTGCATAAAAGAGAGACCATTTCGGTATACCGATGCATTGTCTATAATAGATACGTCTCTGCATAACGTACCTACGCACGAACACCACGGAGACAGCGACATAGGGATTTGTTTACGTCTCGCCATACCAGCCCCAAAACCGAGGGCTGCGCTATACCAACCCATACCAGTCCTTAGATGCCCGCAAGAGTCGTAGACAGTGCGAGAGAGAAAGAGAGAGGTTGCCGAGGAGTGGGAGTATCGGTGTTGTGTACATCGCGCTATACTAATCCTTAGATGCCCGCAAGAGTCGTAGACAGCGCGAGAGAGAAAGAGAGAGTCTGCCGAGAAGTGGGAGTATCGGTGTTGTGTACATCGCGCTATACCAGTCCTTAGACGTTCGAGTGCTAGAGTGTGTGTGTGAGAGAGAGAGAGAGAGAGAGAGAGAGAGAGAGAGAGAGAGAGTCTAACAATAGACGCGGCGCGCTATACCGGCCCTTCGGCAGACCTCGTAGGGAGGCGTGGTGGGGGTTTGTTTACGTCTCGCTATACCACCCTTTAACTACTGATGTGCTCTAACTTACGTTATTTTTACCTTATATACAATAATATATAGATTTTATTTGAACCGATGCGGTGGCGGAGTGGCGGAGACGCATCTCGGCCGGTCACGGAAGTTAAGCAGTATTGAGCGTGATACCCAAGTGGATGGGTGACGCTCTCGGTCGCTTGGCTTTCGTGGCGGGTTAGGTGTTTTTTCACACTTCACAACGTGAGCGGGAGGTGTGAAACATTGGGTTTCGGTGTCAAGGCCTACGCAATGTGACTTTGACACCCAAAAAGAATGTTTCGAAGACACCGGCTATCTCGGGTGAGGTTTTCCCTGCTTCACAGGTTTCCCTCATCCACGGGCGTAACCCCGGGCGAATGCGAGATGGTGGGGTTTTTAAAGGAGGGATAAAGCACCTACACATAGGTGGTAGGTGGACACCGTTAAAGTTCCCAGGGGATAAACGGTAGGAAGTGCCAGGAAAAGAGGGCACAAAAATCTAGAATAAATAGAATATATGGATTTTATTACAATTAAAAAATAATAAATCTATTATAACAATTAAACACATTTTAAACCAAAAACTATTTAATCAAACTTAAGATATCCCTATGCTACCCAACGAGGTGCAAGTTAAATATAAGTTCCATTTATATAATAATATCTTTTTATTAATATATGAGCAATTTCACGTCAAGTGGTACGATGAAAATTTTAAATCGCTCCAAATTTGAGACAGGCTGGAAATATCTTCCAAAAAATAGAAAAAAAATTTAGGTGCTAAAAATAATTTGCCTGAAAATTATACTACCATGAAAAAATGGAAATTTTTCAATTTTTTAGAAAAAGTGCTATTTTTAAAGCCATTTATCTCAAAATCTATTGATTTTTTTTAAAAAACATTAAAAACATTACAAACAAATTTCCATTTTTCATGGTGGAATAACTTTTAAACATATTATAAATTAAACACTCTATTACTTTTATTATTTAAAAATACTTAATTTTATTATCCTGTACATTTTTACACGCATGTGGTATAATTTATAAAATCAGTAGGTATAATATCAATAAGAAAAGAGAAGGAGAGAGATAAAAGTATTTATAATAGCGTAAGTATAAGCGCAAAAAATAAGACATGGATGGTCGAAAAATAGACATCGCTGCATCACTAAGAATAATACACATGGTAAAAGTAAAGTGTGCACGGTATTGAAACTAAAACATGTGTTTCTTCTTATTATCTAAAACTAAGGCTTGCACAACGATGTATATCATGCATGTGTGCTATAGTGTCTCTTATACCTTACCCAAAAACTAAGGATTACGGTACACCATACTATAAGCGCACGAAATAGATTGCATAAAAGAGAGACCATTTCGGTATACCGATGCATTGTCTATAATAGATACGTCTCTGCATAACGTACCTACGCACGAACACCACGGAGACAGCGACATAGGGATTTGTTTACGTCTCGCTATACCACCCTTTAACTACTGATGTGCTCTAACTTACGTTATTTTTACCTTATATACAATAATATATAGATTTTATTTGAACCGATGCGGTGGCGGAGTGGCGGAGACGCATCTCGGCCGGTCACGGAAGTTAAGCAGTATTGAGCGTGATACCCAAGTGGATGGGTGACGCTCTCGGTCGCTTGGCTTTCGTGGCGGGTTAGGTGTTTTTTCACACTTCACAACGTGAGCGGGAGGTGTGAAACATTGGGTTTCGGTGTCAAGGCCTACGCAATGTGACTTTGACACCCAAAAAGAATGTTTCGAAGACACCGGCTATCTCGGGTGAGGTTTTCCCTGCTTCACAGGTTTCCCTCATCCACGGGCGTAACCCCGGGCGAATGCGAGATGGTGGGGTTTTTAAAGGAGGGATAAAGCACCTACACATAGGTGGTAGGTGGACACCGTTAAAGTTCCCAGGGGATAAACGGTAGGAAGTGCCAGGAAAAGAGGGCACAAAAATCTAGAATAAATAGAATATATGGATTTTATTACAATTAAAAAATAATAAATCTATTTATAACAATTAAACACATTTTAACCAAAAACTATTTAATCAAACTTAAGATATCCCTATGCTACCCAACGAGGTGCAAGTTAAATATAAGTTCCATTTATATAATAATATCTTTTTTATTAATATATGAGCAATTTCACGTCAAGTGGTACGATGAAAATTTTAAATCGCTCCAAATTTTGAGAACAGGCTGGAAATATCTTCCAAAAAATAGAAAAAAAATTTTAGGTGCTAAAAATAATTTGCCTGAAAATTATACTACCATGAAAAATGGAAATTTTTCAATTTTTTAGAAAAATTGCTATTTTTAAAGCCATTTATCTCAAAATCTATTGATTTTTTTTAAAAAACATTAAAAACATTACAAACAAATTTCCATTTTTCATGGTGGAATAACTTTTAGGCAAATTATTTTCAACACCTAAAATTGTTTTTCTATTTTTTGGAAGATATTTCCAGCCTGTTCTCAAAATATGGAGCGATTTAAAATTTTCATCGTACCACTTGACGTGTAACAGCCCATATATATATATATATATATATATATAAATTAATAAACAATAGTGAAATACCATACAATAATGCAAATTAAGTTAGAAAAAAATGCAAAATTGTTAATGAATATTCATTAAGAATAAAAGAATGAATGAGGTTTATTAATTTACATAAGATAAATAGTACAAAATACAGATTATGTAATAAAAAAAGCTTAATATTATAAATGTTAAAATTTAATGGAAAAATATATTTTATAAATCAAGTATATGGGCATATCTCTGAAGTTGGGAAAATTTACGAAAAAAAAATCAATTTTTTAAATCAAGTGGCACATCTTTTGTAGCTACCGAAATACGTTCTAAAGATGATTAATAATGATAATTTATTTGCGTTAACCATTTTTTCTTAACGCTGACTGACTAATAAAAAAAACTAAAATAAACTATTTTTTCTGAAGCACCGTCTTATGTAAGTTCAAATATACTTATGAACTTTCATTTATACACATGCTGACACACCCACATACACCCAAACTCACACATACACACACACGCACGCACGGACACATAGACGCGCACACACACCTTCACACACACACATACACGCACAGAATCAGGTTGATTACAAGTTATTAAATTTTGTAAATTATTTATATATATTTTTAACAATATTATTGTAATATACAATAAGGATTATAAATTAAATTTTCTTATAATGAAATAATGTTTATAAATATTTTGATTTATATTTACGTACCGGGCATAATCGCTTTTTAAATATCAATTCAGATTCTACAGTTTTGATTGTTCGCTTTTTGGCTACCAATTTTTCAATTTCATCAGATTGTTTTAATAGTTTATTGCTTTTGTAAATTTTATTTTCAAAGGACCAATTACATGGTTTAAGGGCATAGTGTATACACGGTTGATCATCTAACCTATCAATTATACAAGAATAACAAGATAAATAATTCAAATACAACATACTTTTATCCTTTTTATACCATAAAATTTGAAAAATTTGTGTTGTGTTTGGTATTGGTTTTAGAGAATCTTTTATTTTAAGGTCCACTTTTTGTATATCAGATTCTAATACTATAAATATTTGAATTTTTTACGAGGTTTGTGAATCAACAATATTTTTAACGCATTCAGGAGAAATAATGTCGTTTCCTTGCGCAACCGCTCATCGCACAAGCCCTTCACAGCACCGCCAATTCCATCGGCTACATTTTTTCCGTGACCGGGAGGTGTAAAATTCCACGAAGCATAATTTAAATTCTTCGTTTTCTGGCAATAATTTTGAAATAAAAAAAATTTGTCTTATTTTTGTATTGTGTAGACGGTCCGTCACTTTGAAAGTGTATAGCTGTGAAATTCGGCACATATTTTTCTATTATGTTAAAAACTGGTTTTAAGTGTGTCCATCTTGCAGCCGGATCGTGTCTAAGACAAAACGAAATAGTGCAAAAAGAAATGCAAACTATATTTTCTGATGATTGATTTTTAAAGTAAAATGCACCCAAATGCAATGACAATTGCGAAGCACCAAAGTGAACGCTCTGAATCTCCTTATTATTCTTGCAAATATAATTTTGTAAAAAATCAATTACAATAAATACTTCATTTTGTATTAAATGCGTGCGAATAGTCTCAAGTGCTTTATATTGATGTGTAGTAGTATAAACATGTTGCACATACTTAGGTATATTTAAATGAATCTCTTTTATTAAATCGTTTACACTGCAAACTATTTTTTCTTTAATTATTATTTTAACCCGTTTCCGCCGAGAACGCCACTCGCGGTACCCCAGTCTTTGAGAGCTTGTAACTGATGTTAAAAACGTCAGAAAAAAAATAGAAGGTCATATTCTGAAAGTTGAAAGTCTGCTCTTTCCGATGGTGCTTAGCAAAATTAAAAAAAAAAATTTTTACTATTGCAAAATTCAATTGAAAAAAAAAAACATGAATTTTTGACCCATTTTCTTTTTTTTGAAATCGAGTTTGCAAAAGGTTTCCCGAGTGGGATCGACTTGGAACCTCATTAACTGGTGGAATAAATGTTTAAATAAGAGGATCTCATGGTTTCCGAATTGATTTTTTACCTGGGAGTTTTCAAAATGGCGCCTTGATTGCAAAATTTTTGTCAATATATTTGTGAATTTTTTATTCGATAACTTTGGGGTTCTGGAAAAATTGTCAAGAGAGAAAAAGTTCTTAGAATTACTCAAAGAATGCATCTGAATTTTTTCACAACCTTTCAAAAAAATTTGTGTATTTTTGCAAAAGGTAAATTAATGCAAAATTCATAAGTTGCTCAAAAAAATCCAAAAATTCCCATTTATTGTACGGTTGATTCTAATAACATTTTGTTCTTATAAATTTTTTCACAATGTACATTCCTAGTCAAAATTCTCGTCCCATTTATATAAAAATGGAATCAAAGTGTATCCTTCGTCTGTCCGCCGTAAACAAAGCTTACGTTGCCCAACTATCACCATCGTGGAGGTCGACGAATACAGATAGTCTTTTCTTTTTTTTTTTACATTTTAGTAATTTTTAAATTTTTTTATATTTTTGTTTTTTTTTAATTTTTTTTTATATATTTTGTTTTTTTTTAATTTTTTTATATATATATTTTTTTTAATTATTTACCATCATTTTAGCGAAAAAAGAAATCAATCCACGCGATGCAAACGAGAAAAACAGCGCAAGCAATAGTACTTTTCGCAATTATTGAATTTTTTTGAGCAACTTATGAATTTTGCATTAATTTACCTTTTGCAAAAATACACAAATTTTCTTGAAAGGTTGTGAAAAAATTCAGGTGCATTCTTTGAGTAATTCTAAGAACTTTTTCTCTCTTTTTTTTCCAGACCCCAAAGTTATCGAATAAAAAATTCACAAAATATATTGACAAAATTTTGCATAAGGCGCCATTTTGAAACTCATATATATATATATATATATATATATATATATATATATATATATATATATATATATATATATATATATATATATATATATATATATATATATATATATATATATATATATATATATATATATATATATATATATATATATATATATATATATATATATATATATATATATATATATATATATATATATATATATATATATATATATATATATATATATATATATATATATATATATATATATATATATATATATATATATATATATATATATATATATATATATATATATATATATATATATATATATATATATATATATATATATATATATATATATATATATATATATATATATATATATATATATATATATATATATATATATATATATATATATATATATATATATATATATATATATATATATATATATATATATATATATATATATATATATATATATATATATATATATATATATATATATATATATATATATATATATATATATATATATATATATATATATATATATATATATATATATATATATATATATATATATATATATATATATATATATATATATATATATATATATATATAT
The DNA here is from genome assembly GCA_026168455.1 of Theocolax elegans. Classification (NCBI taxonomy): domain Eukaryota; kingdom Metazoa; phylum Arthropoda; class Insecta; order Hymenoptera; family Cerocephalidae; genus Theocolax; species Theocolax elegans. Next base: position 35,005,831 of record CM047429.1, read on the forward strand.
ATATATATATATATATATATATATATATATATATATATATATATATATATATATATATATATATATATATATATATATATATATATATATATATATATATATATATATATATATATATATATATATATATATATATATATATATATATATATATATATATATATATATATATATATATATATATATATATATATATATATATATATATATATATATATATATATATATATATATATATATATATATATATATATATATATATATATATATATATATATATATATATATATATATATATATATATATATATATATATATATATATATATATATATATATATATATATATATATATATATATATATATATATATATATATATATATATATATATATATATATATATATATATATATATATATATATATATATATATATATATATATATATATATATATATATATATATATATATATATATATATATATATATATATATATATATATATATATATATATATATATATATATATATATATATATATATATATATATATATATATATATATATATATATATATATATATATATATATATATATATATATATATATATATATATATATATATATATATATATATATATATATATATATATATATATATATATATATATATATATATATATATATATATATATATATATATATATATATATATATATATATATATATATATATATATATATATATATATATATATATATATATATATATATATATATATATATATATATATATATATATATATATATATATATATATATATATATATATATATATATATATATATATATATATATATATATATATATATATATATATATATATATATATATATATATATATATATATATATATATATATATATATATATATATATATATATATATATATATATATATATATATATATATATATATATATATATATATATATATATATATATATATATATATATATATATATATATATATATATATATATATATATATATATATATATATATATATATATATATATATATATATATATATATATATATATATATATATATATATATATATATATATATATATATATATATATATATATATATATATATATATATATATATATATATATATATATATATATATATATATATATATATATATATATATATATATATATATATATATATATATATATATATATATATATATATATATATATATATATATATATATATATATATATATATATATATATATATATATATATATATATATATATATATATATATATATATATATATATATATATATATATATATATATATATATATATATATATATATATATATATATATATATATATATATATATATATATATATATATATATATATATATATATATATATATATATATATATATATATATATATATATATATATATATATATATATATATATATATATATATATATATATATATATATATATATATATATATATATATATATATATATATATATATATATATATATATATATATATATATATATATATATATATATATATATATATATATATATATATATATATATATATATATATATATATATATATATATATATATATATATATATATATATATATATATATATATATATATATATATATATATATATATATATATATATATATATATATATATATATATATATATATATATATATATATATAATTTTGTAAAAAATCAATTACAATAAATACTTCATTTTGTATTAAATGCGTGCGAATAGTCTCAAGTGCTTTATATTGATGTGTAGTAGTATAAACATGTTGCACATACTTAGGTATATTTAAATGAATCTCTTTTATTAAATCGTTTACACTGCAAACTATTTTTTCTTTAATTATTATTAACGTTATATGTAAGGCTCTTTGCCCCTAACCTATTTACATTTCGTGTTTGCCATTTAAAGTAAGAAATAGAGTTTTCGTTGTTACCGTTAGTTACCTTTTTTTCTTTACATTTTACGCAATCTCCATAGTAACAATCTTTACTATTTATATTACATACAAGTGATTCTATAAATGATACTGACGAGGCTTTGGTTAGTATCTTCAAAAAATGTAATTTTTCAATAAGAAACTTCATATTTGCATGAGTTACACATACAAGTATCCCTACTACTAATTTTTGGTATTACAATCCAGAAAGGTTTTGCGGGATAGAATGTTAATCGGGAAATTTGTAATGATTCTTCCGAGTTAAATTTATTAAACAAATTATCTATCGAATCAAGTAAAAATCTTTTTCTTTTAATAATTTTGTTCTTAGTTATTATATCTTTCGTTCCAGGAGCAATGGCTGAGTTTTCATCTTTTTCCAAAAAATTCTGAATACATTCATTTATATTTTTTCTAATTAGTTGTTTCTTAGTATTCGCGGTCTTGAAAATCATTGGCTTATTAGCAGAATGCATCGCTTGCATTTTATAACTAAGTGCTTTAAATCTTTCATTTTTCTGTACTTTTTTAATATTTTTCCTGATAAACTTTGTCTAAATGCTAACTTTTCAGGAGTACTGCGTAACTCATTCTTTTTATTTTTTAGTTGAAGATCTAAAGCTTTGTAATATAATAGTTCTTGTCTTACAGCACGGAAACCTTTTTGTTGAATCTTTTTTACTTTTACTTTAATATCATCTTTATTTAATAGTCTATAATATTTATTTTTCCATTTGTGAATTATCCGAGTTTTCTTTTTTATTACAATTTCAATTTCACGCCTTAACTTTTCTATTGTTCTACGTAGCTTTGCTTCTCTCGCTTTGGTAAATTTTAGTGCTTTGGTGACTCTTGAAATATTTTCTTGAGAAGTCATTTCTTCAAATGTATCAGACAAGTGTAACACATTTAAACACACGTTACTCAGATTATTCGTTTCTATCAATTCACTAGGATCAATATTATTAACAATATCTTCATTTGTATTGACACTTACACTCTCGTCTATTAAACTATTCACTTCACTGTTTTTAATTAAAGGTTCCCTAACACAAAATCTCACGTGAGAACTCACGTAAGATCTCACGTGAGATCTCATGCCAAAATCTCATCCGACTTTTCACTCGTACCGCTGCTTAAACTTCTAAAATAATAGGAAATCAATTTATGAATATGGTGAGTCACTTACTAAGTGATAACACCCCCCAGATAAGTCCAAAAATCGAGGTTTGAAAGCGTTTCAGACATATTTTCGATTTTTAGAAATTTCTCACGTGAGATCTCACGTGAGAAATTTTAACGATTGAAAATATTTCTAAAAATCGAAAATATGCTTAAAACGCTTTGAAACCTTGATTTTTGAACTCATCTGGGGGGTGTTATCACTTAATAAGTGACTCACCATATATACATAAGTTGATTTAATATTATTTGAGAAGTTTAAGCAGCGGTCCGGGTGAAAAGTCGGATGAGATTTTGTAATAGGGTTGTTATTTCTTTTACTACAGATTTGATCGCTACTTTTTCTTTCACGTAATGAATATGAAGAATTAACATTCTGGCACATATTAGTATTAGATCTACTATAATGATGTAAATAATTAGTATATTAGATTATGAAAAATTTATATTAATAATTAGCTTACATTAATTAAATTACATACACATTGTCAGAACAGTTGGAACGATTTTCAATCTTATCAATACGTTTATTTTCATTATAGATCTGTTTACGAAGAAGTTCCTGCTCTCGATGTTCACTTTGTTCTTTTCGCTTCTTCTTCATCATTTCACGTTTCAATAATTGCTTTAATTCTGCTGTTGCTAATGTATTTTTGTTATTTTTTTGTTTTTAATTATGTTAATTATATAATTAAATAGAACAAAATTAAAATTTATTATTTATTACTTACTCATTTTAATGTATATTAATTTTTTTCTATTTACAAGTATTAAAGCAGTGAATACATATAATAGCAGGTACAGAACATCATGAGCACTGCCCGATAACTGATTGATAACTACACTTTACACAACGATTTCGATTGAAATGTTTGTAAGTAAACAGACATATTATAATATTTCTCATTGCAATAAGTCTGTTTACTCCTATAAATATTCTAATGTAAATATTAGAAATATATGAATATGTGTGTGTGTGTGTGTATGTGAACTATATAATACACACACACATTTATATATATATCTATATATATATATATATATATATATATAGACATAGGTAAACACAATAATGGATTTATTGGTAGTAAAGAAATTCGTCGAAGTATGTTAATTTTCAATTATTCATTGAATTTATTTATATTTACATACACCTTTAGCGTTTGATTCAATAATTATTTAAAGCGATTATTTTTGTTTACATTTATAGCGAAGACAATTTATTTTAATATATTGATGTACTACAGAAAAAACTTAAATTTTTTATCGAATTACGATTTGATATGCAAACTTCATTTTACGATATTTTTTTAAAAAATTAATGCACATCACTTTTCTTTGAAACAACTTTTTTATTTTGATAAAAGACAGGCCTCTCACCATTAATTTTTTTTAATATGAGAATGCTGACAATATTGCAACACTTTTAAGATGAAATTGCATGTTTTCAAAAAAAAGGCACGCTACTTTGTAGCGCTGAGATTTTTTATCTATTTGAGGCACACGTTTATAATCAGATTTTTTACATTTTATGTGTTAAAAAAAAGCTATACTTTAATTTCTAGCTCCATAAATAAAGTGCTGATAATGTTATTGGAAAAAAATGAGTAAAATTTGCCAAAAGTCACACACGATTTTTAGGATTTCTGTATGTTTAACATATAAATTTATAAAAATAGCAATTTAAATAAATGTAGTAAACATTCCTAACATGTAACCTTAAATAGAATATAATTTTTATCCTATTTGCGCATTAAAATATTTATTTTTTTAAGTATTATTTAGCGTGTCCCACCCGGTACGACAATTCTCCCAACTTCTAAGATATGCTCATATACTTAAGATAGTTAATTATAAAAATTTTCTTAATTATATTAAATATGGCAGTCGGTCCAACTCTGCTCCTTACACCGTGACACACTCACCTCCTTATTTACTTTATTATTTATGTTCGCAGTAAAAAAGATAGTATTTAACGTATTATTATTTGCACTTTTTGAAATAACATTTGTTTTAATCATACCTTTGTAAACAAAATCAAGAAAAAAATTGTAACGATTCTCGGAATAACATTCGGGCGAGCGGATAATTTTGGAGTCCTACAGAACGCCAAATAGACTGATCCGTACTGCGGTAGTGGGGAGCACGAAATTATAAAAGAGCGCCACCACCGGCCCCGTGGCTTTTTGCCGGGTCAATTGCGGCGCGGACAGTATCATTGTACTAATTCTCATTATTATTAAAGTTAAATTACATCTTTTAACGCTGCTTGTTATATTAATTTAACCCATAGGCCAGTATCTTTTCCTACACCTCAATATTTTTTAATAAAAAATAATTTATTAATTCGTCACGATTATCTTGAAAACGTCTCTTTCGCGATAAATATTGAGTTTCTCGCAATCTAATTAATACTAAAATATTGAACCTTTCCTATTTTCAATTAAGCCCCTGCTAAATTTTCTAAAAACAAGCATTACTTTATTTAAAAAATTAAATATAAGATCTTATTGACTAATCAACTATACATTATTGTAACAGGCATTTACTTAATTTGTAATTTTCACCCTCCATAGTTGAATTAGTAAATAGTCGATTGTTAAGGGTCAATAATAAATAAATCCAATTTATTTAAGTGCACAACGTTTCGTCTGCTAAGTTTGCAGACCTCTTCAGGTGCTGAATTTATTGGACAAAATTATAAACATTTATATCAAATTTTACAATACTTGTGAATTAAAAATCATATTTTACTTTAATATTGAATATATAATGTTACAGCCTAAGTGAGCTTCGTCGAATAACTTTTGATACGAAATCAACACGATTATATTTATACAAAAACAAAGTAGTTGTGTGTTTACAAACTATACATCATAACATTTCTATATTGACGGCTTAAATATTGAGTATCTTCTATTCTGTTAATCGTCGAATTATGATGATTGATATGTACTGGCTAGCTGTAATCAACATCTCTAAACAGTAAGCCATCATTTTAACCTTTAGACTGCCGGCATGGCTCATATATGAGCCACCTATGACCTTGACAACTACTCTAGAGATATGAGGTGTTTTTATGTATAAATTTTGCACATCAAAAATATCAATTTATAGGGCAAAAATGCCGGCAGTCTAAAGGTTAATAAAGGAATTTATTTTTATATAAATAAGATAATGGTATTGCATTATGAGTTTATATAACTATAAGAATACCTATAAAAATATTGTATACATTACATCTTACATAAACTATGCAAAATCGTTTGATAAAATAAAGATTATTAAAATAATATATAATTATACACAAATTCTGACAAAAGTTAGTCCTATAGTCAAACAAGAGCCAAGAACGCAAGTGGTTCATTAATCATTCGCCTTCTTGTACATGTTTTTTTGTGACAGTGTAGGTTTATCACATTAATCTACATCTACATCTACATCTACATCTACATCTATCTATATCTATCTACATTAAGGTGCTTCATAATTTCCCAACTATTCCGAATCCTTGAAATAAGCTTCCTAAAAGTTAACATATGTAAAAATATTGGTTTTCCACGCTTACTGCATTTATATAATTGAGATTTAATGATAGTAACTTTAATTTAAAGATTTATTAAAAGCAGATGCTGTTTAAGCAAAATATCGATTTAGTGCTGTTTTCTCAACCAAATCGAACCTAATCACTCGCAATTGATTTCTTTTTACAAACACTTAAACTTTTTCCTATAAATTTTGCTAAATAAGGTCTTCGTTCTATTTTGTACCCGTAAATAACGAATTTTTAAAAAATATTTTTATCATTTCTTCATAAAATATTTTATATATCGGGATACAAAATGTAAACTAAGATACTTTATAAAAAAAGTTATTAGCAAAGTTGTAGTACTTAATAAAAGCAACAAAATTAGAGTAATTACGTTGGATTTGGTACACAGAAACGAGAGTAATAGCTTACCGTGCGATACTTTTTAAAAAAGGAAGCTATTTCAAGAATAATAATTAATCTACGCACACGATTCAAAGTTCTGTATCATTTCAGGCTTATTCTTGTCTTATAGTTAACCTGTCATTTAATAAAAGTATCTCGAATTGAAAATGCATGTACGTATGTCGTAATTAAATATATTTAAAATGTCTAATGATTTTTTGAAATTATGTTAACAAATTATGCAAAAAATTATATTTAAAATATATTTATTGCTAAATAAATACTTGTTACTTATTATAAATAATAATTGTACTATATAAGGAAATTTGTATAACTATTTGAATTTACCGCGAAAATGTGAAAGTGTTTGGCGCTAGTCACCATTGCCGCTCGCAACAGATGTGTCGCGTGCCGCGTGCGTGCTCTTCTGTTATTGGAAGTACATCTTGTGATTAACGCGTTTAACTAATCATGTTATCACTTTCAGTATTTCTAATATAGATATACTTTTTAAGTTTATAATATCAACAAAATTACAAGATTATATAAATTTATATTATTTTTCCAAAGATCATCAATATAATAAAGTTTAATGTTATAATTTAGATAAATATTTACCAATTAACCTTCAGATTTTCATCAAGTTTTAGTTTAAAATTAAGATACTTTGTGTATTTTTTTTTATATCAGAGAATCAAACAATCAGCAAAAATTTAAATCAGAGTCTAGTCTGATGAAAGGAGTAGACAAAATCAATTTATAAGAAAAATGTATTTAATTTAGAACCTACATTATATTAATTACAAATTGATTCAATAAAAACAAGAATGAAGGAGTTATTAAAACATGTTTTTTTGACATAACAAAATAATTATTTCTTACGCATTTAAAATCCTCAAATTTCTATTTATTTTTATTACTCATAAACAAGAAGAGTTCAATTTTTTAATCATTTTATTTCTACCAGGGTTGTTATTCGCAAGCGTACTATTAATAGGCGTGAACCGCACGGCCTTTATAAATATAGCTTATACATAGTATGTAGTACCGATAACGGCCGTAAGGTGGCTACCCCCTTATCGCGCCGTTCCCGTTATCAAGATAACCGAGCGTCGTTATAAGTATAGGCCAGTTCGAGCGTACAGCAGCTCGCCTTCTCCCACTGCGGGAGTACCCTACCTTTCGGGGCAAATTACTGTACCATCTCTACAGTTCTTGAATAAGGGCGAATTTAAATTAAGATCACTTGTTGGTCATAATTATTAGCACCTTCTCCCTATCCCATCCATACGGTACGAGCTCACCGAGGCGATTACATTAGGCTCTCCTTCGAGCAGTGATGCTATCTCGACAAGACGAGTCGAGTCTGCGCAGTACATACGTGCGCGCATTGGCTGCCACTACCGCGCAAAGTTCAAACTCGAAACCCTTCCACAACCTTTACAATGAAACTATATATTGCTCCGTCGTCGAGTGGGCTAAGCGCTTACACGATATTGCTTCATTTTTTTTTCTATTTGTTTTTTATACAATTACTTCAACGCTTTAATTTTTCTTAATGCATTAATGTATTATACTGACTGAATATTAATAGCTTACAGATTTAATTATTATTAATATTAATGTGCTACTTATACTACATTTTCTGCTAATTTTAAAATCATATCTTAATTATGTATCTGTATATAACATTATATTAAAGTATCATATTAAAATTAGTAGAAAATAAACTATAAATAGTACAATAATGTTAATAATTATTATAAATATTAATCTGTGTAATACATTAATGCATTAAACAAAACTAAAATGTGTAAGAATCTACTATATTATATATTAATTGTAATTAGATAGTTTGATTGTTAATTAAAAACAAAAATGTATATTAAAAAATCAAAAAATCTTTATCGATATCGTTTCCACACCACCATGCGGTAGATATCTCGGCGCATTTTTTTTTTTGAAGAGGAGATAACATTGATATTTAAATTTTTTTTTAAATATATTTATTACATAAATAAGAAATTATAAACATTGTTATTATAATAAAAATACATTTTTACTTCAATATCAATGTATTCTCGTCTTCTGTGGTATCCCCATGAGGTCTAATCCACTTTCGAATAAAAGTATAAAAATAATGTTTTTGCATATTATTAAATAATACAATTACATTAAAAAAACAAATATTAATTTATGATTAAGAAAATTATTTACAAATTATCAATTTAAATTTCCGTCACACCAACTAAATATATATGAATAAAATATTAATTAAATTAATAACATTGAATTGAAAAATTGCAATATAAAAAATGATGTTCAAAGAAGGAAAGCTAATAATTGCTTTAAGCCAAATTCATAGAAGCTGAAGTGCAATTAGATTTACGTTTATAAACATTAAAAGCATTAAATAATTCAAAATATCTGTCGGTAGCAACAAAATTAAGAGCATTAACTCCGCGTACTGCAAAATACGATCGAATAAAACAAATTGCATTTAATAACGAAGAATCTAATTTATTACGTTTTTCAATTTTAACATCATTAACAATAGAAAAAATCCGTTCCGGTTCGGCATTAGAATGAGGTAATGAAAGTGCTGCATCAACTAAAATTTTTAAATTGGGAAATTCAAAGCCTGTGTTATCGTCGGTACGTATATCTGCTACTAGTTTCCAAAATAAATCTACTTGTAAATTACTATTAGAGTGCTTGTCATTGTCAGAAAAATAATTGGGCAAAGATCTCCATTCGTGAGCTAAATTATTTATATCTATATTATCACATGGAAAATATGTGCGACATAAATATGTTAAATCAGGAATATTTGCAGTGCTCCTTTGCTCTTGGCTCAAAGCAATTTTCGGATCAAGAAAATTTAATGTACATAAAAAGTCGTTATTTTTAAAAAATCTATGTTTAATTTCGTGAACTGCAGTTAAATAAAATTGCAAACATGTTTTCCTAATTTCTATTACTTGATCCGATGGCATATGTTTCAAAAGGACTTCACAATCGGGACCCAAGTAAATTTCGTGAAGCGTTTTAAAGTCCTTCTCGGTTATTATAAAATCTGTATTTGAAAGCTTTTTAACCGCTTCGGTAGAAAGAAAATTATGGCCTAAATCTGTTAAAATTCGGTGACAAGTGAAATATAATTTATGTATTAATGGACTTTTAGATTGAAAAGAATCGTTAAATTTATTATAAAAAACTAAAGCAAAATTCAAAAATGTAATATAAACTTCAACTTTTGGGTTAGATAATAAGTTATAAATTTGAGATGCCGAGCTTTCTTTCTTTTTACTATTTTCTAACTGCTCTTCGAAAACTTGTACAATAAAATAATCTTCTAAAGACAATAACTCTATCACAACACTGAAGCAGAGCAAGCCATCTATAGTTCCGGACAATTTTAAAATTTTATTTTCTGGAATGTTGCGTTTATTTTGAAAATCTTTAAATTCTGAACATCTTTTCGGACTATTATAAAAATAAGTGGCTGTACTTCGAAGTAAATCTTCACATTCTTTTGGAATATTTTCACAACTTTTTTTTGCAGCGAGTGCAGAAGAATGGCAAATACAAGTTAAAACTATTAAATGCGGAACGTCTTGTTTTAATAAAGCAGCAAAAGAATTTAATCTACCGATCATTACAATTGCATTATCGCATGCTAAAGCTACAATTTGTTTTAAAGGTATTTTATGAAGTGCAAAGAGAGATTTAAATGAATCATAAATTTTAACGGCGGTACAAGATTTTGCGTCTAATTCTATTAAATTCAATAAATGCATAATTAATTTTCCATCGTCTGGATTAATGTACTGCACTGCCACACAAAAAAGTTTCTTTTGACTACAATCAGTACTTTCATCAACTAAAATTGAAAAGCGCGTAGTTTTCAAAATATCCACAACTCTTTGCAATTCAGATTGCTCTATAACATTCATTATTAATTTACTACATTTATCTCTTCGTAAATCAATGTTTTGCGCTGCTTCAGGGTCTTCAAAAAGTTTCTTAATCAAAGGTACTAAATCGTCCACAATTTGAAGAGCAATATTGTGTTCGGAAAAAAAAATTGACAATTGCAGTTCGAGTTGTTTTACGCGCTTATCAAAAGTTAATTTATTTTCACGAGGTACTGTCACTTTTCTATTTGTTCTGCGATTTGTTTCAATATTATCCACGTGAGTTTTACTGTTTCCATGTTTTTCTAAATCTTTAACATTGTAACATTTTAAATTTATACAACAATAAGGGCAATAAGCCGGTTTTTCTACATTTTTAGAATCGTAAGTTAGCCATTCTTTAAGATTTGGTTTATCTAGCCACGAATAAATAAATTTATTTTCACTTTTACGTTTATCTGATTTATCTTCCTCCTCTTCTTTCTTCCTTTTAGTAAATTCCTTAACATTATACATATTTATAAAAAAGAAAAGTTATAAATTTATTTACGAAAAAAAGAATTAACTAAAATTTAGATTTATAACGTAAATATTATTTTATTCATACGTTTTTAGTAAGCTTTGATTAGTATTATAATAAGCAATTATATTTATTAAATATATTTATTAAATTATTTTTATATTAAATTTATTAACGTAATTTTTTTTACCGATTATATATTTTTTTTTAGAAAAAAGAAACTTTAAAATTGATATACTTTTAATATTATGTCTTATACAGACACAAATTAAAGTAATATTAAAAGAAACACGTAGTTATAAAAGAATAGAGCGTACCGAAACTGTAATAAAATAAATTTACGCGGATTTTAGCGGTGCCTAATATAAAAATCAATTTAATACATTTTATTTAATTTAGTTTTTTACGCATCGCGTTGTTGTAATAATTATTATCGACAAATATAATATTTAAATATTTAAACGAACATGTAAATACCAGTCGATAAATACAATTACTAACATTTTTTTTGTTCGCCAAATTGTAACAGTTTATTTGTTTTAGTTTTGCTTCACGCAGTTGCGAACTTTGTTATGGTAGACCAAAAGTAACGTACGTTTATTACAATTAATGTAATATAACATTATGTTATTAATACAATATAATGTTTAACAATATTTAATCAGATTAAATATTAAATATAAACAATATCTGGATAAAAATACGTATACATATCCCAATATAATAATTTATTTACATTTGCAATAAATATGCAATAACAATAAATAATTTTAATAAAGTATTAAAATTAATAACAATAGATAACAGAAATAGTACATCAGTATTAATTTTAAATAAAACAATAAATTAATTATATATTTATATGTTATAACGAGTTCTTCGTTATATTTCTCTCTCTCTCCTTAGCCACGGTATATTAACTGAATATCAGCTGTTACAGGTCGACGTACCGAGTAATATTTGGAAAAGAGAGAACAGGTAAGCGTGAGAGAAAGACAGAGAGAGGACTCGCGACCTAAGTGCGTGCGCAGATTTGAGATAGATTAGCTTGAACCTTTGAGCATAACGCGTGAGCGGAAATTTAGAGAGAAAATTGAGTGAACATCTAACTCCGGTTAACTGTGTGTGTTACTGCATTCTTTTATCATTGCATATTCGCACTTGTGCTTCGTGGTCACGGTGGAAGATAGTTGTATTTCTGACTGCAGTTGGACGACCCAAGGTGGACAAAATCCGCATCGAGTCATCGGCGATTTACCGCGTAACACTTGCTGTAAGTGGCAGCTCTGTATTGCTCTCTCTCTCTTTCTCTTGCTCTCTTCGCGTTAGCTTATACCGACTTGCGTCTTTCGTACCGCAAGTACGTTAATGTGTATATCTAATTATCAGTAATAAAGCCTCTTTATTTTCTTTAATTTAATTACGCGTTATATTGCTTTATTTGATATTATTTACCAACGATGCCTATATTATAGCGAATACCGCCCTCTCCGTATCAACGGATGGATTTCCGTACTGAATTGCCTGGATTGCTAAATTTTAACGGTTGGAGACGAACGCGACGACCGCATAGCACTTCGCTAAAGCGAGGCGGTCGCAACGGCTATTAAGCATAATAGCATTTTATTTATTTAATTATTTCTTTAAATAATAAATATATAAAAAACTGTTACAATGTATATGTCTTCAGTTTCTATGAATTTGGCTTAAAGCAATTATTAGCTTTCCTTCTTTGAACATCATTTTTTGTATTGCAATTTTTCAATTCAATGTTATTAATTTAATTAATATTTTATTCATATATATTTAGTTCGTGTGACGGAAATTTAAATTGATAATTTGTAAATAATTTTCTTAATCATAAATTAATATTTGTTTTTGTAATGTAATTGTATTATTTAATAATATGCAAAAATATTATTTTTATACTTTTTTTCGAAAGTGGATTAGACCTCATGGGGATACCACAGAAGACGAGAATACATTGATGTTGAAGTAAAAATGTCTGTTTATTATAATAACAATGTTTATAATTTCTTATTTATGTAATAAATATATTTAAAAAAAATTTAAATATCAATGTTATCTCCTCTTCAAAAAAAAAAGCGCCGAGATATCTACCGCATGGTGGTGTGGAAACGATATTGATAAAGATTTTTTGATTTTTTAATATACATTTTTGTTTTTAATTAACAATGAAACTATTTAATTACAATTAATATATAATATAGTAGATTCTTACACATTTTAGTTTTGTTTAATGCATTAATGTATTACACAGATTAATATTTATAATAATTATTAACATTATTGTACTATTTATAGTTTATTTTCTACTAATTTTAATATGATACTTTAATATAATGTTATATACAGATACATAATTAAGATATGATTTTAAAATTAGCAGAAAATGTAGTATAAGTAGCACATTAATATTAATAATAATTAAATCTGTAAGCTATTAATATTCAGTCAGTATAATACATTAATGCATTAAGAAAAATTAAAGCGTTGAAGTAATTGTATAAAAAACAAATAGAAAAAAAATGAAGCAATATCGTGTAAGCGCTTAGCCCACTCGACGACGGAGCAATATATAGTTTCATTGTAAAGGTTGTGGAAGGGTTTCGAGTTTGAACTTTGCGCGGTAGTGGCAGCCAATGCGCGCACGTATGTACTGCGCAGACACGACTCGTCTTGTCGAGATAGCATCACGCCTTCGAGACTTCGCCGCCCGGATCACCCAGGAGTACCGGAATCGGGCTGCTGCCGCCAGACCACCCACAAGGAGGACCAGACTACTCGGACCGCCAGCAACAGCAGTATCCAGACGGTGCGACAACTACACCGACTCACTCCTCTCAACGGTGCGGTACGACTTACATGGCGCTGTCACCTGCAGGGCGTCTCCCTCTTCGTCCGAGGACAACTCACCGTTAAAGCGGTTCGTGCCTAGGTTGGTGCATCTTGACCAACCCTACTAAGAACTTCGTAAAGTGAGCGGGGCTCACCGGCGGTCATCCGACCGTCCGACTCTGGCCACGAGTTTCTCGAGGCTAGGGCTAGGCTCGTAGAGAGCTAGTTGAGGGGTTAGTGCTGTGTCCTCCCTCAGCCAACGCAGAAGCCACAACGACAGCGGCGCAGCGGACCAGCATCTACTCGGCCTTCCTGGCCGACATACCGTCGACACCGGACTCACCAGCGTCACCCGACGCGCCGGCTTACGACAGGGTAAATAATTATTTTAATAGATTTATGAATGAATTAATAAACAGGGTGTTCTGAAATTCATTCCGTTAATTTCGCACAAATATAAAGCTCCAAATTCTAAACAACTTTTCTATTAGACAAATTTTGATTTGAAGCTTATTTTTTAAGATATTATTAATTAAACATTATTAATTCGAGCCAATCAGAGCGCGCCAGTTGGCGATGGGCGGTGCAGTGAGATCGAAAGCGGTGCGTGGAGGGAGCGCCCGGAGAGGGGAAGCATATTGGTTGATTCATTCGTTATTCAACACGTTAATATGCGACAAAATTAAGAGAGTCGGGAGATTAAAAAATGGCCGATAAGGAAATGTCAAGCCTTATTATTTCATTATTTCATTATTTAATTGCTTTACGCATTTTAAATAATTTATTATTTAATAAATTAATACCAAGGATATCTTAGAAACCACTTCATCGAATAAACTGACATTTTAACAATAATGATTTTAATCCAATTAAATGAAACTGAATTTTCTAATAAAATTCGAAATGTTAATGTTAATTATTATATTAAAAAAACTAATTATTTAGCTGTTTATTAAACAATTTTTTAATTGTTCTGAATAACTTGATGATGGAATTGCGATCGGCCCTTAGGTCGAGTTCCCCCTCTACTCATTATACCGTTGCGACACACGGTGTTAGTCGGAGGACTAACACTCTCTCCTCAGCTACCGATCTGAGTTGATCATTTTGGCGCCACCGCGAGATCTCGTTTTTATTATCTTGTACTTTTATTATCTTATTATTTTTATATTAAACAAAGTGAAGTGTAGTGAGGCGTGTTTTTATTGCTGCCACCACCCAATAATCCATCAGGTTATCGGCCCACCACCGCTTCCATTTGCGCGGGGAATTCAGAGAAGGTTCTTCTTTTGGTAAGAGTCGTGCATAACGAGGATGTCGGAAGAAAGAGAGAAGATGACGAGCAGCATCACCAAGGGTAGGTGGAAATATTAATTAAGTGAAGCGAAAATCGATTTGATAGCGACGCGGTGATTTGTGTTTAAAACGATATCGTTGTGCGATGCGATCTTAGACTAACATTTTATGCAAATTCACCGGCCGGTATTCATGGTTTATTAATTTTATTAATTTATTTATTAATCTATTATTAATCTTGTATTGATGCGACGAGAAAAGCCTAGATGCGAAAAATTGTGAGTGTGATGTGAAAAAATGTTCATAGACACGTTTGTCTTTTGTCCGAAAAATTCGTGGAACAGGACCTTGGAAAGGTCAGAGCGCGGCATTTGTTTGTACCGGGTATTGCATGCGGCGGGAACACGTGAGCGACGAAGTAGGAATAGCAGAGCGAGAGTGCGAGTGAGAAGGAGAGCGAGAATGCGAGAGAGAAGGAGAGCGAGAGTGCGAGTGAGAAGGAGAGCGTGAGTGCGAGCTAGAAGGAGAGCGCAAGGCGAGAGCGGCCGAACGAGCTCGGGAACACTCGAGAAAGAGAGAGAAGGGCGAGTACGGGAGAAGGGCGTGTACGGGAGAAGCGCAAGTTCGGGCGCGCGCGAAGTGGGAAAGAGAGCGGAGACGCGTACTTACGTAGTAGGGAAACGAGCGAGACTAGGTGAGCGCGGAGCGGGGCGTTCTCGATGCAAAGAAGCGCGAAGTGTGGTAGACGAAAAGCTTGATAGGCAGGATCTTGCGCGCTAATTTCGGATCAGCTGATCTTCCTTTTCTTTTCTTTTCTTTTTCCTCTTTCTCGTACCGCATGCGATACAATATCGGTCGAATAAATGACTAAGCAACTTTAAAAGGATATTAAGTAAAAGTTAACGTTAACAAAGTGATGCGCTGTTTAAAATGAGAATTGACATGAGAAGAGTTTCCCCGGGCAGAAGGTTGGTCTAGACCTTCTTGAAAAGTAAATAATTTTCACAACAGAATCCGGATTCACATGTACCCTGTGTACATAATAAATAATAATTATTACAGTGTTTTAAAAGTTGCATTCATCGGCACAGCTGGTCTGCTGATGTGCTGCAGGCGTCGTACGTTCTCGCAGTGCATTAGTGGGGATGTAGTTGGCTACACTTTGTGTTCAAGTGTTAGTTGGCTACATTCGCTGATGGTTTAACAGCTTTGTGTTCAAGAGGTTGAACCATCAGCTGATTGCGATACATGTTTTTCAGATATGGATCACCTATCAGGAGATCAGATTCGAGTGGTATCTGAAGCAATCAAGATTAGGCGCAATAAAAGGGAAGTACTGACCATTCCGGTCAAAAACCAGCTAATTACTTACCCCTCTACCGAATTAGGCAATTTAGTAAAATCTGAAATGATTGAATGGGATTTGAATGATGCGAAAGAGATGGGTATTACAAGCGATGAGTTGAACGATGATGCGTTTGAGGTCGACCTGAGAGACGTGGACGTAAAGGGTGAAGAGATGGGCAGAGAGAGAGATTTTGAATGCGAAACGGACTCTGAGATGAGCGATAAACGAGATTCGATAATAAACGAGAAGCGAAATTTCAGAGAAGCAAATGTGTTAAATAAAAATGCGCCGTTGATTATTGCTGATGAAAAATGCAACATAAGCATGCGAATTAAAAACAAAACTAAATTGCTTAATATTAAAAGAGATGATTTTTCAGATGAGATGGATTAGACGAGAAATGTGATGGAAAGAGTCACTCAAGTTATTGAGGAGAAAATGCAACCTGTTGCGAATTTGATGATCCGGGCAGACATGGTGGTCACGGACATAAACAATTTCTTTGATTCAATGACGGGACGCGACATATCACAACAAAACAACTTGAGAGAAAATATTGATGAGAAGCGCAACCTCAACGATGAGATGAGACGAATGTGTTCGGAGATGAGAGGATGCATTCGCGAAGGACGAGAGGTGTTAAGGGAAATGAAAGAGGTAAGAGATGAGTTTTATGATAAGAATGAAAATGATTTTAAAGAAATTGCAAATAACTCGACCGAAAATTCGGGGCATGACGTTATATCGAAAGCGGATATAATAAAATTAATTAGATCAGAAGTAGAGAAAGAAAATAATTCGGAAACTAAAATTTTTAACAAATCGAATGACATGAGTGAGTTTAAAGACGCGATTAAATTACTGAATATGAGAGATTCGTGTACAAAGAGAGATTATAAATTATCGGTACAAATGAAATACGAACTGTTTATGGATTACTTTACTTCGGAATTAATTGCCTTGGATTTAATGTACATTATTGATGAAAACTCTGAAAAACGAGACGCGACGGAAAGAGAAATGTTAACGCGAGATCAGTTTAAAGTCAGAGATATTTTAATAAATCATATCGATCAAAATTATCATGCCAAATTAATTGATATTAAAACCCGAAAGAGATGCTGGAAAAAATTAAGGAAATTAAGAGATGTGAATGTAGTTTATCGTCTGTTAACTTAAGGAAACAGTTGTATTCTTTGGTGTTCAAACGTAAAGAGAGAGTGTCAGTTTTCGTTGATAAATTTGATGAGATAATAAGAACACATAATAATATTCCTCATACTCAGCCGTTTGTTGAATCTGAGATTCGTGATGCCTTTTATAATGCAATAGTACGAGAAGTGCCACAGATTCACGAACTTAATTTTGTGAACAAAAACGCGACGGGTAAGGATCTAAATTATAATCAATTAAAAACATTTCTTTTACAGCATGAAGCGATGAGGAAGGGAAGCGGAAGTGCGACAGTGAGCACTAGTGTGGAGCCTAGAGTAGCTCTGGCTGCCGCACAAATAGAAGGGATGCGTTGCTACGAGTGTCACGCATATGGGCATATTAGTCGTGAATGTCCCAGGAAAAACTCGGGAGAAAAATTATGCTACAATTGTAGGCAATTATCACGGGACCGTAAGGCCGAGAATTGCCCAAACCCCAGCACAAGAGATGCGAGCAACGAGAGACGTGGAAAAGTACGCGGTATTATAAGGTATGCGAGATTTAACCAAGAGAATCGAACTCTTGGTTACAAAAGACCATTTGGAAGTGATGAGAGAAATGTGAGAGATGCGCAAACAAAATTCCAGAGGCAAGCTTAAAATCGGAGGGAGCGGGATGCGTAGATATTAAAACGGGAAATAATAGAATTTTAACCTTAAATAATGTGATTTGCGCGGAATCATTGTCGGAAAATTTGCTATCCTTAGGAAAATTTGTAGACAAGGGACTAGGCATTTATTTGGATAATAAGAGAGTAGATATATTTGATCCTATTTCGAATAAAACCTTTCTGACTGGAATATACGAGAAACCATACATGGTGGTTGAAATCGAAATAGAAAAGCGAAGCGATAGTTCAAAATCAAGTACGGAAAAATTCAATTGTACACCAATGCGTACCTTCTAACGAGAAGCAAAATTAAACAGACTCCTGATGTAAAATTAAATGAAATCCAAGGAATCGAATCCCAGTCAGAAATTAAGAAATAAAAGTGACGTGTTGAAAGTCAGTTCAAGCTTTGAAATAAAAGTGACGTGTTGAAAGTCGGTTCAAGCTTTGAAATAAAAGTGACGTGTTGAAAGTCGGTTCAAGCTTTGAAATAACAGTGGCAGATAGAAAACTGCATAACCCTAACGAAATAACTGTAAACACTGATGAAAAATTGAGATGTGAAAAGGAAATTAATTGCGACACAGATTTACCTGCCCAATCGAATAAGTCAATGTTATGACATGTGAGAATGGGTCATGCCTTTTTAAATTATCTGAGAAACTTGCAAAAGAGATTTCCTGATTTTAAGATTTTAAGATTTCGGACATAATGGGCCCGATAAGTCCGAAAACACACCCAAAGGGATATCGCTTTATTTCTGTATTTGTAGATGATTATTCCCGATTAGCTCAGGCATATCCCATGAAATTTAAAAATGATACAGGATCGAGTCTTGATCACTTTGTCAAAACTTCGAGAAATTTACTTGGACGAGACGCGAAAGTCTGTTATTTAAGATCAGATCAGGGCACAGAATTTACGAGAGGCGATACAATTAAAGTACTCGAAAAACTCGGAGCTGAACTGTAGTTGGCATGCCCTGATACTCCTCAGCACAATAGAGTGGCTGAGAAATTCAATCAGACTATTCAGAAGAAAGTAAGAGCGCTAATGTTTGATTCTAAATTACCAGAAAATATGTGGGACTTGGTTTTGGGTGCTGCTGTTTATGCTTACAATAGAACTCCACACAAGTCAAATGAGATGGTTTCTCCTTTGGAAAAATTTAACCCAAATTATACCGTGAATTTAAAACAATTTAGGCGTTTTGGTTGCATGGCTTATGTAAAGATTCAGAGAAAAATAGGTCCTAAGTTTAGAGAGATGGCAATCCCAAGTTTCTTGTTGGATACAAAGCCACCGGTTATGTCTTGTTCAAACCAAATGAGAATAGATTTTATGAAAGTCGAGATGTGAGATTCAATGAAAAAAAAAAAAAATTGTTTTTGGTGACAGATTCACAAAGAATCAAATACAAGACTGGGACAATAATTTTGAAACGGTAAACAACGAGAAGTGGTTCTTGAATTATGAGAAAGATGTGTCGAGAGAATATGAGGAAATAATAAGAAAGGAGGGAGTAGGAAAGAGAAAAAGTGGTCGCCCGAGGAAGTTGCAAGCGAAAGAAAGCGAAATAGAAAAGGAACAGATATTAAGTGATCTGAAATATAATGCACTGTTAGCAAAAATTAACTGTGACCCACAATCGTATAGAGAGGCGATGAGTTTAAAAGACAAAGAAAATT
Organism: Theocolax elegans; assembly: GCA_026168455.1. NCBI lineage: Eukaryota > Metazoa > Arthropoda > Insecta > Hymenoptera > Cerocephalidae > Theocolax > Theocolax elegans. Next base: position 35,026,453 of record CM047429.1, read on the forward strand.
GGTTGTCTGCAATTCAGAGTGAATTGGACTCAATGAGCAAAAATGAAGTATGGGAACTAGTAGAACGATCTGAAATTATGAGAGGCGAAAATAAACCGAATATAATAGATTCTAGGTGGGTCTTAAAGAAAAAGATGGAAAAAGAAGGGACGTGTAAATATAAAGCGAGACTTGTTATAAGAGGCTTCAAGGATAGAAATGAATATGATTTGGTTAAAACATACACACCTGTTTCGAGATTAACCTTGATAAGATCGGTTCTAGCTATCATTAATAAATATGATTTGAACGTATATCAAATGGACGTGAAAACCGATTTCTTGAACGTAACTATAAGCGAAGAGATATACATGGAATTGCCAGAAGGCATGAATGTGACGAGCAAAGAGAAGCGAGAGAAGGTCTGTAAATTGAAGAAAGCGCTGTATGGTTTAAAAATCAGTCCGAAACGTTGGAATGAAAGGTTTACGGAAGCCGCTAATAAAATAGGTTTACATACTCATGATAGCGTACCATGTTTATTTACTTGGCGAGAGGCGAATAAAATATTGTTTTTCAGTTTTTGTATGTTGATGACATGTTAATTGCTAGCAACGATAAAGTCCGACTAAGCGAGGTGAAAACTAAATTAAAATCAGAATTTGAAATGACTGATCTGGGAGAACCGAAGTGCTTTCTAGGAATTAAGATTTTACGGGATAGAGTGATTAAAACGTTGACATTGTCACAAGAAAGCTATATATTAAAATTGTTACAGAGATTTGGGTTTGGTGAGATGCATCCGCAGAGGACTCCGATGATTACAAATCAGGTAGCAAATCGTAAGAGACGCGATCGCGAAGAGAATGAGACGGAATCGGAATGCAAAAGTGACGAATTCAAACTGAATGTTCCCTATAGAGAAGCCGTGGGTTCATTATTGTATCTAGCAAATGTGACGCGTCCTGATATCACTTATGCAGTGAATATTGTCAGTAGGCATCAAATAAATCCGAATGAGGACGATTGGGAAATGATAAAAAGGATTTTTGGTATTTAAAGGGAAGTGTGTCCTTGGGTCTAAAATATACTGGTAATACTGATGATATTCAGACTTATTCTGATGCAAGTTTTGCCGATTGTAGAAATAGCTGAGAACTAGTGGTTTTGTAATTAAATTGTTTGGAGATGCGGTGTCTTGAAAGACACACAAACAATTAAATGTCGCATTATCTAACTGTCAAGCTGAGTATATAGCAATGAGCGAGGCGTGTCAATATAAAATTTTGTTGTATGATTCTGTGGTGCGACAATAAGGCGGCTGGTGCAGCCACCCAAATAACAGGTAGCAATAAGTTGCTACATATGATTGAAATTAAAGAACATTATGTGAGAGAATGTGTTAAAATGGGTTTTGTTACAGTGATGTGGGTTAAGTCAAAAGAACAGCTTGCTAATATATTTACAAAGCCGTTGGCTTTTGGTTTACATAATAAACTAACCTTCAAGATAATGAATGGATAAAGAGATGCGTATATATTATGCTTAATATGTGTGATTTGTATTTCTTTTAGGAAACAGTAAGTGATTGCAGGTCCGATCGGGAGGGAGTGATGGAATTGCGATCGGCCCTTAGGTCGAGTTTCCCCTCTACTCATTATACCGTTGCGACTAACACTCGCAACTGTCGTCGGAGGACTAACACTCTCTCCTCAGCTACCGATCTGAGTTGATCGTCTTGGCGCCATCGCGAGATCTCGTTTTTATTATCTTGTACTTTTATTATCTTATTATTTTTATATTAAACAAAGTGAAGTGTAGTGAGGCGTGTTTTTATTGCTGCCACCACCCAATAATCCATCACTTGACAAGTATAATTTTCTTTACTATATTATAACATACTCTATTTCATTTAAGTGGATTAAAAATGTTGAAAAGTTACTGTTAAATATTAGTCTATTCGATGAAATTGTTCCTGGGATATCCTATCTATTATGGAAAAAAACTTAGGGTATGGAGTCTCTTATAATTTATTAAAATAGTACCCTAGTAGAAATTTGACAATAAATGTAACAATTTTAAGTTAGAAAATGGCCAATTATCATAAAATACCCAATAAATGCCCAATTAATGGCAACCTCAGAGTTTTTTTAACCTTAAATGTTACATTTTTACTAGGGTAATGCTACATATAAATTGGCCAGAAAAATTAAATTTAAAGTTAATAATAAACAAATTGGTTTAAAAAATTAAGAAATGCTTTCACTTGCTATGGAAACAATTATTAGTTAATAACATTGAATTGTTTTTCCAATTTTAACCCAAGCTTATCCCTTTAATCAAATAGATATTGGTGATTTCACGACGAGTGTACATAAATTTTAAAATGGCTCATGTTTTTTTAGATAGACTAAAAATATAATTCATAATCTACAAGAAATTTTATTTCAAAATATTAATTTTTATCAGAGTTATACAAGTTGTAACAACAGTTTTTTCGTTTTTTTCAATTTTCACCATATTGGAAGTATACCTTAAAATACCTCAAAATAGGTCAACTTTTTGTATTACATAAGGTAAAAGTACCAGTGCCGGAATAGTTTTTTACTAGGTATGTAAATTTTAATTATTTTTAAGCAAAATAAAGAGCTATGCCATTACTGTTTGTTAGCTTATGATAAATTATTAGCGTTCAATTCATATTGTTTCGAATAATAATTAATATTTTTTCATAATAATTCTATTTTTTTATGCTTATGTTGACTCTAATTATTAAATGAGACAAAAAACTGTCAATATGAATTTGTACATAAGTTGGAACATTCAAAATAATTTTGTTGATTAGAATTGTGTTTTTTAAATAATTTATGTACTACACATAGTTGACTTATCGAAGATAATGTAAAATATTAAAATAGTTATTAGTTAACGATTGCTAACAATTAGACATTTAAAAAATGTAAATAAATATTAATTATCTTAATGTTAAAAGTGTTCCACGAAACGGGCGAAATATAGACTTATGTACCAACTATGAAACATTTTTTCTTGCTGTTCCAATACTTATGGACATGAGAAAATGTTGTACATATTTTGGAACAGTATAATTTATGAAGCAATTAGATATAAATTTGAATTTTAGTGTACATCATATGAAAGTATAGCTTCTATACATAATATTATGTTTGTAAAGCATAATGAATTATATGTATGTATTATCGGTCACACCGAACTAAATAATTTACTTTTAGAATAAAGTAGGCTCATTGTATATAGACATTTACGAACGATACATTCCTTTTTTCAAATCATAATGAATTATGTTTGAATAGCTTTATCAAGGCATCGGAAATCAGCACTATTTGTCATCATAACCTATGACGCTTCCGCTGGGGATTAAGGCGGAGGTCGCAAAATAAATGAATAAAACACTCGCACTTACTTAATAAGAGTTGAAATGAGTTTTTATTTAATATTACGAAACCCGATAGGTTTGTTTACAATTCGCCGTTTGCCAGTCACGGCTTAAAATGTACTCGCCGATTTTTGCGATCAAAGTAACGCGGTTTGACGCGACGAGCACTCACACACTTGCACGAAAAGGATCTGGAGAACTGCGGCGAAACTCACGTACACACCAGGAGAATCGTCTCCAAGATAAATCTCAGTCTCTCACGCGGGCGGATATTAACTACACGTTTTGTTTTGGTCCGTAAAATCTCGATACGGCCTATATCGTACACCGCTCGGGAAGCTCTGCTCTCACGACAGCTCGTTTCGTCTCAGAGCGAGCCTTGCGCTAAGACGCTGCGCACTCGTCGCTACTCTCGACTTCGCGGCCGTGCGAGAGCTATGCTGGGCCTCTCGAACGCGCGCGCATGTTCGCGTACACAGCGGCTACGCGCGGTCGTTAATTCGCATCGACCGTTCTGAACTAGATCTCCGTGTTGATATTCACGGATCGACATGAATAGTGGTGCTGGAGTTCGGGTGTTCAGTGGGACATATTCAGGATACTGGAGGTTGGTGCTGCAGGAGGTTTCGGTGTCAGGTAACAATTCAATCGTTCCTTAAGTGTAATTTGTTAGGCTAATTCGGCCGTGTGTTTGAGACTTCTAGGTGCAGTTTCAACGGTGACCTGCGTGCCTGCGGGACTTCCTCTGGTTGGCTGAGATGCTGGTTCAATACTATTGCTTACGGAGAAGACTTTCCGTCCAGGATATCGTGGGTAAGTGCGGCGGTTTCCGCAGCAGTAGTATTATTGTTTGAAGTGTTCCTAACCTCTAACCTAGTGTAAACACTAGGGTTTAATATCTCCTGTGCCTCCTTATATTCCCAGGAAGAACTGCATGTTGTCGCAGCTTCTCTGTCCTTCTTCTTATTTCTTAAATTAGGTTATTCACTAATTATCTTTTACAGGTACTCGGTACTAGGCTGAAGCGAGGACCTGGATGTTAGAGCGAGGCCACTCCATGTGTAACCTGGGAGCGCTATCGGACCTCACAGCCTCTACTGCTAGTCTACGGCTTCTTAGCATGGTGCTGGATCCAAGGATCAAGGGGGATCAATTCCAAGGAGTAGGACTGGTGCTGGAGGTTTACTCGAAGGAATAGTGTGTGTGCCTCCTCTCTCCGAGCATTGTGTGGCTTGCTCGACTAGTGCCACTTATTATAACGTAGAATAATATATCACAGTGACTTGTGATGTAAGCACATCGTCACAAACCTTTCAAATTATTTGACTTTTGAACCTTTTATATTTTTTTTCTCGATTACATATATTTTATATTCTTGTATTTATAAATTTATATTTCTTAACTTATTTGAAATATGATATCTTTTTTCCATTTATAAAAGACTCAAAGTGTTGTTAAAATATATAATAATTTAATACTAAATGTTCCACAATATGGCACTGTTTCGCAATTGGTACTTTTACCTTATTAAATGGAAAAACTTTAAAGCGCTCAATTTAATTGTTAACATTTTTACAAATACCTAATTTGCAGTAATAAAATTGGCTATCAAGTAGTTTTGATTTTGGACTGTACGACAGAATCAATTTGGCTCTGATTGAAACAGGTTATTCTTTGAAACAATAGCTTTTCAACAAAATTTGTTTTAATATGGGATTTTGATGCAAACCAAAAATATAATAAATCAAAGATATTGTATAAGTGAAAAATTGAAAATAGACAGTTTTAGCACTAGGGTACCCATGTCATACTATCCAACAGTTCTATTCAACAATTATTATCCTGGATAACACTTTTTTCGTCTAATTATTTGGATTCTACTATATTTATTTAATTATATTAACTTATTGAACTTATATTAAATATGTATGAATATGTAGCCAATGAAACTTATGAATTGGATTTTTATAATTTTTTCACCAAATAGTGTTTTTTAGGATTTTATTAATTAGGACAGATCTCAGAATATCTAAATTTAATTAATTCATTTTAATTTTAATTAAATTTAATTTAATTAATTATAATTAATATAACTTATCAATAATACTAAAAAAGACAATTTAGTGAAAAAGATATTAAAACCCAATTAACAAGTTATATTGGTTACATTAAACTTATCTTTATTAATAATTTACTTAAATTTTCTTAAAATTAATTTTTGTTAGGTATATGATAGTTTCGTAAAATTTAATTAATGACAATAAATAAACATTGTATAATTCAATTAGTTAGGTGATAAAAAGTTTATTCAGGACAATAATTTTTGAATAAAAATGTTGGTTCTATGAATTGGGTACTCAAGTACTAAAACTGTCTATTTTCAATTTTTGCATTTATACAAAATTTATACAATATCTTTACTTTATTATATCTTTGGTTTGAATCAACATCCCATATTAAATCAAATTTTGTTGACAAGCTATTGTTTCAAAGAATAACTTTTTTTTTATTTTATCGTCGCTCTTTTTATGCTCCCAAATTGGTGCTAATCAGCGACGGAGGTTATATGATGTCTTTGTTAAGAAAGCACTTGTTGAAAATACATTCCCCAGTGGTGCTTGTATCAATCGGCCGGGGCTGGGAATCGAACCTGGGACCTCCAGATTACGAGCCCGACGTCCTACCAACCAATCCATCGCAAGCCTCACAAAGAATAACATTTCTTAATTTTTTAAACCAATTTACTTTATATTAACTTTTAATTTAATTTTTTTAGCCAATTTATATGTAGCATAACCCTACTAAAAATGTAACATTTAAGGTTAAAAAAAAACTCTAATGTTGCCATTAATTGGGCATTTATTGGGTATTTTATGATAATTGGCCATTTTCTAACTTAAAATTGTTACATTTATTGTCAAATTTCTACTAGGGTACTATTTTAATAAATTATAAGAGACTCTATACCCTAAGTTTTTTTCCATAATAGATAGGATATCCCAGGAACAATTTCATCGAATAGACTAATATTTAACAGTAACTTTTCAACATTTTTAATCCACTTAAATGAAATAGAGTATGTTATAATATAGTAAAAAAAATTATACTTGTCAAGTGATGGATTATTGGGTGGTGGCAGCAATAAAAACACGCCTCACTACACTTCACTTTGTTTAATATAAAAATAATAAGATAATAAAAGTACAAGATAATAAAAACGAGATCTCGCGATGGCGCCAAGACGATCAACTCAGATCGGTAGCTGAGGAGAGAGTGTTAGTCCTCCGACGACAGTTGCGAGTGTTAGTCGCAACGGTATAATGAGTAGAGGGGAAACTCGACCTAAGGGCCGATCGCAATTCCATCACTCCCTCCCGATCGGACCTGCAATCACTTACTGTTTCCTAAAAGAAATACAAATCACACATATTAAGCATAATATATACGCATCTCTTTATCCATTCATTATCTTGAAGGTTAGTTTATTATGTAAACCAAAAGCCAACGGCTTTGTAAATATATTAGCAAGCTGTTCTTTTGACTTAACCCACATCACTGTAACAAAACCCATTTTAACACATTCTCTCACATAATGTTCTTTAATTTCAATCATATGTAGCAACTTATTGCTACCTGTTATTTGGGTGGCTGCACCAGCCGCCTTATTGTCGCACCACAGAATCATACAACAAAATTTTATATTGACACGCCTCGCTCATTGCTATATACTCAGCTTGACAGTTAGATAATGCGACATTTAATTGTTTGTGTGTCTTTCAAGACACCGCATCTCCAAACAATTTAATTACAAAACCACTAGTTCTCAGCTATTTCTACAATCGGCAAAACTTGCATCAGAATAAGTCTGAATATCATCAGTATTACCAGTATATTTTAGACCCAAGGACACACTTCCCTTTAAATACCAAAAATCCTTTTTATCATTTCCCAATCGTCCTCATTCGGATTTATTTGATGCCTACTGACAATATTCACTGCATAAGTGATATCAGGACGCGTCACATTTGCTAGATACAATAATGAACCCACGGCTTCTCTATAGGGAACATTCAGTTTGAATTCGTCACTTTTGCATTCCGATTCCGTCTCATTCTCTTCGCGATCGCGTCTCTTACGATTTGCTACCTGATTTGTAATCATCGGAGTCCTCTGCGGATGCATCTCACCAAACCCAAATCTCTGTAACAATTTTAATATATAGCTTTCTTGTGACAATGTCAACGTTTTAATCACTCTATCCCGTAAAATCTTAATTCCTAGAAAGCACTTCGGTTCTCCCAGATCAGTCATTTCAAATTCTGATTTTAATTTAGTTTTCACCTCGCTTAGTCGGACTTTATCGTTGCTAGCATTTAACATGTCATCAACATACAAAAACTGAAAAACAATATTTTATTCGCCTCTCGCCAAGTAAATAAACATGGTACGCTATCATGAGTATGTAAACCTATTTTATTAGCGGCTTCCGTAAACCTTTCATTCCAACGTTTCGGACTGATTTTTAAACCATACAGCGCTTTCTTCAATTTACAGACCTTCTCTCGCTTCTCTTTGCTCGTCACATTCATGCCTTCTGGCAATTCCATGTATATCTTTTCGCTTATAGTTACGTTCAAGAAATCGGTTTTCACGTCCATTTGATATACGTTCAAATCATATTTATTAATGATAGCTAGAACCGATCTTATCAAGGTTAATCTCGAAACAGGTGTGTATGTTTTAACCAAATCATATTCATTTCTATCCTTGAAGCCTCTTATAACAAGTCTCGCTTTATATTTACACGTCCTAGGGTAGACGTAACGTAGAAAAATTAAATGGACTGAATTTAAATTAAATATAGAAGTTCCCCGTTTTAGTACGCGTATAGCGTCAAGGATGGATGGCAATTCTCCTTGGTATAGCACAGGTCATAGAGCCTTCCGAAATTTACGTGCATGGGTAAGCCCGAGGTGCAACAATGAGTGAAGGCGAGGTAAGGAAAACAATCAACCTTATCGGGCGGGAGATCTACGGCTGACCGGTGGCTGCAACTGCTCGGCTGTCTTTCTCGCTCTCGTTGAACCTCGATGCAAAGACTCCCTTACAATAGAAATACGGTATAGACTAATTGGGATTTTTAAAGGGATAGGAAAATGACTGGTGTGTAAAGGTTTAAAGATACTGAACAATGACTTTCGATTTTCTTGCTTTACTTCGCGTTCAATTTTGGTTACAGGATTTTACCTTACTTAAGAAAGGACTAAAGAACAAGAGCACCCACCCCCGGCGCGACATCCCTATTTATATCAAGGGTTTTGGGTGGAGTTTTGGTTCCTCTTGACCAATCAGATTTGGTTACAACACTGTACATTTACTTAATTAATTTGTTCTTTGTCATGTGTGTGTGTGTGTATGTGTGTGTGTATGTGTACGCGCATGTGTGTTCGTTGCGTCTATCATGACGCGACAGCTCGCCCCTTAGAGAAGTTGCTATATAAATATGTATATATATATTATTGTTTTTTGTTTATAAATACATATATGCATATGAATATTCTTTTTCATTTTGTGCACTTATTCTAGTAAATCCAAAAGAGGAAAAAGGAGAGAAAAGAAAATAAGCATGAGGAAGGAAAGGCTAAAAGTAAGGAAGAAATCATTTATTTTGTTAATATTCTTGTCCAGCTATCCTTCTTTGTCTTCTGAGGAGCTCGTATACTTCCTCCTTGCATGAATCGCAGACGTGGAGTGATAAATCACTGTATTCCCAGATGCACCAACAATTTAATCCTTGGTATCTGGGGATGTCAAATCGGCTAATGAATTCACATCGCGGGCAATAATGCCGCGTGTTTTTCACCCTTAAACCACATTCCACGCAACGAGCTGGTCGTTCTACTTCTTCCGTGCTGCCAAAATCCAATGGGAATAATCCCTCTAGGTTCAGATCGCTGTCCCAATGATTTGTTACTCCTGGCTCCAGTAATCCGTCCATTACATTTTCCAGAAAACTACGGTATTTCTGCTGATGGTACCGTACTATGTTTGGATCCAAGTCATTGCACATCCTCTCTCGTACGTGTTGCGTGTTCCACCATTGGCTGGCTATTCTTTCATCAGAAGTGTATGCTGGATAGTGGTGTCCGGCTATTCCTATTCGGGCACGAGTTGTTCGACGTACTTGTCCGTCTCTCATCAAGTACACCCATAAAGAGAAGTATTTCCTCAGAAGCTGCCACAGGACTGTTGTTCTTCTTAATGCTCGGCGTTCCGTGATCCACCCCATTGACGACTCGAGTTCTATGTCCATGTCCCAGTTGTCGTTGCTCATCTTGGTGTGTGAGGGTTGACGTGTGGCCGTATTGTTGCTACAAGTAAGAATAGATTGTCAAGCGTGAAACCCCCCTATTTATAGGCTGGTACTGTTGGATTTTATGTTTTCTCCACCCCCGTGACTTAATTATGATTCAGGGAAAACCCTGCATTGGATAAAAAGAAATAGATAAAATCAAGGTTTTTTTATAATCTATATCCTATTCATATACATATATTTACTTATTGCGCAAGTTCGAAAGTTATTATAATTTATTTGTAAACAAACATTTATATTTAAATGATAAGCAAGCATACTGTTTACAATATATATTTGTTATTATAATAAGTAATTGTTGACTATAAGTCATTTTTAAGTGCCTTTTTTTTATTATTATTTTAACGTTGCTCTTTTTATGCTCCCAGACCGGTGCTAATCAACGACGGAGGTCATACGATGTCTTGGTGAAGAAAGCACTTGTTGAAAATACATTCGCCAGTGGTGCTTGTATCAATCGGCCGGGGCCGGGAATCGAACCTGGGACCTCCAGATTACGAGCCCGACGCCCTACCGACCGAGCCATCGCAGGCCTCTTTAAGTGCCTTAAACATTGTTTTATCCGGTTTTAAATCGCTCGGAAGGTTGTTCCCTGCCCCGATCAACTGCAGTGGTGGTAAATAGTACGTGTCCTTTTCTCTCACCAGCAGCGCTGAAGCGTAGTAGATGTTATCGTGAACCTTAAAGTGGCAGCCCGCTGAGAGGGAAATCGTTCCTGTTTGTTGAAAGGTGTATGTCTCCTCGAATCCTGGGCAAAATCCATTTACGAGTGTAGGCTTTGCGACTGAGTAAACATAGTGTCTTAGATGAGCAGTTTTAATGATGTATAAGTTCTTGCCTTTCATAAAATTAATTCTACATAAACTAAAAGTTGCATAATCTTGTTCCAGTAATAATTTGCTTTCACACTCTCGTTGGAGATGCACAGGGTTTTCCCTTACGCATATATAATTCCTTTATAATTGAATGCATCTCGACAGCTGCGTTGTACTTAAAAAGGTGTGTTTTTCCCCGTCGGGAAGAGAAGCTATAAAATCGTCCCTGGGTTGAATGTACGCTGCATTATGGATTATATCCCCTTGTTGAAAAACTGACACTGGAAGCATTTTGTACAAGGTGTGCGTTTCCTTTTCTACCATTGGCATTATTATTTGCATAATTATATGATCTTTATAAATTGTTAATCCTCTTGGAACGAACTCGGCAATTATCGCCGCATTTATTTGTTCAATTTTTACCGGACTCTTGGTCTCGGATACCTTTTCTATCATTTTTAAAATAATTCTTAAATTTCTTGTAGCGCCGGAAAACTTTGTTGTTGACAATAAACTTGTTATCGTGTTGGCTATATCCAAGTAACTATCCAAATTTTGTAATGCTAGATTGATTGTTTCCTCAACTCTTGATTTGTCGATATCTATTACTCCTTTTTCTCCTTGTAGTATTTGTAAAATTGCTTCCAGTTGCTTCATTTCTACAGACATTTTTTCTAAAGTTTACATGATTTCATTATCTATGTATGCCTTTGCTGTACCTCTTCCTAACATCGCTTCTCGAGTGTGATGTTTCATTTGCGTAATAATTGATATTATATCTGGTGATGAATTTTTTGTAAATGCGTTTTCGTCCCTCCCCCCTTATCTAAAACTTCGTCCCCTGACGAATATGAAGTCGCTGAAGTGATATAAGCGTCTCTTATTCTAGAGAACTCGCGCATTTTCTCTTGTAATAAATAAATTCTGCTTATCGTTACCGCGTCCTTTAGCCTCGTATACGTGTCGGATTGTACAATATCTTATCTTATATTATATTAAAGTGGATCGACTTTTGGTCTCCGGTTCTCCGGTTCTCCGGTTTTTAAAAAATGCATTTTTATCGTTTCAAAGTTTTATTTTAATTGGACTTTACACTTTTGGGCCTTACATTTTTTGGACCTTACATTTTTGGGCCTTATAAATTTTGGGCCTCCCATTATTGGCAACGGAATTGTAAAGTTTTATTTTAATTGGACTTTACAATTTTAGGCCTTACATTTTGAGCCTTACATTTTTGTCCTCATAATTTTTGGGCCTTATAAATTTGGGCCTTATAAATTTGGGCCTTATAAATTTTGGGCCTTACATTTTGGGCCTTATAAATTTTGGGCCTTACATTTTTGGGCCTTATAGTTCTTTTAAACAAATAGATATCAACTACTATGTCGATATTATTACCAGAAAATTATCTTAATAACAATAATTAAAATAACATTTGATTACGTAATTAAAATTAATAAAATTTCAACACTGGAACATACAATAAATCAAATTAATTTTTATTGTTTATTTTACAAACTTATTTTTGCAAAAATTTCAAATTACAATTATTATGTTATCAAATTAAATTACAATTATTATGTTACAATTGTACTCTATTCACTTGTATATTTCATAAGATATATTTTTTTCAATATATCGTTTTTATTGTTTATATAATTTATAAATTCAGCAAGTATTCATCGAAACCATCTTTAACAGAAAAATTAAATCATATCATTAAATATTAAATGTATAATTAATTAAACATTAGATAAAATATTCAAATAAATATTACTGTTTTTAAAATGCCATTTAGAAGATTTATATCCAATATGCATATTGTCACATATTATTGATATTATATATGTTATATTTGTAACAAAAACGTTTTTATTATTAATTATAAATAAATAGACAAAGTCAAAACTATACCTTTTAACTTAATCATTAAGAAATACTACTGCATTTTTGATTATTTCGATAGTCTTAATAAACTAATCAGGATACTGAAATACAAAAAGACTTATTATATTTCAAACAATAATAATTTAAAATGAAAATTAGATAATTTTATAGTATACCTTGTGACTTTAATCGTATGGAATGCCATTAGGAATATAATATTTTATTGATATAATATTAATTGGAATGCTGCTGCCGTTTGTTATTTTTATTCAGCGCTGCATTCACTGGAATGATGTTGCCCTTTGTTTTTTTTTTATTCAGCGCTGCATTTATTGGAATTATGAGTGTCAAACTACTAGCAAAGAATTTGTGCAAATATTGGCCCATTAGATGGAAAGTTTGGCCCTCTTTGTGTAAAGGTTGGCCCAGATTCTTTAAATGTTGGCCCATTTACAGAAAAGATTATTACAACATATTATTTACAACATATTATTATTGCAATATTAAATATTATCAACGCAATTAAGTGCGCCTGAATTTAAGAAATTGCATGTGAAAAACAATTTTTTACTGGTTGAAAAATTTATTCCATAATCAATACAAAATGTTCCTAAATTGGCCAAAAGTGGGCTAAAGTTTGCCAAAACTGGAAAAATGTTCCAAATATTTCAATGTTGGTAAACATCGGCCCACTTTTGGTGCAAGTTGGCCCACTTTTAGCATACTTTGGAGCATTTTCATCGAAAATGTATTTCCACTAGGGTATGTATAATATTAGTATTTATAAAATATTAAATTTATATTAACTATATTTCATTCATTACATTGAAACTACTTTCTTATAAACACTGTTTTCTAATAATTTATACTTTATTTTTTTCAGCTTTACAAAAAAATATTAATAAAAAATTTAAAATAATCGTTTAGAAAAATAAAAAAAATTATAATTATTATTAAACAATTGAAACAAATTATTAATATTATTTTTATAATTGTGAATCATTTTGTAAAATAAACCATTTTTATAATGGGTTTGACGGAAATAAAAATATTAGTTGTAAAAACGATTGAACCATATAGCGACGATGCTTCAATGTTAAATGATGAACACATATTAGAATTTAATAACATCCTTAAATCATGTACACCATTCAATATGCAAACAACTCTTTTAGTTCAAAAACAATATAATATTAACTCAGTTCAAATGAATAATGAATGCATTCAATTGTTATTTTCTGGAAAATATGAAAAAGGTCATTGGATTTGTATGTATTACAATAATAGAACGATACACATTTATGATAGTTTAAATGCTAAATATTTGCAAAATGAACATAAAGTATACATCAACAGATTATTTCCAGATAGTCAACAATTAAAAATTGTTTTTGAAACAGTGCAATTTCAAACCAATAGTTATGATTGTGGAATTTTCGCGACAGCTTTTGCTGTCTCTATTGCAGTTAATTTATGCCCATGCAGTTAAACTATGATATTCCCAAATGCGTTCACATTTACTAAAAAATATACGAAACACGTAGTATTACGATGTTTCCAATTTTACAAAATATAAACTATAATATTCAACAATACCAATCAAAAGATACATGATTCATATTTGTTGTATTGATGAAAAAATAAACAATTTTTATAATGGGTTTGACGGAAATAAAAATATTAGTTGTAAAAACGATTGAACCATATAGCGACGATGCTTCAATGTTAAATGATGAACACATATTAGAATTTAATAACATCCTTAAATCATGTACACCATTCAATATGCAAACAACTCTTTTAGTTCAAAAACAATATAATATTAACTCAGTTCAAATGAATAATGAATGCATTCAATTGTTATTTTCTGGAAAATATGAAAAAGGTCATTGGATTTGTATGTATTACAATAATAGAACGATACACATTTATGATAGTTTAAATGCTAAATATTTGCAAAATGAACATAAAGTATACATCAACAGATTATTTCCAGATAGTCAACAATTAAAAATTGTTTTTGAAACAGTGCAATTTCAAACCAATAGTTATGATTGTGGAATTTTCGCGACAGCTTTTGCTGTCTCTATTGCAGTTAATTTATGCCCATGCAGTTTAAACTATGATATTTCCCAAATGCGTTCACATTTACTAAAAATATACGAAACACGTAGTATTACGATGTTTCCAATTTTACAAAATATAAACTATAATATTTCAACAATACCAATCAAAAGATACATGATTCATATTTGTTGTATTGATGAAAAAAAAATTGAATTTCAATGTAGCAGAAATAAAAATAATAGAATAAAATTTTCAACAGAAATTTAATTCTGAACAACAAACAATAATGAATTTATATAATAAAGATAAAATCATTTCCGTTGATTCTATTACCCCAATGGAAATAGACTATGAAATACCAACTTATAGTTCATTTTATCAAAAAAATAAAAATAAACAATTTAATGATATAGAAATAAAACGGCTAAAAATAAAACAGCAAACTATGATAAAAAGGCAAACAATTAGCTGTATCGATATAAAAAATGAACGAGAAAAAGAAGCGTTGCATAAAAAAGAAGCTTATATGAGGAGTAAAGATAGTAATGACGGCAAAATAGAAGAAAAAAAATAAAGAGAAAACAGCAAACCATGATGAAAACACAAAAATAAATAGTGACGAAATAAAAAATGAACGAGAAAAAGAAGTATTACGAAAAAAGAAGCTTATGTAAATAATAAAAATAGCAACGACGGCAAAATAGAAGAAAAAAAAATAAAGAGAAAACAGCAAACCATGATGAAAAGACAAAAAATGAATGGTGACGAAATAAAAAATGAACGAGAAAAAGAAGCATTACGAAAAAAAGAAGCTTATGTGAAAAGTAAAAATAGTAATGACGACAAAATAGAAGAAAAAAAAATAAAGAGATAACAGCAAACCATGATGAAAAGGCAAAAAATAAATCGTGACGAAATAAAAAATGAACGAGAAAAAGAAGCATTACAAAAACAACATATTCATTATAATGAAAATACTGATCAATGTAAAAAAAATGAAAAGAAAAAATTAAATGGAAAAATATTAAACGAAAGTAGAAAAAATGATATCGATAAATTAATATAAAACCATTTATAAAAAAATTTAAAAAGACGCATATGTATGAAAAATGACAAAGACATGGAAATACCAATCATATTGCTTAAAAAATTAAAAATTGATGAAGGAAAATTTTTTAACGTATATGATAAACCAATTAATACCAAAAAAGGTATAAATTATAAAGAATTAAATAAACGTATTTTAATTAAAAATGAACAAAATGTAAAATTAGTAAGTAAATCCAAAATAATAGGTCGAATAGCGAATGTAGATTTTGATGAAAAAATAATTATTGAAAACAATTTAGGTTATATGTCTGAAACTTGTAAACATTGTAATACTAAACATTTTGTTTTTGAATATACACTAGGTAAAGAATTTTCTAATTGTTGTCACAAAGGAAACGTAGACTTACCGAAAATGCCTCCCTATCCGGAAGAATTAAAGCAATTAGCTACAGGAATATCGGAAGATAGTAAGTAAGTTATCTGGTAGTGGACCACAAATTCTTAGAATATGTGGTCAAATATATCACAATGTTTTTGCTTTACATCCAAATGAAAATGAAGCTCGAAAATATGGGCAATTGTATGTTCTAGATAATGAATTAGCTGCAGCTGAAAGAAAAAGTTTTAAAAATAATTGAGATACAAAATTAGAATTGTCAAGTAAATTAGATAGCTTAATTAGAAATATTAATCCTTATGCTAAAGCTTATAAAATGATGTATGAGGTAGAAAAAGAAAAATTAGAATATTAGAAGAAAAATTAGATAAAAATATATATATAATGAAGCTACTTGTAATGAATTTGAAAATTCGTGAATTTACTTGTAATGAAGTTGCAATGGTATTTGTAGGAAAAAATGGACTGCCTACTTCAGAGCGGGATATAGTTATATATTCAAAACATGACAATCCAATTAGTATTCCTCTAATAAGTAAACACACTGATCCAATGACATACCCACTTATTTATCCAAATGGAGGATATGGATGGATGCCTAATATGAAATGCAAATATAAGAAAAACAATATTTCATGTTTGCAATTTTATAATTACAGACTTTCTATGAGAAATGGATTTAATCCATACCTTAATATGGGAAAAGTTTCTCAACAGTTTACAATTGATGCATTTGTAAAAGTTGAACAATCAAGATTATATTTTGTAAAGAAAAACCAAGATATTTTAAGAAGCGATTATTATAAAGGCGTAATGGATTATTTACACAAGAAAAAAGAATCTGAAAATATAAAAATTGGAAAAATGTTTATTTTGCCATCAAATTTTGTTGGAAGTTCAAGATTCCTAAAACAAAATTACATTGACTCAATGAGTATAGTAAATCGTTACGGAAAACCTGACTTATTTATAACAATGACATGTAATCCAAACTGAAAAGAAATAACTGAACATTTAAAAAAATATGAAACTGTAATTGATAGACCAGATTTAGTATTTAAGGTATTTCATCAAAAAATAAAAGAATTTAAAGAATTGGTAATTAAGCAAGGTGTTTTAGGAAATTGTATCGCCTACACTTATGTTATCGAATTTCAAAAACATGGACTTCCTCACATGCATATGCTATAATTTTTAGATAAAAATTATAAAATTAATACTCCCGAAAAAGTAGATGAACTCATGAACGCAGAAATTCCAAACGAAGATATCTATCCACGGTTGTATAATATTGTAAAACAGTTTATGATTCATGGACCCTGTGGAGAGCAAAACATGAGTTCACCTTGCATGAGTAAAGACACAAAAAAATGTACGAAAAATTTTCCAAAAAAATTTAATAACAAAACAACTTTTAATTCATCAGGATATCCATTATAAATAAGAAGAAATGATATCAAAAAAATCAATTATAAAGGTAAATACCACAATAGAATTGCTGATAATCGGTTTGTTGTTTCGTATAATCCTTATTTATTGTTAAAATTTAATTGTCACATTAATGTCGAAGTATGCTCAACAGTCCAATGTATAAAATACTTATTTAAATAGTGTTATAAAGGACATGACTGTGCGAACATAGAAATACGTGACACAGGTATCAGATCAAAAGACAGTTCTAATTTAACTCATGATAAAGATATTGAAAGCAATGAATATAATACTATTAGAATACCCTCTACACGAACTTTCACATACCATAATAAGATTAGCTATTCACAATGAAGATGAACAATAAGTGTATTTTAAAGAAGGAAAAGAAACAGAAATTTAAAAAAAATGTAGAAACGACATTAACAGCATACTTAAAATTAAATCAAATCGATTCTGATGCACGAAATTATTTATATTCCGAAATACCATTAAATTATGTAGTTGATAATAATTCAAAAACATGGAATAAAAGAAAAAAAAAACAAAAAAACCTGTATTAAGCAGAATGTATTTAGTGAATCCAAAGGATCGAAAACGATATTTTATAAGATTATTACTTTTACATGTCAAAGGAGTATCATCATTTCAGGATTTACGTACTGTCGATGATATAATTTATTCTACATTTTATGAAGCTTCTATAGCTAGATATTTGGTTAATGAAGATAAAGAATGGGACAGATGTTTGGAAGAAGCAACACAATTACACTTTCCTACTGCTCTTTGTGAATTATTTGCATATATTTGTATTTTTCACAATCCTATTAATGCAAGAGATTTGTACGAAAAATAGAAACACTTTTTTTACCACCCAAAATATGAACAAAATGCTGATGAAAACCTAGCATTAAACATTATTGATAAGAACCTACAATTGAATGGATATTTTTTAAATAATTTTAATTTACCCGTTATATCTACATTTATAGAAGATTATGCTGATAAATCAACAACACATAACAAAAGTTGCACATTTACTGAAATAAACGTCAAAGTAAATTCTTTAAAAATTCGTAACAAAGACATTTTCGATACTATCGTGCAACATTTAAAAATTGAAGACAAAAAAAGCTTTTTTATTGATGGACCAGGAGGAAGTGAGAAAAGCTGTTTACTTAATGTTCTAATAGACTATCTTAAATTCTCAAACATTTCATTTTTATGTGTTGCTTGGACAGGGATTGCAGCAAATTTATTACATAACGGGAAAACAGTACACACAACATTTAAACTACCACTTAATATCACAGAATGTACTATATGTAATATTAAATCTAATTCAATAGATGGTAAAAATTTAAAAGAAGTTCAAATTATAATATGGGATGAAATATCTATGACATCGAAATATGCTTTTGAAGCAGTCAATCGCCTATTTCAAGATATATGTAATAATAAAAAAATATTTGGTGGTAAAATGTTGGTTGTTTCAGGCGATTTTAGGCAAACATTACCAGTTATACGACATGGTAGTCGTACTGAAGTTATTGAAAATTCAGTTAAAAACAGTTACTTATGGCCGAATTTTATACGTATGACACTAAATGAAAATCTTCGAGTGATAGATAATGACAATTATTTTAGACAATGGTTAATAAATGTAGGTGAAGGTAAACGTTTAAATATGTATGAAGATGAAAATAAACTGCTTGAAATCCCTCTTGATTTAATAACAAAAGAAAATGATATCATTGCAGAAATTTTTGGAAACGAAATAAAAATAAATGATAAAGATTTAAATGATAAAGTTATATTAGCCTTCACCAACAACGACGTAATTGAAATAAATAATAAAATTTTGGCTATAATGGAAGGGCAAATTATTGAATACTTAAGTGTAGATACAGCAGAAGATGATAATGGAGAAAACTTAGATGTCATGTTACCTACAGAATTTCTTAATTCCCTTACACCTAATGGACTTCCTCTACATAAATTACAATTAATAGTAGGTGCAATAGTAATTCTTCTAAGAAATTTAAATGTGAATGAAGGTCTTTGTAATGGAACAAGATTATTAGTAACAAAACTTATGAAACATTTAATTAAAGCAGAAATTATAAGCGGAAAAAAAATTGGAAAATTAGTTTTAATACCAAGAATCACTCTGTCACCATCTAAAGAAGATATACCATTCAACATGCGCAGAAAACAATTTCCCATTCGATTAGGTTTTGCAATGACTATTAACAAATCACAAGGACAGTCATACAAACAAGTTGGTATCTATTTACCATCTCCAATTTTTAGCCATGGTCAATTATACGTAGCTCTTTCAAGAGCTAAAAGTAGAAAAAATTTAAAAATATTACTGTTAAACAATGCAAAAATAGAAAATGATACATTAAAAAATCAACACAAAATTTACACTAACAATATAGTGTTTAAAACAGTATTGTAAATGTGTAGACGAAAATTTATACACATTTTATATAAATTTTATAAATAAATAAAAATGGAAGTATGAAAAAAAACATTAAAATATTACAACTATTGAATGATTAAAGTGAATATGCAAAATAATTAACAATTGTTTGCGCTGAAAATCATTAAAATACAATTAAAAATCGGCTGCAACATATCATATTGTAAATGACAAATCATTACATTAGTTATAATAAATAAAAAAATGAAATATAAGAATAATAGCCTGCCGTTCGACAAAACTTACAGACTTCAAAAAAGAATCAGAGTTTCCCAAAATACAACGACCGAAAGTTTAATTCTTATAGTAACGTATAAACAGGTATTTAAAATTATTATTTAAAAACTTAAATTTGTTAAAATTTTACAATTAGAATTATATTTGCATATATCATGTATAAAATATTTCGACAGAGCCGCCATTTAGATACAATCACTCACCCAACGTGCGTAAAAAATGATTTTCATAACACTCAATTTTATAATAACAATTACTATACAGATTCTATTAAATACCAAAATTTTTAAATATGCATTATAAAAACCATCACTTTGAAATAATACTACATTCACATACAAATTAAAACCATATATAACACAACGACAGTATTATATACCACTTTATAAAAAATATTACCACCGCCATTAAAGAAAAATATAATTTATGAGAGTATATAACCTGCTTATATTTTATGTATTCTGTAAACACATTATATTACATCAATTTATTTAAAATTACGATATCCCCCCAAATGGAAATTATTTTATGTGTGTGCATTTTAAATATATTAAATATATGGACATATTTCACTTTCTTTCTGAACACACGCACACACACCTTCTTTATAATAACCTATAATAATTATTTTTACACAGACACAATATATATATATATGGGGTATTCCACGTGAAGTGGTCCGATCAAAATTTTAAAATGCACCAAATTTTGGGTACACTTTGCAAATGTTTTACAGAATACAGAAAAAAATTTTTAGGTACTGGAATCTATTTGCTCAAAAGTTATTCTAACCTCAAAAAGTGAATTTTTCCATATTTTTTTGAACACCAGCTGGGTTTACCGCTATATAACTCAAAATCTATCAACTTTTACTATAGAACATTATATGTAACATTCGTTGCTAATTATATCTAGAATTTATTCTTCTGGGTTAGAATTTCTAATTTCAAGGTGAATGTTACATAAACTACATGTCAATATTCAACTTAAAAAAAGTGCAAGTGCGCCACCTTTGATTTTTTCATCCAAAAGTCTAAAAGAGAGCTTGGAGCAATACCTTTCAAATGGTCTGTAACATTTTTATGGCCTCCAATTCTGTAAAAAGTTATGACAGTTTAAAGAAACACGAAATTTTTTTAAAAATTTAAATGGGAATTACCATGTTAATTTTTGTGAATTTTTTGTCTTTCTTTAAATTGTCATAACTTTTTACAGAATTGGAGGCCATAAAAATGCTACAGACCATTTGAAAGGTATTGCTCCAAGCTTTCTTTTAGACTTTTGGATGAAAAAATCAAAGGTGGCGCACTTGCACTTTTTTCAAGTTGAATATTGACATGTAGTTTATGTAACAATGACCTTGAGATTAGAAATTCTAACCCAGAAGAATAAATTCTAGATATAATTAGCAACGAATGTTACATATAATGTTCTATAGTAAAAGTTGATAGATTTTGAGTTATATAGCGGTAAACCCAGCTGGTGTTCAAAAAAATATGGAAAAATTCACTTTTTGAGGTTAGAATAACTTTTGAGCAAATAGATTCCAGTACCTAAAAATTTTTTTCTGTATTCTGTAAAACATTTGCAAAGTGTACCCAAAATTTGATGCATTTTAAAATTTTGATCGGACCAGTTCACGTGGAATACCCCATATATATATATATATATTACGGTCCTTTTTTTTATGTAATATTAATTTTTAGTCCTGAGATTAATTGAGTCTTTTGTCCCTAAAGTACTTAAACCGATTTGCTAATAATATTTCATTAGTATTTATCGTAAAAAGTTACTATAATTTGCGTAGAAAAGAACTGGATGCGGCAGAATTGGCCTGTAGCATGAAATGTTTCGATTTTCCCATCGGTCTACACCATCGTCCATTCAATTCTGTATGGGTAAAAAAAATCGATTATTTATTTTATGTATTTAAATTAATTACTGTAGAATAATGAATAAGAATAATAATGTTGCGCGCATGACGAATTGCATGGTACAGATTTGTGTAGATTTACAAATGTATCTTTTGACTTCCGGTCGAAGCCCCTTTAAAAATGCCCTGATTGCTAGATTTTCAGCTGGTGTTCAAAAAAATATGGAAAAATTCACTTTTTGAGGTTAGAATAACTTTTGAGCAAATAGATTCCAGTACCTAAAAATTTTTTTCTGTATTCTGTAAAACATTTGCAAAGTGTACCCAAAATTTGATGCATTTTAAAATTTTGATCGGACCACTTCACGTGGAATACCCCATATATATATACTTATTTTTTACTCTTTGTCATATTTATTTTCTTTTTGTATTTAATTCTATCATTATTAGCGTCAAAATTTAACAGTATACTTTTCTTTCCTTAACTTACACTGTTACAGAGCCCTTATTATGTTACTATTAAATGGATCATGCATTGAAAAAATATATGATTCTTGAAATGTATACCTTACCATTACATCCTCGCCGTAAGACATTTTAGCACTTTTTTGCATTATATGCCCATTTTCATGAATTTTTAGCTCCCAGGGGATGCATTTTTCACTAAAAACATAAGTATGACTTTTTTTGTAAAATTTTCCGAAATTTTCAATAAAAATACTTTTAAAGACATAAATGTATGCTGTCACACTCTTGTAAGCCATTTAAACCTTAAATAGTGAAAACCAGCAATTCTGCTCCGGACTCTGGTAACCTAATACTGTCTAAAAGATGTCTTTTTATAGTCAGAAACTGCCTAAAAATTTCCAGAGTGGGTCTAAATCATTAAGATCACTTATGGTCAAAATATCCGGGAAAAGTGCCCGAAATATTAATAGAAATGTATATTTGTTGCCTTATAACGATGAATCTAGTAGCATGATCATTGCAAAAAAATTTATGCACTTACCTTGGAATGGTAGAAAAGTATCTCCACTTGTTTCAGTATCCATCTAATCACCTGTAAGCTGCTAAAAATACAAATATTATTATAAAATTATAAAAAATTATTTTTGAAACATTTATAATGCTGGATTTTTAGTTTTACATCCCTTACAAGAATTATAATACTAATCTGAAGGATTACTATAAAAGTATCAACATTATTATTATTATTATTATTCAGCAATACATTGTTTAGATTTCACAAACTTGTCACTGCCACGTTATCATACTATTCATTATAATTATATATCCGATTTATTTATATATCTTTTGTATTAAATACGTATATTCAGTTATTGTAATAATGATGTTTATATATTTATAGTAATCCTTCAGATTAGTATTATAATTCTTGTAAGGGATGTAAAACTAAAAATTCAGCATTATAAATGTTTATAAATTAATTTTTTACATTTGTATAATAATATTGGTATTTTTAGCAGCTTACAGGGGATTAGATGGATACTGAAACATGTGAAGATACTTTTCTACCACTCCAAGGTAAGTGCATAAATTTTTTTACAATGATCATGCTAATAGATTCATCGTTATAAGGCAACAAATATACATTTCTATTAATATTTCGGGCACTTTTCCCGGATATTTTGACCATAAGTGATCTTAATGATCTAGACCCACTCTGGAAATTTTTAGGCACTTTGTGACTATAAAAAGACATCTTTTAGACAGTATTAGGTTACCAGAGTCCGGAGCAGAATTGCTGATTTTCACTATTTAAGGTTTAAATGGCTTACAAGAGTGTGACAGCATACATTTATGTCTTTAAAAGTATTTTTAATGAAAAGTTCGGAAAATTTTACAAAAAAAGTCATACTTATGTTTTTGGTGAAAAATGCATCCCCTGGGACCTAAAAATTCATGAAAATGGGCATATAATGCAAAAAAGTGCTAAAATGTCAACTTTGACTCTCTGTAACTTAAAATAATGGCCCAGAAAAAATCTGAAAAAATTCAGGAGAACTACTGGATACCTCTAAAACATATTCCCACAGATATAGCAATATTCATTTTTTTCATCTTCGATGTCACAGAGAACCACCCATATATATCTTCAATTCTTAATTAAAACTTTATATCGATAGGTAAACCACAGACAGTAGCAAGTAAATAAAGAATGAACTATATTTATATATATATGGGATATTCCACACGAAGTGGTTCGATCAAAATTTTAAAATGCTCCAAATTTTGGGTACACATTGCAAATGTTTTTCAGAATACAGAAAAAAATTTTTAGGTACTGGAATCTATATGCTCTAAAGTTATTCTAACCTCAAAAAGTGGAATTTTCCAAGTTTTTTCAACACCAGCTGGGTTTACCGCTATATAACTCAAAATCTATCAACTTTTACTATAGAACATTATATGTAACATTCGTTGCTAATTATATCTAGAATTTATTCTTCTGGGTTAGAATTTCTAATTTCAAGGTGAATGTTACATAAACTACATGTCAATATTCAACTTAAAAAAAGTGCAAGTGCGCCACCTTTGATTTTTTCATCCAAAAGTCTAAAAGAGAGCTTGGAGCAATACCTTTCAAATGGTCTGTAACATTTTTATGGCCTCCAATTCTGTAAAAAGTTATGACAGTTTAAAGAAACACGAAATTTTTTTAAAAATTTAAATGGGAATTACCATGTTAATTTTTGTGAATTTTTTGTCTTTCTTTAAATTGTCATAACTTTTTACAGAATTGGAGGCCATAAAAATGCTACAGACCATTTGAAAGGTATTGCTCCAAGCTTTCTTTTAGACTTTTGGATGAAAAAATCAAAGGTGGCGCACTTGCACTTTTTTCAAGTTGAATATTGACATGTAGTTTATGTAACAATGACCTTGAGATTAGAAATTCTAACCCAGAAGAATAAATTCTAGATATAATTAGCAACGAATGTTACATATAATGTTCTATAGTAAAAGTTGATAGATTTTGAGTTATATAGCGGTAAACCCAGCTGGTGTTCAAAAAAATATGGAAAAATTCACTTTTTGAGGTTAGAATAACTTTTGAGCAAATAGATTCCAGTACCTAAAAATTTTTTTCTGTATTCTGTAAAACATTTGCAAAGTGTACCCAAAATTTGATGCATTTTAAAATTTTGATCGGACCAGTTCACGTGGAATACCCCATATATATATATATATATTACGGTCCTTTTTTTTATGTAATATTAATTTTTAGTCCTGAGATTAATTGAGTCTTTTGTCCCTAAAGTACTTAAACCGATTTGCTAATAATATTTCATTAGTATTTATCGTAAAAAGTTACTATAATTTGCGTAGAAAAGAACTGGATGCGGCAGAATTGGCCTGTAGCATGAAATGTTTCGATTTTCCCATCGGTCTACACCATCGTCCATTCAATTCTGTATGGGTAAAAAAAATCGATTATTTATTTTATGTATTTAAATTAATTACTGTAGAATAATGAATAAGAATAATAATGTTGCGCGCATGACGAATTGCATGGTACAGATTTGTGTAGATTTACAAATGTATCTTTTGACTTCCGGTCGAAGCCCCTTTAAAAATGCCCTGATTGCTAGATTTTCGCGTTGTAGACATAATTCGGTTATTTCCCTACATTCTTCTTGTGCTATTTCTCCCAATGCTTTATAATTATGTAACATTTTTTCCATTCGTGCGACGAATTGGAAAGTGCTTTCGTTTCGTCTTTGCGATGCCCATGTAATTTGAATTATCATACTAATCAAAGCGCTCATAACATTATATCTTTGTACTTCTGCTAATGTATATATTTTTTTCCATTTTACAATTTTTTTATTTCATAAATGACACCTTTTATTTTTTGTTTAATAAACCTGCAGTTGAAATAACAAAATTTACACGTTATCGAATTTGCGTTTTCTGCGTGGCGGTAGAGAAGATATATCCGGTTCTATAAATATTTGCGGATATAGATTATTTTGAACTCCGCAACTTACTATTTTACCCCTCCTGACTCATTGACTCTTACCACAGTAGGTTGTGTCATGCAGATGCTAGGTTTGGGAAGGGTGAAAGGTACGTGCGAGTCCGAAAAATGTTCCGCTCAAGTGCCCGCTACTTCCGAAAGCGTAACTTGTTCTTCCCTCTTTTTCCTTGCGTCACGCGTTGGTTTATTCCTTGCGACGTACAGTAATAATTGAGTGACTGAATTCCAAATAGCTCCTATAATATAAAGTGACGACCCATACAAACTATACAAAGCATAACCATGTAAAATGGTATCAACTAAAAATTTTATTGAACGCCCTATCATAAAAATGCGTATAATAGCTGCGCTAAATGATCCGAAAGTGCATAATTGCCCCCAAATTTTCATCCAAGTGTTATTGGCTAATTCTGTCAACGCTTCTTCATCGAATAATCGGGTAATAGACATACCGTTTTTATCTACCTTTTTCCCGGTCATTCCTAATGCAATTGTGTTCAATATGGCTGGCCTTTCTACGGGAAACATAAGGTGTTGTCTTAGTGCTTGGATCTCCGATTGGGTGTAAATTCCGCTTTTTGCAAGTTCGGTTGGCTCTGTGTAATTCCAGTTATTTTTAGTAGTTGGTTTTAAAATGTCTGGTTTTACTCCCTTAGTTGATCCTTTTGGTAAAATAGTAAACCAATCTTCCCCTAGTAAGAACATAGGAGGAATCAGAACACTGCAGACAGCTTCGGTCCCATATTGTAAAATATGTGTCCTTGGCGTCAAAAAATAGTCTTTGCCGTTTTTGGTTACTGGTAACTCTTGGTAACATTTCCTGGTTTCTCTTCGTTGAACGTCAATTTGTACGCACTTCATTAAATGCACAACTTCTCCGGCTACCAAGCCCATGTAGCCATTTTTTTTCATGATTTGATATGCAAAAACGTCAGGTGCTGTTGCTGCAGGGCTTAATGCATTTGATATAACTCTTCTTTCCAATTCGCATATTTGCAAAATTAAATTGCGATATAATATTTTTAATTGTTCCTTAACATGTTTTTATACATAAACGAATTTAGAGTTCATGTTTGCAAAAATGTCGAGATTTTCTATTGACGAATTTCTTACGGCTTGGAAGGTTTCTGTTATTGGTCCCTCTAGAAAAAATAATTTTGGATGCTCTGTTCTAATTAATTCATAAGAACGCATCGGAATTTGTCCTAAAGTCGTGAAAGCAAAGGTTATCTCGCTCGATTCAATACATATACCGGATGTTGCTCATTGCCTTGTTCTACAAATTTATTAACACAACCCGCGTATAATTCTGAATATTTACTGCGTTCGCATGCCTGTACTGGTAACCTATCCCAAAAGGCGTACCCTACTTCTACGTCAATACAATCATCTTGATTAAACTTACAGCGCGTACCGAATCGTAAAATAACCTCATTAGCATTTAAGTTTACTGGTGCATAGTAATCCCTTAAAGTAATGGTAACATAGCCCGTGACTATAGCATCGTCAAAAATACCATATGGATCCGCGTACATTCCTGCGTTACTACAATCTCCTGCTTGATCTACCTTCCCAACAAACGTCATTGGGTGGACAATCGATCCGTTCAGTTTTAAGTTACTTATTACTTCGTCTCGTACTCGGTGTGCGCGGTATACATGCATTCTATTACATTCTTCCCTAGAAATTTCATCAATAAACTGAACCTCCCCTCTATTTTTGTCTTTTCTATGCGAAAACGCGCCGCAGTATGTTACCGATCTTTTTATTTCTACTTTACAAAGCTTTACATGAGTGCTTGAAAAATCATTTAATTGCAATAGTCGTACATAAATTTTTGTTGTATTTACTACAGGTTCAGGTATATCGCATTCTCCTACGTGAATTAACGAAAATGTTGTTAAATTTGAGACGTGCTGCGAACAGTCGTACCCTATGATTGCGTTAATATAGATTTTCCTTGGTATAATTGTTGTGAGATGAATGATGGCCAATAGTGTTTTACAACTCATCTGCTACAATAAATAAGTTCATGAAAGCGTTCTTTTTTTTTTATTTATAGAACTGTCGCAAAAATGCTTAGTTTTATCTTTCCGTTTTTTTATTATAATTATCAGAATCTATTGACTGGTTCTTTATTGATTTCCTTAGCATTTCTGCATTTGTGAAAATACATATCATTGTTAGAGTTTTGCTATATGCGAATATTTGCTATATGGTTTCAATATGCGATTTGCGTAAGCGATTTATGTGCACTATTTCATTTTTACTTCCATTAATTTGAATTTTTACATTCCCATTGTCGGAAACGTCTAGAACTAAAGGTGGACCCGAGTATTGATCGTCAAATTTCTTAGGTTTTGGCCCTTTTTACAGCCATACGTAATCACCGATTTGTTGTGTTAAAACGTTTACCTTACAATCGTAGTATTTCTTGGCTCGGAGTTTTGCCTTTAAAAGATTTTGTTGGGCTATGTTTTGTAGACTGTTTAGGCACTTGACTAAATCTTTAAGATAACCATCGTATGTAGGCGCCAGGTCTTCTGTTTCGACCGGTGTGTTCGAGGGTGTGCGTGCCAGTCGGCCGAACACAAGTTCAAACGGCGTATGCCATGTAGAGTCACTAATTCCCGTGTTAAAATTGAAGGTAGCCAAATCCAGATAATCGTACCAATCTGTTCGATTACTATGTACAAAAAATTTCAAGTATTCAATGAGACTTGTGTGCGATCTTTCAAGTCCATCGTTTGATTGTGGGTGGAACGCCGTAATTTTAGTTTGTTTAATTCTAAATATTTTTGCTATTCTTTTCATTAATTTACTCACGAAATTCGTACCTTGATCCGTAAGGATTATTCGAGGTGTCCCAAATATGCATATGACCTTTCTTATTAAATCATTCGCTACATCCATGGCCGAAATTCGTGCCAAAGGCTCAGCTAATGCGAATTTAGTTAATAAGTCTTGGAAGAAGTTTCCCCGATTGGTTTTGCATAAAGGACCAACAATATCCATACTTATTCGGTCCATAGCGTGCGTTCCCGAGTTTGTAATGACCATTGGAGCTCTACTTTTAACCCTAACCAATTTCTTTAATAGGCAATTCAAACATTTTCTTATAAAATCTTGTACCCCTATCTTTAAATTCTCCCAGTTATAATTTTATTTAATACGGTTATAGGTTTTTGTGACGCCTCTATGTCCTCCTATAGCCGAACAGTGAGCTTCTTCTATAATCGGAATTCGATCGTCTAGCGTCGGATATCGTATTAAACCTAAGCAAACAATTAATTTTACCGTGCCTTGAATAAAAACTCCTTTTAGTTTTTCTAAAACTAATTCCCGCTCTAAATTTTCAATTCTATCGGTTTTCGCTATACTTATTGATTTTATCTGTGTTGTTTCTAAAGTTAAATATAGATTTTCGCATAATAAATTTAGGTCATTATCAATTCCACTTAGCCCGATTAACGATTCTGTTCGTATCGGTAATGCTATATGAATTTTTGTATTTACATTTATAAAAACTGGTATTCCAACCTGCTTTTCCTTGAATCTTGGTCATTTATTCTGTAGTTTTAATTGCGAAGCCCCATCGTCGCATGGTTCTCCTGTTGTAGTAACAAAATACATATAATTGTCCTTACGCATAAATAATTTTTCTCTGCATGTAATAATTACTTGTTTATCGTTAATTTGATTAAATTGTTTTTCATAGATCGACGTCTCTTCGTTTATTTGATCAGGACTGAATTGCGGATCGTTTTCAAGTAATGATTCATTAACATGATCAAGATCTTCGTGTAAGCGTAACCGCGCATTTTCCACGGTCCGGTGATTGTTCGTTCGCTCGCCTCTCGTTTTTTCTTCCCCTTTGCGGGCGTAGAGCCTCTATCGCGTCTAAATATCGCAGGCCTACCTGGCGACCCGCCTTCGCTCTCGTGGTCATACCCCGCGATGGTTCAACTAGGCTAGACTCGGGCTCATCACCTGCCGCTATTGCCTTGCTTCTCGTAATTGCTAGGACATTTTCTATGGGTTTTCTAGACAGTGCGTCTGCTACACTCTGGCGACCCGGTCTGTATTTAATTTTGAAATTGTACTCCGCGAGCATATGGCGCCATCGCGAAACTCGTGAGTTCGGGTCCTTGTGCGTTTGTAACCATACCAGTGGTTTATGATCTGTTATAAGATAAAATTAAATTAAATTATAAGTTAAACGTGTCCCGACGTTTTTCAATATCCGAAAGAACTCGAGAGACGTACGCAACGGGTTGATCTTTCCCTATCTCACCTTGACTTAAGACTCCAGCAATTGCATAGCCCGAAGCGTCGGTCGTTAAACTGAAAGTAATTTCGAAATTTGGAAAAATTAATACTGGTTTTTCGCATAAACTAATGCGTAACGTCTCAAATGCCTTTTCTGTTTCATCTGACCATTTAAATTGAACGTCCTATTTAAAAAATCCGTTAAAGGTTTCGCAATTTTTTAAAATTGATAAATAAATCTTCTATAGTAGCCCTCTAAACCCAAAAATTGCTTGATATTTTTAGCATTTTGAGGGCGTGGAAATTTTCGTACAGTTTCAATTTTCCGCGAATCTGGTTTAATTCCTTCTGCACTAATAACATGACCTAAATATGTAACTGTTTTTTTAAAACATTTATATTTCTGTGGTTGTAATTTTAAAACCGCTTTCCGCAATCTAATAAATAAATTCTCTAATCTTTTAATATGCTCTTGTAGAGTCTCGGAATAACAGATAATATCATCAATAAAGCAAAAAAGTTCTTTATTGATAAGTCCAGCGAGTGCAATCGGAAGTGCTCTTGAAAATGTAGCTGGCATTGTTCGTAGTCCGAAGCTTCCTCGGTTAAAATGGTACAAATCTCCATTTGTAATAAACGCGGTTTTGTGACGGTCTCGTTCGTCAATTTTTATTTGATGATACAAAGTCTTAAGATCAAAAGTTGAGAATTTTTTTGATCCGCCCAATTGGTCTATTATTTCAGTTATATTCGGTAGCGGAAATTGGTCGTCTAAGATTTTCGCATTTAATTTGCGATAGTCGATCACCATTCTGTATTGCTTGCGTCCTTGTATGTCCTCTTTCTTAGGAACTAGAAAACAAGGGCTTGAGTACGATGAGGTAGATGGTTCGATAATGCCGTCTTCTAATAAGTCTTGTACTTGTCTTGCTATTTCTTCTTTATGTACCGGAGGTAATAGATATTGTTTTGAAGTTATTGGTACATCGTCCGTTGTTGGGATTGTTAGTTTTAAAATATGTGTTACTGTTAATTTTGCACCCGGAAGGTAAAAGATGTCGCTATATTTCTCAATTAATTTTTCTATTTCTTCTCTTTCATCGGCAGCCAAATGGTCAAGTCGTAGTAATGATTTTACCTTTTCCGCTCTCCCCTTTGGTATGACGCATGCTGAGCGATAAACTTTATGACTACTTTTTAGTTTCTTTCCGCCTTTTCCTTTTAAATTAATTCTTAATTTCAATAAACCCTCCAATGTATCTTTAATAACATTTTTATGAGATTCTCCCCCAAAGGCATGTAGTTTTACATAATTTCCTAATTTATTTAGATTTTGTCTCAATTCCTTTGAGTTATTTGTTAAGTTGTCATGATACTTTATTTCCATTAGTAGATTACTTATTAACATTTCCATGTCTTGGTTATTATTCCACAGAATTCCATTATTCATTAAACCTTCCTCTAGAATTTTTTGTAACATGCGTGTTGAAAGTAGCAACCTTTCTTCATCGAATTCGTTTGCGTCTACACTTTCATTTTGTGCTAATGCATTTTTATTTTTTGTATTATTATCAAGACCTTCTATATCTTTTCTCTTTATCTCAAAAT
This sequence comes from Theocolax elegans, assembly GCA_026168455.1. Taxonomy (NCBI): domain Eukaryota; kingdom Metazoa; phylum Arthropoda; class Insecta; order Hymenoptera; family Cerocephalidae; genus Theocolax; species Theocolax elegans. Next base: position 35,058,345 of record CM047429.1, read on the forward strand.
TAGAATATTTTTCATTACTTATTTCGTTCTCGTTTCTTGGATTTGGGTGCGCGCTTGATTTATTAGTTGCCTCATCACTTTCGAGTTCATTTAAGAGATTATTTTTTTTATTTAAGGAGTGCTTTTGCAATCTTTCTTTGTTAATTTCATGATTTAAGTATTCTTCATCGATCTCGCTTATTACTGGGTTCGGTTTGGTATTTGTTTCTAATTTTTAAATAATTTTAATTAATTCTTGACTTGTTTCTTCGTTTCCTTGTTCGATTAATTTACATACATTAGGCTTACGTACTGACTTCGTGCGTAATACTTGATTTAGGCTTGGAATTTCATTTAGACTTCGATATTGAGTTACCTTTGAACTCGATTTTAGATTTTGAATTTGTTTTTGAGTTTCATTTGAACTTGAATTTTGATTTAGAATTTGATTTTGAATTTCATTTGAACTTGAATTTTGATTTAGAATTTGATTTTGAATTTCATTTGAACTTGAATTTTGATTTAGAATTTGATTTTTAATTTCATTTAAACTTGAGTTTTGATTTAGAATTTAATTTTGAGGAAGACGTAGCCGCGTTTGAAGAGATAGCGGACCAATGGTATCTTAAGATGCTGAAAGAAGTGCCGGAACGTCCAGCTAAGTTCAACGGTTGGAAGGTAGAGAACGGCTTATTGTATCGCCACCGGTACGACCCATTACTCGATCCAATAACTACGCCGGAAGAAGGTTGGAGGATAGTTGTGCCTGCAGATCATCGTCAACAAGTGTTACAAGAGTCGCACTGTGTCACGTCTGCTGGGCACTTAGGGATCGAGAAGACGTACGACAAACTGACCAGAGACTATTATTGGAAGGGCATGTGGTATGACACCCATGACTTCGTACGTAGTTGTCAGACCTGCCAGCAATACAAGGTATCGCAGACAGGACCCGTCGGATTAATGGGAAGCCGGATCGTAGAGAGACCATGGGCAGTGGTAGCCGCTGATCTCATGGAATTTCCACCAAGCAAGAGCCAGTGTCGATACTTGGTGGTATTCCAAGATCTATTCACCAGGTGGATTGAGGTGAAACCTCTGCGATCAGCAGATGGAAAGTCGGTTGCGAGGGCGTTCGAGGAATTGGTGTTATTCCGTTGGGAGACGCCAGATTATTTTCTCTCGGATAATGGCCGGGAATTTGATAATAAGCTATTGAAAGCTACCTTGGCGGAGTACGGGGTTAAGCACGTCACGACACCTCCGTATTTTCCCCAGGCTAATCCGGTCGAGAGAAGTAATAGAACTCTAAAGGCGATGATAGCAGCATTTGTCGGTGGAGACCATCGGAATTGGGACGTGCACGTGCACGAATTTCGCCATGCCGTAAACACCGCCGTACAATCATCCACTAAGGTGTCACCTGCCTTTTTGAATTTCGGCAGACACCCTAAACCAGTGAAAAGCTTGAGGAGAGAGGTAGAAGGTCATAGACCAGTTGTTAAAATTCCGCCGGAGGTATGGGAAGAGAGGATGAAACGTTTAGATGCCCTGCGAGATTTGGTAGCTCGACACATAGATCAAGCACGTGCCAAGCAGGAGAAACAGTATAATAAGTAACGTAAAGATGTTAGTTTCAACGTAGGAGTTTTAGTACTAAGAAGAGTACATACGTTATCTAACGCCGCGAATAAATATTCCGCCAAACTTGCGCCGAAATATGAAGGACCGTTCGATATCGTAAAAGTGTTGTCCCCTACAGTGTATGTGTTGGGTAGTGGTGAAGGAAACAGTCGGAAAATCGCGAAATCGCATGTCACCGAACTAAAACGTTTCGTCCAACCCCGTAGGTGTGTGTTACAGAAGTAGAGAAGTATGTCACGTCCTTGTTATGTCCCGCCAGATTTGACGACCGCCGGTATAATGTTAACTATCTGTTTTAGGTAAAGAAGATGCCGAGTCGCCGAGTCAGCCGGAAGAGTAGAGGTAAGGAGGGAGGACATTCGCCTTACCCAGAGTTCGAATTCCAGGAGTCCTCCTGGGATCCGAAAGAAACGCCGGAGCGCACTCGACCGAGCAGAACCACCCATCGGCCTGAGGTGGGTTTCACCGAACCTGTCTGGAAAGGAGAACCCCTGCATGAGTTCATCCCATCCTCCGAGTCATCAGAGGAGGAGGATGCTAACCTCATGCAGGAAGTTGAACTGCCCTTACCAGCAGGTCGACCTGAGGAGTCAAGCCCCGCATCGGAGATCACCGCCCCACCCACCGTGGCAAGTCGGGGAGCCATCCCGCGACCGCGCTGCATGGTCCGACTTCCACTCCGCCGGATCGGAATGGTGCCAGTGGTTACGCGGTGCCCGATAGCCCTGGCGGTCAGTGGGGTGAGAACCCTGCGATTGCAGTCACCACCCCGTCCCGCCCCTAGTGTACAAAAACCGCCGGAAGAAGAAGAGGAAGCTGTTGGGGACAGCGAAGAGGCCGAGGAGAGTCGGCGAGCGGTGCACGAGCTCCAGGAGTTAGTGGGAGACAACCGCCCTAACCCCGAGGAAGCCAAGGGTGTTACTCCCGTCGCAGAACGGCCACGTACCCCCACACCGCCGCCGAGGTTACGCCTACCCCCGATGAGGGGTGAATGGTTCCCCATCCGCCGGAGAACGGGGTCCACACCGCCAGGGGAATGGGATGAGGAACGGACTCAGGTCGCGCCAGTGCCCAAGCGAAGCCGGTACAATCCTCGCCGGCAGCTAACACTGGACGACTACGAGTCCGGAATACCCTCCCCAATCCGTAGTCGGTCTCCGACCCCGCCAGGACCGCCGAATCGTCGAGGAGAGGAGCCACCACCAGCTCCATATAGGCCCGGGTTGACGCCCAAGGTTAAGACGAGGGGAGTAAAATTCAGCGGGGTGGATATTATTCCCACCAACCCCGACTTGGATCCACCCCCTACGTCTGCCTTAATTGTTGGCAACGAGGCCATGACAGGCGTCATTGTCCCCGCCCAGAGCAGTTACACTGCGAAAACTGTGGGCGGCGGCATGTGCATGCCTCCGAATGCCCCCGTTGTGCTCGAGCCTATGCGGTCTGGATCGTCCGTCAAGGTGCACGGGAACCAATTAGGCGTAACCCCACCACCGTATGCCGGCAGGGGAAGGGAGACCACCTGCCCCCGACGATCACCACAACCACGAGAGTATCTCGATGGGATGTAGGTCCGTCCGGGACATGGCTGCTTCCCGGTCGTCCGACGACCCAGGCACAGTCCACACGGTCGTCTTCACCAATTCCGCCGGCAGCAGGAGGAGATGTGGTCGAACCACCGCCCCAAGAAGTGGTGGAGCGCCCGGTAATCGAGGAGATGGAGGGACAGGGGATAGCACCTGGCTGTCGCGAACGTGAAGCGGCAGTTACCCCCGCACCGCCTGCAGCAGTATCCCCCGCCGAGCTATTACGAGCGATTGAGGGTACTCGTCACCTGCCCGCGGATCTGCAGGAGTCGATCCTCCGCCGACTACTCGGCAATCAATAAGTCGAAGAAGACAGGAGAGTAATCCCCGCCGGTGGTAGAGGAGAGGTTAGGGTAGGCCCTACGGCAAAAGTACCCGTCAGGGAGCCCTACGAATAAGAAGAAGAGAAAGAAGAAGAAGACACCGCCGGTAGTTGTAAAGAATGATGTATATAGTAGATTAAGGCATAGAGTTAAGATGTATATAAGAAGAAAACCGTCGGTAGTAGAGGAGAATACGCCGGAAGAGAGAGGGAATAGGTATAATAATATAATTTTTTTTTATTAATTATTCTATTTTCTATTTTTATTATTTATTTTTATTATGTAATGGTGGTGGTTATTGAATAAATAAATAAAATTTAAAATGTGCAATTCGGTCTGACGCCCGTGCGAGGGAAGAAGTAGTATCGCGAACGAATCGTTGTTAGGAGAGTAGTAGTAGTTGTATGAGCTATTTTAAATTATATAATATATAATTGAGGGTGAGTAACTTTTGTTTAATGAGTAGAAGTAGTTGAAGTAAGAAGTTGTAGTGAACCGAAGGACACCGGGGGTGTTTCGGTTTAGGAGGGGGCTGTTTGTGACGTTGTAAAATACAACGCACAAGTACTTGCACATGGCTTGTATTTACAAGTCATGTGCATGCATAATTGTTACGTTACGTTAGTTCGCGATCGCGTCGCAGGTAGCGAATCCCTCGCAGGCGGACCGAAGTGCACCGATGCACTTTTAAAAATAAACACTGATACCCACGGTATGGGTATGTTTTAGCACGGAGCCGACGAACGACGCGACCGATACCCGACGGTAGTACGCGGACTACGACCGAGACCCCGGCCGAGAGGTATCGTGAGCCAAGGACCGAGCCCAGGTCGTCTCACGATATCTGGCGAATCCGATGCTGATGTCAACAAGACGGGAGGTTAGGCGGCGTCCTAACCTCAACCGTCACACGTGCTCAGCAGACGACGACGACTGAGATGGCGCATGGGTGCGCGCACGCCCGAACTACGTACTAGTAGTCGGGAGAGTCAGGGTGCTCCCCCACCTTACACCCGTATACCGGGGAACGCGGCACCGACGGCGACGATCGTGCGGCACTAGGCGAGGTGCGCGGGAAGGGGGGATCACTCGAGCAGCGAGAGTGTTGCGCGCGCGAAGACGTTCGAGTGAGCGACCGTAGTGGGATAATGGGTGGGAGCGCGCGGAGCGAGGGGAGCGCGAGAAGAGTAGGAGTCGCGGTATACCTAATGTATGCGTGCAAAGGTATACCGCGGCATATTAAATACATATATATAGATATATACGGTGCGCGCACACCTATGTATTGGTGTATACTATTGTATATAGCGCGCACGTATATAATACCATATTAATTAATTTAGTTAGATAGCGTAGTTAATTTTAAATAAAAAATATGGAAATCCGTCGGTAGAGTTTGGGGCGATTTTTAATAGTTTATAAAATATGTATATAGTTGTAAATAGTTGCTAAAATTAAATTCTAATTGATGTATGAGTGTGTCGGGATAGTTAATAGTAATTACATAGTCGGTAGGCACGGGGCGGCAGCACCGACTGGGTTACCGATATGGTAATTCATTATTTGTAATGCGCGCCTTCCGAGTGCCAGGGGATGATTGGTTGTGTGATCGACCCAATAATGAACAGGTTGGTGGTGACGTAAACCACTATTATTGGATAGTCGGCCTTGACGGAAATAAGATCAAGGCTGACTACGCGTATCGATCACGCAATCAACCACCCTAATCAACGCCGGTAGATAAGGAGTAGAGTGAGATAGAGCAGGATAGCGATAGGGTGGGGAGGAAAATCCTTAATTTTGGGGATCAAGCCACGCCGCGAGCCGGATGAAGAAGCCGGTCTCGATGATTCGCTACCCGATCGTCCGACGAGGCAGTCGATAGTTGTAGAGTAGTATTTTGAGGCTGAGTAGCCATCATCATTTCTTTCGTTGTAGAGTAGAGTTGAGTAGAGTTTGTTAGTCGAGGTGTGAAGAGAGTAGTATTGCAGCGGTGAGGAGATTTATTAGGCGAGTAAAAGTTACGGTTAGCCCGACGGGCGGCCGAATTACTAATATTTATTTTTTCATTATCTTATTATATACCGCCGGACGGAGTTGAGTGAGAGAGTGGAAGCACGTGTGTGAGTCGGTCGCGAGTCGCGTTCATTATTGTGTCGGTGCCGGAAATTATAATTTTCTTGAATTTTTGAATAAATATTAGTTGTGGTGAAATATAGAATTTGAGAGTGTTATTTTACGTAATTTTCCTTTACTCCGAAAGCCGCCGGTTCCGAGGTGGTCAGCCGTCGGGATTCCCTCTGTGACGAGGAGTCGAGGTGAGGATTTGCCGGGTTGCCGAGTAGTTTTGTAAAGTAGTTATTTCATTTTTATTTAAATATCGCCAGGCGCCCAACTTAATACAAATCGGCGATATCTAGCCATTTTCAACGTCGCTACGACGGAACCTCCGCCGGGTTATAATTTAATCTAATTAAATTCTTCCCGACGAAAAGTAGCGTCGCAAATTTATATTGAGATCGAATTTGAATATCTTTCTGATTTTTTAATTGATTTCGACTACCCGGTCGGTCCTGACTTTGAGATTTAATTAGAATTGACTCTTGCTTACGCGATGGGCTTATATGTCCTCGAATTCGCGTCTCTTCTACAAAATATACTTTCTCATTAATATGATCGACCTCTCGGGTCAACACCTCCCTTCGTTGAAAATTTTCATTAGCATAATTTACTTTTCCTGTTTCCCCAAACGAATTCCTTTTAGGTGGTTTTATTACCTGTGTGATATGTTTTACGACTTCCTCACCCTCTCTTGAATTGACACTCATAGGGTTAGCGGAAATTCCCTTACACGTTCCCGTTTTCCCGTTCAATATACTGTTACGTTTTTGAATGACATTAATCGTCGGGTCTTCATACCTTTCCTTTGTTTCGATCAATAATGTTTTCTTCTACAAAAGGGATACAGACGTCTACAACTCTTAACATTCTTTTCGCATAATCAATTTTTGCACATAATTGACAGAAAAAATTACTTTCCAGTAAACCATCTTCGATTATAGGCACGTTGTCATTTATTATATGAAATTCAATGTCAAACTTTGGAAAATGGATATCAACTTTGCCTAAAGTGTAAATACTTTCTTCCGTGATTCCTTTTAATTCTAATATTTCATTTTTATTAATATTTCGTCTTTTGGTATGTTTCGTAATTTTAGTAAATTGGGACCTGCTCCTGGATCTAAAATAAGAATTATTTCCTTGTTGCTTCTCGGATTTTTAAGTTTAATAATTGGCGACTTGCAATTTTTACTTAATCGAACATATCTTTTGATGATGTGGGTTATTGATTTTTGTAGCTCGGGCGCCTCGTGTACTCGGTCTCTCGTCTCGCGCCCTGTTGTCGGAGACCATTTTCGTTTTCCGATCGTTTCTCTCGATTTCGATTATTAAATTCCGGTTTTCTACATTCTTCTATAATATGGCCCTCTTTTTTGCAGTATCGGCATATCCTTTCTGTATTTGTATAATTTTGTTTTGGGAAGGTTGCATTTTGGCGACGAACATATTGATTTTCTCGCTGCTTAAATTCATTAGTCCGTTTTTCACCTGGCCAATGTTGCGGTCTGCGTGACTCTCGAGACTCTTCCCAGTCATTCGTAGGCCGTCTTTCCCTGGCTTGGGATTGTCTCATTTTTTCTAAATGCCAGCATTTCGGTGCCAGGTAGTCCTGTTTACCGCAAAGTTGGCAATTATCGGTATATTTTGTCTCGGCAAAATTGACTCTTTGTATAAAATTTTTATTTTCTGTTATGACTTTAATTGTTTCATTTAACTCTTCTACTTCATAAATCTTTTTCGATTTCTATAGCTTCTGCAGTAGCTTCATCCAATTTACACACTTGCCCCATTCGTGCTTTTATTACCCAATGTAAATCGCGAATAAAAAATTTTACTAAATCATTTTCTAAAGATCGATTAAAATTATTAGTTAACCTTTTTTCTGTTCGAGCTGCTTCAGTTATTTCTTGGCCGATGGATCTAACTCTGTTTGAAAAAACTACGACACTTTCTTCCCTTTTCTGTTTTACATTAGCTAATTCACCGTGTAATTGATGATAAGATTTCGCAGACCCAAAAATGCTATCAAAAAAATTTGCAATATCTTCAATCGATTCAAAACTTTTTTTTTGCTGCACTCTTCAATGCTTCTCCATATAATCTCATTTTAATTAATTTCGCGAGGTCCGGTTCATATTGTTCATGTATTATATTGCACGCTTCCCTACATCCGTCAATAATTTGACTCAATGGAATATTTACCCCATTATATTTTGGAATTAATTCAAGTGCATCTTTTGTAGAAAGGGGCCTCACTTGTCCGAAAGTTGAATTTGTTAAATACGAATTTAATCTTGGCAATCTCTCCGATACTAAATTAATATTATTACAGTTATTTGGTAAAATTGTTGTGCTTGTAGTAAATCTGACATTATTATCCCGTTTAACAATTTCAGGTTTCATTTGTTGTTCTGAAGTTTTTGCATTTTTAATTGTTCCATTTTCTGCCGAAAAATAGGTTGTATTATCGTCTGTTAGTTTGGGTTTAAAGCCTATCCCATTTACTTTTACTTTTGTTTTTGCTTCTAAATTTTCGATAATATAATCGATTATAAATTTTGGATTTACTCTTTTTTCTATAAAATCGCCTAAAGCATCAATTAGATACTTATCTTCGCAAAATTCTATTATATCTTTTTTTGTCTACGAATTCCTTTAACAAGTCAATTATTATAGGTATATTTTTATCGAGACCTACTGCTTCATCTGACAAATGTATCCCGCTATCATACCTATCTTTAAAAAATTTTATCAAACTAGCTAAAGATTTGTCCGGATTTTCAACACAAAAATCTGGGTTTATTTTAAGCGCCAGCTTAAGCAAAATTGAAGCCGCGTCTTTATTTTGAAAATTCTCTTTTTCATTGGTACCCATGATCTGTGCTAATAAGGGAGACAATTGCGCTAATCTTTCTTTAATTTTTAGCACGAGCCCCCACTTGTTACGTCCTAGGGTAGACGTAACGTAGAAAAATTAAATGGACTGAATTTAAATTAAAAATAGAAGTTCCCCGTTTAAGTACGCGTATAGCGTCAAGGATGGGTGGCAATTCTCCTTGGTATAGCACAGGTCATAGAGCCTTCCGAAATTTACGTGCATGGGTAAGCCCGAGGTGCAACAATGAGTGAAGGCGAGGTAAGGAAAACAATCAACCTTATCGGGCGGGAGATCTACGGCTGACCGGTGGCTGCAACTGCTCGGCTGTCTTTCTCGCTCTCGTTGAACCTCGATGCAAAGACTTCCTTACAATAGAAATACGATATAGACTAATTGGGATTTTTAAAGGGATAGGAAAATGACTGGTGTTTAAAGGTTTAAAGATACTGAACAATGACTTTCGATTTTCTTGCTTTATTTCGCGTTCAATTTTGGATACAGGATTATACCTTACTTGAGAAAGGACTAAGGAACAAGAGCACCCACCTCCGGCGCGACATCCCTATTTATATCAAGGGTTTGGGGTGGAGTTTTGGTTCCTCTTGACCAATCAGATTTGGTTACAACATTGAACATTTACTTAATTAGTTTATTCTTTGTCATGCGTGTTCTAATGAAGTTATTGGCTAGAATATTAAAGGCGGTTCCTGTCTTAACGAGGACATCCTACTATGAGTATTAAATGCGTGCGCACGTGTATGCGTATGTGTGTGTGCGTATGTGTGTGTGTATGTGTACGCGTATGTGTGTACGTTGCGTCTATCATGACGCGACAGAATCTATGTATTAATATATTCAATTTTTGTAACTTTTCATAAATAAATAAAAGTGAATTAAAAGAATATTTGAAAATAAATTTACGTTTTACATTTAAATTAATAAAGTAATATCAAACATTAAAAAAAGTTCAAATATTTAAATATAATTAATTATAGCAGAGGCTTTAAGGGTTTAATATATAATACATAATTTGTATACATTGTAGTGTATAAGGGTGCACTTACTGTTAGTAACGTCTACAAGCCTATTGCGGAAAAGAGCTCTTCATCATCAGATTCTTCAGTTTCAGATGCAAAATCTTGTCGACATCTTTTTATAATGTTATATTGTTCAAATCGACTATATTGATGAAAATTAATCTTGTATTTCTTCATAGTAATCACTTGAAATTAAAATTAAATGAATGATTTTTAAAATATTCTATTTTTAACTACTTTTGACAGCTTTCAAATTCAACTAAATATATCTGTAGATAGTTACTGTGTGACATTGCAGTACTATAAACAATGCTTCGATACTATTAAAAAAACTGAATAGTAAAGTTGCTTCATAAACATAAATTTACATAAAAATTTCATTGCACTTTGTTAATAATTTAGCGTACCAATAATGTTTCATCTTGTCCTTTGGATAGAAGCTAAACCAACAACAACCAGCGTAGTATAAGAAAAGGATGTAAAAATTGGTAAGCGTAAAACTGTTGCTAAATGGGGTATGCAGTGGCACGAAGCAAGAATAATTGTCAGTAGCGGTAAGTGTTGTAATGGTAAGTGATATTATTTACCATTATACGAATTGGGTAGGCAATTATGAGCGCTATATATAGAAATAGATATAGCCAACGATTCAAACGGCCGATGCTCGCTCAACGAAAATCGGGAATTCGTGAGAGAGCGGTTGCGCGCGCAGGACGACCAGTAAAAAAGTAGAGAGATCGCGTAAGTGATTTTGTTTGTGATATTCAATATACGCACGACGCGAATTAATCGGCGGTTGAGGATTTTATCCCGTCTACAGAACAGTCATAAGCAAGGGAGAGAGAGAGAGAGAGAGAGAAAGCTGTTTCTCCGTGACAAGTCCTCTGCTATACGGATAAAATAAAAAAGTAAGTGGTACCACTTCTCGTGCAAAGTATACTTACAGCGAATAAATTAATTTTATCACGGTTATTCGTAATTTAGGAGAGTTAGTTCGTGTACCCCTTTTTCCACCCGCGTTGAGCCGACGATTACGACTCAACTCTCGTGCGTGCGTTGACCTCAAACGACATTTGTTTTATATTTCTTATATAACACAGTTGATTCTAAAAACTAATAAAACTGTTAATATTTAGTTATATCTCAAATCGTGTTGATTTATAGATTAAAAGCCGTCGCATATAGTTTTTCCTCCGTTATCCTATGAGCTGTATATAAGTATACGGGCTCACGCGAACTCAAACATTATTTTCTTTCCGCGGTCCATTTCAGGAAAGATCATTATTTTACCTATCGTTATTGGAAATCGAAGTACGATTTCCAAATAACTTTAACGGCAAGTGTGCGGGCAGGTAACCGCAGCCGCTACGTGGGAAATATTTGTAAACATCATATATATAGATATATATTCCGTTAAAAGCATCGAGTATGAAATACCAAGTCGGCGATACTAGTCAGGTTTGTACGCCACGAACTATGTGGTTATGATACGGGCGACTCGATGATTTTTCCCTAGGCAAGCACACCGTTACAGTGTATTAATTGTAAAATAAATTTTTTTTATTTTATACATTATCAAACCTAATATATTTTTTGTAAACATTTTTTTAAATATATATTTAGATTTTCTTTATTTTAAAATTATATACTTGTAGTACTCTCGAATTATGATATTAAATTTACTTAATTGTATTTTGTCATTATGCAGATGATATATAGAATATCTGAACAGCTGTGATGTAGATGTCGAAGGAAACATTATCACTGTTATTATCAGCCGCGGTGGCTCATGGGTAGAGCTCCCGACTCTCACACCCAGGGTCGTGGGTTCGATCCCAGACGTGTACCTCTGAAAATTTTTTCATGTGCATTTTTCGAACACCGCGACTCAGTGGCTCGGCGTGTCACTATAATGTGACGCCAGTTCAGGTGCGCGTGCGTTTCGTGCACTTATCAGTGCATGAGAGGCACGGGCATCTGAACTATAGGGAACGTTAGGGACGCGAAGATGTAAAGAGGATCGCGGTGATTCCATCGGGAGGACAGGAAACTGTAATTATTAGACTAATTACAGTGACCGTTAAATAACAAAAAAAAAAAAAAGAAACATTATCACTCCTGAAAGGAGAAAGTCATTTCCTGATGCAGTCATATCCCAAAAAACGAAAATTGTCTCTGATAAACGCAAGTTAACTTCAGCTAAATCTAATTAAAATTTTCAATCAAATTAAGCGCTTCTCACACAAAAATCAATTTTTATTTCTAAAGAATGTGAGAAGGACAAATACAACATGTAAGTAATACACACACTCACACATTATAGGCACGCGATTTAAAATCAATAATTAAATCAATAATTAAATCAATAATTAAATACTGAATTAATATAGTTGTGAATAATTACCCTCCATTATTTTGTTTTGGTTTTTTAAGCGATTTTATAGGTCAATTCACAGGATGTTGAATAAATTTAACACCTTTTTTTTAATTACAGAATTGCGACGTTTCGTCTCATTATATTTTCAGACCTCTTCTGGCACTAATTTATTAACAGAGACACAAACATTAACAATTTTTCAAAATTGGACATGAACAACAAGAAATAATTTTTTATATAAATACACAAAAACGCAATAATTACCAATGTTGAAATTAAGTTAAGCTCAGCATCGAGCCATGTCAAATCGGACTAACCGTTAATTATAATGAGATAACAAGAAAATAGACATATAGAGTATCTAAGACTCTTATAATTTTCCAAGAAATTAACAGATGATTAGTATATACATACGAATATACCTAAATATACTGAATGTGAATAATTTTAACAGACGTTAATATGTTCTTATACAAGAAATTTAAACCCATTGTGTCTTCTTTTTTATTGAGTGTGTTTTTATGACTATTTATAAAAATCATATCAGAAATTAACCGGTTTTTACGTACATTTTCTTTGTCTAATATTTGGACATTTTCAAAATCAATAAATTGATGGTTTTTATTTTACATGTGTATAAATACTACTGATTCAGTATTGTGTGATTTTTTATGTTCAGAAATTCTATCTTTTAACATTCGCTTTGTTTCGCCTATGTAAATCGATTGACAATTTTTACAATTAAACTTATATACTACACCACATGTATTTAACTTGTTAGTAGAATCTTTACCTAATTTTATTACGGAATTTAACTTATTTACGATTTTTGGGATAATTGCTATGTTGTACTTTTTTAACAATCTACTAATTTTTTTGTGAAAAACTGTATGATATGGTAAGGGTAAGACTGTAATTACTCGTTTTTTATTTTGTTTAACAACGTTGGTCAATCTTATTTTTCGTAACCTGGTGTTAATAGCATTATTAATAAAACATTTTGGATACTTGTTGTTCCGTAAGATTTTTTTGACAGTGTTTAAATTATCTTGGTGAAAAGTTGAATTTGATAGTAGTATTGCTCGATCTATTAAATTATATATAATGTTCTTTTTTTGACGATCTGACGATTTTAAAAATTGTTAATATTTGTGTCTCTATTAATAAATTAGTGCCAGAAGTGGTCTGAAAATCTAATCAGACGAAACGTCGCATTTTTTAATTAAAAAAAAGGTGTTCAATTTATTTAACATCCTGTGAATTGCCCTACAAGATCGCCTAAAAAACAAAAAAAAACTGAATTAATATAATTCCAATTTACAGTTGAAAATAGGATGAAAATATAGAAAATGATAATAACGCGTGCGAGGCTGAAAACAAAAAAAGAAAACCTGAAAGTTAAGAATGCGAAGTAATAAATAATGAAGATTCAAATAAGGCAGTAAATATTGAAAATATCGATTTTAATCGTGAAGCAAGTACCTCTACTGGGAGAAAAGAAATATCGATTAAGGAATTTTTAGTTTCCGATCACCGCCTGAAAACAGAAAAGTAATTAGAATATTTCAATATTTTTTTAAAGTATTAAGGTTATTATTGAAATTAATTATAGTTTAAAATTTAGTGTTAAGGCGACACCATATAAATAATTGATTTAATTAAAAATAAAGAATTTTCCCTGCTAGCTGTCATAATAAGTAACATTTCTGTCAAGGGAGAGTAAATAATATTGTTTCGTTTTTGTGAAAACTTTGACTTACCAAAAAAGGTAAAACGTATAACCTCTTCATTTAGTAAGTTAAATTTTTCGCTAAAACAAAACAATTTATTTTTTCTTCTTTGACACAAATGTTGTTTGTTATTATAGCTAGCGGGGCAACCCTTTCTTTTTATTCGAAACATTTATTTTTACAATAAATGTAAAATTATTGATACAATTTCTAGCGCGAAATTTGAATTACTAAAGAGGCTTTGGCGATGCCTTAAACATAACACTCAATTCTGGATCAGACTTAAAAACAATTTTATTAACAATTTCATTTAAAAAATTTGAATGTGTGCACCAACCAGACTGCCCAGACTTTGCCCAGACGTTCTCCAGACTTTTTTTTTAATACAAACACAGGCTATTTTTTGTTGCCTGTGTTTGAAGCTGTCGTGTCGTAACAAATAGCTTTAAATTTTTCTTCTAAATTTTATTCAATCAATACTGTAGTAACTTCATTAGCTATTTTTAATCCAGTTCCTGAAGTTAATTTGGCAACCGCTAAAAGTTGTTCTTCTTTCCCTCTGGAAACATATTCTTAATTTTTAAGTACATGTGTTCCCGGTGTTTCATACGTAGTCTTCTTATACTTGAATAACGTAGTGGAATATTTGAGATATTCGCATTCATTGAACTAGCTATGGATGACACTATTATACTTGCCTTTCTATCACTAATATTTATTCTATCTAATGTTGACGTTACCATTTCATTAATCAGTGGTTTAAACTTTTTATATAGTTCCTACCTGATGCTTCTACGATAAATTCTGAATCACTTTTATTTGTTATTCCATTATATGAATCAATTGAACTTTGTGAATTACACATTTCTAATGAATCTTCTTCGAAGTTATATCTGATTTATTAAAAATATTATTTTTTATATTATCTTGAATTCTAGAAATGCATTTATTTTTGTTTCGAGGACACTCTATTTGCAATTCTAAAAACATAGATGCCTCTATATACTATCAATTTCCAAAGACTTTTGATGAGGTATATCAAATAAACTGAATAAGTGTTTTTGAAAATTAGTTTGATCTGCAATAAATTTTTTTGATATTTTGTTTTTCACACTTTTACGTTTCTTTAAGTTTTCCCACTTTATAAATAATTTTTTTATCTTAATCACTAAATGACCTTTATAAATGGTTGAAATAGAATATTTTTTCCATATTTCTAAAACTTCATTCGCAGCCAGAATTGCACTCCGTTTAATAGTTTTATGTTCTGCTAAATTATAATGTAAAAAAGATTCAAAGCATTACCTTTATTAAGTAAATTCGTTGTTGATAATGAATTTATTTCTGATCCAACCAGGTAGAAAATATTAGCACGTTTAGACTTCGGCATTTGTAAATTTATTTATATAAGTATCTAAAAAAATCGGTTAATTAACTTTATTTCAATATATGTAATGTTTATAGATTGTTTTTTTTATAATCAATATTTTGTCTTTTCTGATTTGATAAAATAATAATAATAATAGTAATAATGATAATAATAACAATAATAATAATAAATACTTACCCCGCGGGGTGTCCTGTTCCCGTATGCGGCGCGTCCCCCAGGTGGCGGATGGGGGAAAGCTCGTCATGCTTGCGTGAAGGGTAGAGGTGAAACAAAATAGCCTCCGTGGACCAAACAGTTGAACAATGATGATGAGCAAGCGAATGGAATACCTACTACCCCAAGCGGGCAGCTCCAAACTAGGAGTCAATCCCGCCGTCGGTTCCGATCGGGTGAAAGCCCCGGTGGCCGGCGCTGGCCTCATGGATTTTGGGGGAGGCCACCAAGCGCTTCGTTCTATGAACACGTCAGAGGTGGGGCCCTCGAAAGAAAACCCTCAATAACAGCCGTCGTTACAGATGTTGAGTAATGCATCCGCAAGTAGGTTACGAAGCGGCAGCGTTACCAGCCTTGGAACTGCCATCAGTGGCATCTCTGCCTATAGTAAGGAATCGCAAGAGGAGATAGAAATATTCCGCAAGGAATACGAGAAGGTAGAGAAGGCGCAGGAGCACATCGACTCCACTTACGACCATCTAAAGAGCGAACTCCAGGCTATGTTGGCTGCTTGTGCAAAGTAGCCTAACATCTCCATGGTCGTCAAGACAGGGCTGAAGACTATAGACACTCTTGCCTCGAGTTCTACGGGAAAACCAAAAAGATGTTTTCGGCAGTCGACGATTACAAGTGCCAAGTCGAGGATTATCGAGTTGGTCACGAGAATCGTCGGCGGCCTAAGAGAAGAGACATAATAGCTAAAGCCGTCTTTACGGCTACAGCTAGAATGCAGGCTCAAAAGAGAAGTAGAGAGGGCCCCTAAAGCTCTCTCCCCGAGATTTCTAAGAGCCGAAAGAAGAAGAAGCCTCGAAAGGAGGTACCACCACATCGCATGGACAAGGAACAATCCAAGTCCGCGTCAGTGGCGGGAAAAAAGCCATCGGTCAAGTCGGGACAGGCGCCAGATAGCGCCGGTATCCACTCTGGTGGTCACTGTCGCGAGAGACCGTACGTTTTCTGAAGTCTTGGGGAAGCTCCGAAAGGAAGTCAATCCGGACGACAGCGGCGCCCAGGTTCTGAGCGTACGGCCGACAGGGCGGGGAGATATCCTGCTCCGGCTGGGCAAAAAGACGGACGCAGCAGCATTCGCGGAGAAAGTCCGCATGGCTACTCATGGTATGGGAGAAGATAGAATCCGAGATCGAAGGGTGACCCTGGAGATCAGAGACCTGGACGCTCTCACAACGAGGGACGAAGTGGTGGTAGCCCTAAATAAAGTTCTCGCGTCTTCGCCTGAGAGCCGAGAGGTGAAGCTTTTGAGTCCCAACCGCAATCCACAAAAGACAGCCATCGTGAAGCTAGATCACGAGACCGCTGACAAGCTAAATGCGATGCGACATCTTTGCGTCGGGTTTGTAAGCTGTCGCGTTCGGGATCGAGTTTTGGTCGAGAGGTGCTGTCGGTGCCTAGACTTCGGTCACACGAAACGGAAGTGTAAGGGAGTGGACAGGTCTTCGTCATGCTACAAGTGCGGCGAGCCTGGACACATCCTTAAGAATTGCAAGAGTGCTCCCAATGTTTCCTTTGTCGATCAAAGGGTGCTCAGGGAGTATCTCACATGGCGGTGTCCGGAGCCTGTGCCACCTTTCGGCGCGCGTTTGAAACCGCAATGAAAGCTGTTTCACGGTAAGTGGCAGTCTCAACGTGGGCGGAAAGAATAAGAAACGAACGACGCATGTCACAGACACGCCTCCCAGCTTGAAGTAATGTGAAAAACAGTTCCGGGCTGGGCAGATGAGAGCGTTGGGTTTGGAGTTTTAGCCGGTAAGAATCCGGCACTGTCGGTGAGTGCGGACCCTCATCGTCGTCTTATGTAAGATTTCTCCAGTTTCCCACGAAAAAAAAAATAAAAAAATAATAACTACTTACAGAAAAAATAATATTAAGTTACTTAAAAATTTGAGATATAATAATGCAAATTATGGCTACTCAAATTTTTGAACGGTAGTGTTCTGCGCATGCGCACATGTTTCATAAGCATAGGGAACAATTTAATTTTATAAAATTGAACGCCATTTTAATGACACGTAAAAATAAATTCAGTCAAAAATAGTGCAAAGCTATGAATCGTGCGCGTAGATAAATACTTATTCTTGAAATAACTCCCTTTTTTAAAAAGCATCGCACAGTAAGCTATTACTCTCGTTCCTGTGCACCAAATCCAACGTAATTACTCTAATTTTGTTGCTTTTATTAAGTACTACAACTTTGCTTATAACTATTTTTATAAAATATCTTAGTATACATTTTGTATCCCGATATATAAAATATTTTGTGAAAAAATGATAAAAATAGTTTTAAAAAATTTGTTATTTACGGGTACAAAATAGAACAAAGACCTTATTTAGCAAAATTTATAGGAAAAAGTTGAAGTATTTATAAAAAGAAATCAATTGCGAGTGATTAGGTTCGATTTTGTTGAGAAAAATGTGAGCAATGCTACACAGCACTAAGCCGATTTTTTGCTTAAACAGCATCTGCTTTTAAAAAATCTTTAAATTAAAGTTACTACCATTAAATCTCAATTATATAAATGCAGTAAACGCGGAAAACCAATATTTTTACATATATTAACTTTTAGGGAGCTTACTTCAAGGATTCGAAATAGCTGGGAAATTATGAAGCACCCTAATCTACATCTATATCTACATAGCATTAAAATTTTATAAGTGAAATGTGTCTTTCTGTAAGAACCTTTATCCTGGCAAAATTATTTAGTAAAAATGATCTTTTATGCATTCAATGTAATCGCATTAACATTAATCGTACGTCCGTACACGACTGTTCTTTTTAAACTCTTTATTCTGAAGAAAGCATTTCGAAAAAATGATTTTTTATTAATCTACTTTATTCGGATTGATACAAGGAATAATTTTATACTACTGTGAGCTTTTTGAGATTATTGTCTTTTGTATTATCACGTACACACGAGTATATACGCAACGTACGAGATGATCCTCAGCTATCTTAGATATCGGATAACGTTGACGCATCAACGAGTATATAATCCCGATCCTTGCGAAGGGCGCGGATTCAGACGTAGTTAAGAGTAGTTTAGAGTCAGAGGTCCATGTACAATTATCAGTAAATAAATCCATCACTCTTCATTTGAGTGTTTGTTACTAAGTCTATGACCTTTCCTTATCTAGGAAGAGGGAATAAGGCCAACCCACGTAACAGTATTAGTTATGATACTTCATATTCTAATTGTTTGCGTACGTCTGTACGTATGTACTAGATTTTATCTGTAAAGAACTCTTTATTATGAAAAAATATTTAGTAAATTAGATGTTACATCACCGTACGAGGTAACGCGACGATGCTTGCGTATTCGAAACCTTCGTCCGGTGGTCCGCCGCTCTCACGGCCCAAAAAGTGCAAGCTTGCACTGGCACGTGGCCGTGAGTAGCTCCTCGCAGACGTGCACCGAGTCAGTAGGCAGAGAGTTGCGGCCTAGCGTATCCACGCAAAAACCTACATCAGGTACGCAAGAGGCGACCCATTCCGTATTATAGTTTCTGACATCCCTTGTGGCCCTTGCGTGTGTGGATACCAAGTTTGAAGTTAAGGCAGTTATTTATTTATTTATCTTTGTAATTTCAAATATTACAAAAAAAAATTTGTTTCTGTGTGTGTAGTGGTGCAGTGCGTCGTTGTGACACACATAAAAGAAAAAAAAAACCGAGCTAGATCGATGCCTAACGCATCGATCATTGCCGCCGTACCTCGCCTCTGGCATACCGGCGGTCGTCCTTGTCACGTCTCTTTTACTTTTCTTCTTGTCTTTCTAATCTTAGACTGTGACGGTTTTTGGACTACGGAACTTTTCAGAGTTCGCATTTGTCTTTTCCTTTTCTTGCGATTCAAATCTTTCTACGTTCTCTCTTGTGCTTCGGTTTTATTTTTTATTTTTTATTCATTTTCACTTTATTTTCTTTTTCTTTCTATTTTTGGGGAACTAGGGACTAGGACTTCCTACTCTTCCTACTTCTTTCTTCTTTCTTCCTTCTCTTCCTACTCTTCCCTCTTAAAATTCGGTCCGTGACTTATATTCGGGTTTTGTCTGACATGACATTCACTTATACTACTGAATATTTTTATTTCCGTTTCCCTGACATGAGCATGTGGTTTTATTGGCTAGGTCCATTGGCAGTATGTTAGTGCTTCTCGAGGAGGTCACGAAAGTCTAGTTTAAAATCTGTCTCATTTCAATATTGAGGGCGCTGTCATCGATTCTTTATACTATATCCAATATCCTAATACACTCTTTGCAATTGCTATATTCTTCTCTCTTCCTAATATCTTCCTTCTTCTTTCTTCTTCCACCCTACTTTGGTTTCTTATTTTCCTCTATCTACTTTTATAAAAGAAGAAGTTCCTATCTAGCGTCCGTTCATTTTCCCTGACTTTCATAATCTTTCACACTATCTTTCAAACTTTGCCTTTCATCTCCATTCATTGTTCTTTCGCTCTATTGCCATTTTTCCTCTTTCAGCGTCATTTATTCTCGTCAGTTATGTTTTTTCTAAGAAGATGTGTTAGTTTAACCTATTGTCTAGTATGAGAGACTATCTTGATTACCTCTGTGTCTATTTCCTTTCCTATTCCTCCATTTGTTAGTTACTATGGAGAGCTTTTTCTATCCTAGCTACTTTCATTCCTTTCTCACTTATGCTTTTCCTTTTTCTCTTATCTATCTACTTTCTGGAATATTATCTAGCTCTAACCTACTCACTCATTCTCTTCCCTTATATCTTCTATTTGAGTTTCCTCCTCAATTTCTACTATGTCTACGACTAAGTCTCTTTCTAGAATTTCCGTAGCATCCTTTGCGAGTAAGATTTCTTTCGTCATCCTTGTCAGCCTCTCGGTCCCTTCCTTTGTTTCCAATAAGGCTTTTATATTTCTCATTTCTGCCTCTGTCTCCTGCATGTGTTTTAGTCTTATTTGTTCCTACTTCACGCATTTCCATATGACATGTTCTGGGGAGTCTATTTCTCCGCAGCTGCATAGATCTGATTCGACGAAATTAAATCGCTTTCTGAAAGTTTGAAAACTTCCATGTCCACTAAGAATTTGCATTAGATATTTGCTCGGTTTAGGCCACGTCTTTTTCCTTCTTTCTTCCACATTTGGCATTATCTCATAAGTATGTCTGCCCTTTATAGAGTTATCCCACCTCGACTGCCACACTTTCCTCATTTCCTTGTCCAGTCCACACTTTGCGTTATATTTTCTCTTCCATTCATTGCCTGGTAGAGGATTATCCATCGTCTGGTATGTGTAGTTCATGTATTTATATTCCTTGTTCTTCCTTATGTAATACATTCTTATTCTTTTTTCACATTCCAGATCTATCGGTAAGTGACCCGTTATCATTGTGATGGACTCAGCCGAAGTGGTTCTATATGCTCCCGTTGTTTTCATTAGAGCAAATCTTTGTGACATTATGAGCTTTTTCTTTTGGACATTATTTGCGAGTTTAAACCATCCTGCTGCTGCGTACGTTATAATTGGTATATATACTCCTTTGTATATTATTTCCAGAGAACGATAGTCCAAGCCCCACTCGTCTCTAGCTAGTCTTGCTAACCTTTGGAAGATTCCTCTGGTTTTCATTGAGATCTCCGTGACATGATTCTGCACACTTAAGCCTTTGCCAAATGAAACTCCCAGATATTTGACTGGTTCCTGTCTTTTAATTCTCTTGCCATTTATTTTAATTACTGGGTAACATTTTTCATGGAATGTTCCCTTGGTTAAGAGCATGCCACATTTAGCTGATGCATGTTTCATTTTGACCTTTTTGCTCCATCTCTCTATCATGTCAATTGCAGCTTGTCCTCTTATTTCCAATTCTCTTTTGGAGTCTCCTTCTACTATTACTGCCTGGTCATCTGCATAGGCTATCGTCTCATGTCCTTCTCTCTCTAATGCGTGAAGTATTTCGTCGAACACTACGTTCCATAGGATCGGCCCCAGTAGTGAGCCCTGGGGACAATCTTTTGTCACATCTTTACTCGCAAAGTTGCCACCTTCGGAAATGATTACTTTCCTATTACAGAGGTAATCCCTAATTATTTCATACAGTCTCCAGGGGCATCTCATGTGTCTTAGCTTTTCCAGTACTCCCGGCCACCATACGTTATCAAATGCTCCCTTTATGTCAAGGAACATTATGATTACGTATTTCTTGTTGGATTGTTTCACTTTATTGACTACATAGACTATCGCATCTTCTGTGGATCTGTTCTTCCTAAAGCCGTATTGTTTATCTGAAAGACTGGGTTCCACTACTTTTTCCAATTTTCTGATTATTAGTTCTTCTAGTATTTTGCCTAATATAGATAAAAGGCATATTGGTCTGTACGAGCTTAGGAGACTTGGGTCTTTATCGATTCCTTTCTTTAAAGTAATGACCTTCCCAAAGTTCCACATGTTCGGAAAGATGCCGTACTTTAAACAGCTATTATATATCTTTAACAGATCTTCGCCGATTACCTCTAGAGCACTTTTTATTATTGTCAGATCGAAACAGTCTATTCCTGGAGCTTTACCTGGCTTCATTTTCTTTACCACTTGTGCCATCTCTGTTATTGTAAACTCCTCCGTTTCTCTGTATTCGTCTGTATACCAATTGTTTTGTAGCCTTATATTTGCTTGCTCTTGTGTCTCTGAGTATATTTCATCGTCTGGGAACAGTCGTTCTAGTATCTGTTTTGCTGTTCCTTCCCAAGTCATCGTGTATCCACTATCTGTTAGAATATTACTTGCGATGTCTCTAATCCTTGCCTTTTTGGCGGCCAGTTTGTACGGTAAGCTCCATGGATTGTCGTTGCCTTGTTTGGTTACAAACTCTTCCCATTTATGGGTCTTTGTCAATTCGTCTTGTGTACTGTCTCTTGGCCGACTTATAAATCCTTTTCCTATATTACCTTTGTTCTGGGTTTCTTTCCTTTTGAAA
The DNA here is from genome assembly GCA_026168455.1 of Theocolax elegans. Lineage (NCBI taxonomy): Eukaryota > Metazoa > Arthropoda > Insecta > Hymenoptera > Cerocephalidae > Theocolax > Theocolax elegans. Next base: position 35,080,587 of record CM047429.1, read on the forward strand.
TTGCCGTCTCAGTTTATTAGTGTATTTTTTGGCCAGTGTCAATTCTTCATTCCACCATGGGACTTTCCTGTTTAATTTGTTCTTAATTGGTATCGCTTTGTCACATGCCATCCTTATGCCATTGGTTATGTTTCTCAAGCCGGCGATCGTTGAGCCTGTATCGTGATAGTTCGGAATTGGTTTCCAGTTTTCTCTTAGAGTGTGTACAAATAAATCCCAGTTTGCCTTGCTGATCATGTAACGTCTCATATTTTCGCTGTTTCTATATCTTCCACTTGCAGTTATTTCTCCTATCTCGAACGTTATAGTCCTATGATCGCTGGAAGTCCAGTTCTTTTGAACTTTCCAGTTATATATTCTTTCGATCATATTAGGTGAGGCTATCGTTACATCTACGTATCCTTCTCCGACTTCACTTGCGACCGTTGCTATGCTATTAGGGTCATTTATCACACTCAAATTGTTCTGGATTATAAACTCTTCTAGCTTTTCTCCTTTTGCATCTGTGTCTACTGGACCCCATAGGGCAGATCGGGCATTAGAATCAATACCAATAATAAAGTTTTTCCCTTGCAGTGCATTAATAATTGTTTGCAACGTATTTAGGTGCACTTCGATATCATCCTTTAGTTGGAAGTACCCACTTATTAGATATACTTTGTATGGCATCAAGACTTCTGCAACCACAAAGTGTGTCATGCAGAGATTTGATATTTGCAAAACTACTGCGTTCGAATCTGTTATTGCTATAGCAGCCCATGGGTTTTCCTTTCCAGAGATAATTCTTATTCCCATTCCGTAATCCATCACTTTATTCGATCTTGTATACAGCTCTTGTAACATTAAAGCTTGTATCCCATTTTCATACGCTTTTTGCCTGATTTCGGGTACTACCCTTCTCGATCACCTGGCATTAAGTTGAGCCACATATAACCGATTTTTATTCTCCGTAATCCGTGTTATTGACAAGTCTTTCCAGTGCTTTAATATAGCATGGACATTTTGTGTCTAAGACATTGTGTTCTAACTTTTTCTTGGTCTTTACACAGTTAATACACTTCTTCTGGCTGTTCTTATTCGGGCGTTTTTCAAAGGAGTGGCCTTTTTCAGCGCAATGAGAACAGTAAACTTCGTTATGGCATACCTTACTTATGTGTCCGTAACCCTGGCACTTATAGCACCTGGAGACTAGCACGAAGTCCTGCACTTTACAAGATTGATAATCTACAAATATTCTCCTCTTTTCTAACAGCCTACTTCTCATTTCCGGTGTAACCTCCATTACCCAGTTTGTCCTAGTTCCCTCTTTCTTTCCGGTTCTGAATTTCGGGGTTATCTGTCTTTTGGCCTCGTCTTATGTGCATGGATTTTGTTCTGCAATTATTTCAACAATTTCTTTCTCATTTATGTTCTTTGGTAGATCATAAATGATCAGCCTCGGTTTCTGTTTCGTTGGTCTCGTCATTTCAAAGTGTTGTTTTAGTTCCTTCTTGTTAAGAATCTTTTGCAGAGATTCTTCATTCTCAGTTTCTATTAATAAGCCCTTATTTATTGTGCGTAGTCTTCTTATCTGCATTTTTTCTACTCTCGGTCTGAAGTCTGCCTGAAACTTCTGTTTCATTTCCTCTTCAGACTTAAAAGATTCAGCGATTTTTGGTCTTATTACGAGCTTGTGATTTTTCGGGTTCTTTATATTTACCTGTTTTGCCGTTTCCTTCGGCGCTACAAGTCTTTTCGCGACCCCTGCGTACGACTCTTGTTTGCTTTGATTTCTCTCACTCAGCGATTTTATCTGTCCTTCCAGATACGCACTTTTCGCTATTAAAGTCGACATTATCGCATGAATGTTGTCAAGAGCCGTATGCGCTCTTTCGCTGTCTTTTTTGACGATATATTTCTTTATCGTCTGTATTTGTTGTCGTACATACATTGGCGTCTCCAATATATGTCTATCTTTCTTACTTTCAGGGCAGACCTCAGTTTCCGTTTCCATATCTGATTCCGAAGAGGAGCTCGAACTGTTCATGGCCTTTGTACTTGTCCCTGGCCTATGTCTCTTTTGGTCCTTCGACTCCCCCTCCGAGGAAGACGACAGGCCACGCTTACCCGTTTTCTTGTGAGTACTTTTCTCCTTTGTAGTTGTTGCTGTTGCTGTAGTTTCTGTGGGGTTGGGAACCCCTGTATTTTCGTGTCTGTGCACCATTGAGTTTTTTAATATTTTGCTCATTTTCCATTTCATATTAGTGTATTCTTTGTTCATCCTCTAGATTGCACGACGCAGTAAACTCTAGCAAGTTATTCGGTGATCACCCATTAGCAGTTGTTATTTTGACGGGTTTGACCGTGAGCCTTAAACGTATAGTGGCCTCGTCAAATACAATTTAAACCTCCGAGTGCCGCTTCCCTTCCAGGTGCCACCTGGAGCAACCTCAGCAAGTTTAATTTTTACTCACGCTGCTACAGGGCAGCCCGACTAACTGGCGAAGAAAGCCCGGGCCCTAGTACTATCGTGCGGTCCGGGCGTGCACGATCGGCGATCCGAACGCCGACCTCCCGGTTTATATGATGTACCCTCTTTACATCCAGGTATTCATAGTACATCCCGTCGAGCTATAGGTTTTCACTGCCTCCCTTGCTTGGCGCACTGCCTTCTCGTGTCGCAGATACGTTTACCCTGAGTTTGCGTCTTAACACCAGCCGGCCACCTCTCCAACCGACCGATGCCCATTGCTGCGATTTAGCCTACCGAGACGCTGAAGTTAACAATGTCAGACATCGGCGTTTCCCCCTCTGGCGGCGTGGACGCACGCAGTTGGTTTTCCAGAGGACACATATACATAATAGATAATCACACTTAAATGCAAAGCAACAGAATTTTGCATCCAGCATCAAACTACCAAAAAAACCATAAGAATAAATCTACACACCACGTTCTTGATTTCATGAAACAGACCAGGCTCGAAACACTCACCAAAATTATTACTATACACTCTATCGAAGTAGCGTATAATTCAAATCAATACACCAGCAAAAACAGAATAAACAAAAATCTTATCAAAACTGGAAAACATAGAAAATCTACAAGAAATTTAATTAGCAAATCAATATAAATACAGTAAAGTAAAATACCAGGAAAATAAAAAGGAAAAATCACGTCATTTCCCGAGGATTTTCGATGACAACTCCGAAGACGGAAGAATGCGAAGCAGTGCCGTATACCTAATTTTCATAACAATATTGTAAGTTTTGTTCACTATATCGTTGTTTGTTTTGAGATTGCATTTATATTAATTACGAGTGCTGAAAGAAATTTTATATATATTTTCGACAATTTTTTTTGAAATGCAATAAGTAACTTTTACTTAAAATAAAAAGATTATATTTCACTTTATATAGAATTTTAACATTCCACAAAATCTAGTATATACTTTATCTCTTTAATTTGTAAGTTATATGAACTTCAGTATCTTATAAATCACTATCAATTATTATCAACTACTATCATCAACATTGGCAATTTACATATATACTAAAAACCCTACATAATTTACCAGGAAGTAAATTATTCGAATTTTACCACACTTGCTTATAAATTGCAAAATATCTATTGATCTTAAAAATAAAAATAAATAAATAAAAAGTATAGAACGAACAAATTATTAGATTTTATAAATTTTCATTTTTAAAACTATTACGAATGTCCTATACTAAATAGCGAATATTATTAAAATATTATTAATTAATAAAATTGATTAAATCTTACAATTTTGTAAATATAATCAAATTTTTAAACTTCGTTATATTTTGCAAATATTTAAACAACTTATTTTAAATATCACAATCTTAACTCTTTTAAACTGCATATATATTCTTGCATATTTTAATAAACTTTTTGCATTTAACAAAGATAAAGAAGCTATAATATATTCCCAGCTCTTATCAAATTTACTCATTTTTTAAAAATGCAAGAATACTTTCATTTATTATAAAAAAAAATTAAATTAAATAAAATACTTTTATATCAAACTACATAAAAATACAGATCAATTATATCTCAGTCTATATTATATCCCAACTCTACAAAATATAACGAAATTTATTCAAAAATTTCCTTTCTATATTTAATCAATTATTTTACAATTCGATTATTCACCACCTATTTAACCTCAGATCTCCAGTCAAGATACATATATACATATATATAAAACGCAAAATTGTATAAGCATGTAATTAACTTTCTATTTCTGCACTTTCTAACAGTTAATAATATTGAAAGTTTAAACTTCGTTAATATTTATTAAAATTATATTTACTTCGTCATCAATTACTCTATATAAACATTTTGGTTTTCATCCTGTATCTCGCTAGTATAAAATCAAAATATTACAAGCAACCCATTACACGCGTTGAAATTTGTGATTTATTAAGTTAATGAATTGTACCATCCGAAATGTCGTTATCTGGATTTTTTAACCGTAAAAACGAAAAAGACGATCAACATTTAAAACATACGGGAACACGTTCAAAATCTAACGATACATTATTACCCATTGACACACATCCAAACGAAACAATGTTAATAGAGTTACTTGAATCCTCCGAAATAAAAAATACAAAGAAAGCTTTTTCGCAAATATCCTCGATGTAGCGTGCAGCCTTTTTAACTGAATTGGTCGACACTACTCCGGAATGTTTCGCATCCCTCCTACAAAGCATTACCCCTCCAGACGCATCTATTGAGGGACACGACAAAAATAAAAATAACAAAATCACAAACTCAAGAAGTAGACCCACCGCAAACCCTAAATATATCTTAAACGACATTCGGCCGCCGATGGTGCATGACGATGAGGAATTAAATCCGCACGCTAACAATTTTGATGAAGTTACTCCCAACGTTAGCACGGATATTATAATTGGCAACGCATTTTCATTTAATAATAATCAAAATTTATCGACGGAGACGCAAACACCATGGATCAACTACACAGAAGTACGTAATAAAATAAAAACGTTAGAAAACCAGATTGAAATGTTATCAGCACAGCTGAGGCCACCCGAAGACATACACGAATCGCTAGGAAACCGCATTCCATCTAGGGTACAAAACCAGCCCGACTTCACACTGAAACACACATTCAATTCTGCACAAACACAAACATATCTCTCACATAAATTAGTGAAACAGAAAGTACCGGAATGCAGATTGAGGCACGACAAATCATCACTGATCTGGACGACGAACCCTCACTCTTAGAACTAAGCAACGAGACCTGCAATCCTCCTAATCAACATTTCATTGGACGTTTGTCGTTTGCTCAAGCACTGACGGAAATCCCGACAACTTAAATCTTTTCCGCAGTTCAATCCAGCGAATGCTGAACACTTTCGGTCGAGAATGCGAACCGTATATTATTTTAAAATTTGTATTTTTCCAACTATTAGAATATTCGTGAATATATTGCTTGTTTATACTATAAGTTATATGATAAATGAATTTATTGATCTCCACAACCCAAAGACTATTCCTCACAAATCAGTAAGGCGGACAGTATTAATACCAGCCACTTTAGAAACCTCACAGGATGAGTGTTTGAAACAAGACCAAGACAAGCTAAGTAAAAATAAAAAATTTAATAGATTGTAGTATAAAATTAAAAAAACTAAAAAAAACGGAAAAAAAAGAAAGAAAGGAAAATTTATTGTATTTCGCCCTGAGTTTGCCTGGTGGGCTCATCAGTAGAGTCCAGGCATCTCGTCTCTAGATACAGATGAATGATATAATATAAAAATTTTGAAAACCAGCTCACATATGCCCACATATGCCTCATATACATGCTGATGAGCCCACCAGGCATACTCAGGGTGAAATACAATAAATTTTCTTTTCCTTTCTTTCTTTTTTTTCCGTTTTTTTTAGTTTTTTTAATTTTATACTACAATCTATTAAATTTTTTATTTTTACTTAGCTTGTCTTGGTCTTTTTACAAACACTCATCCTGTGAGGTTTCTAAAGTGGCTGGTATTAATACGGTCCGACTTACTGGGTTGTGAGGAATAGTCTTTGGCTCGTGGAGATCAATAAATTCATTTATTATATAACCGTATATTATTCTTGCTCTAGCCGACAAGTTCACAGACGGAGCAGCCGACAGCTATTGAGCACGGCTATCTAGCTACAACTCAGTCGAACAATTATTAAACGTATTAACCATGCAATACAGCAACATAAGCATTGCCGATGAAGTAGCAGCCCAGTTGAAATTGATAAGCCAACACCCAGGAGAATCTTCAGGAGATTACGGACAGCGAGTACAAAAATTACATACTCGACTTATAACTATTTATGACGCAGCTCCTCATCTAAACCGTATTGATCGCGACCTTCGGAAACGAAGTATGAACCGAGAAGCATTAGAACAGTTTTTATTCGGATTGTCGCATCTATTAGACTATCAGGTCGGAAGCAAGCATCTTCAAAACCTCAACGAGGCAATAAGACTTGCAGTAGAGTTTGAAAGCAAACAAAGAGCGAGACGATCAGCAGTTTTAAATACTTCACCGACAGAAATCCCAATATCAGGGCAAGCAGCTATAACAACATTAAATACAATTGCCGACGAGCAAATACAACCTACCACTGACATCGTACAGATATTTAGAACCGTAATACAAGCAATTCAGGCCGAATTATGTGCCTACTGCAAAGGCACAGGTCATTCTGAGAATGACTGTAGGAAAAAAGGTACGAGAGCAGATTTTGTGATTACTGCAAGATAAATGGGCATATTTTGGGTGACTGCCGCAACAGCAGTAACAATTATAGAAATAACAATTTTAATAGCAATCAATCCTATAACAACAATAAACCTCGTGGACAATTCAATCGTAACAATACCAAAATAATAACAAAGTTGCACAACCAAGGACCATGCACGAGCAAGAATACGAACATAAACAATGTGATCAGCAAGATACGCCAGCGCTCAATCCAGCAGCACAAACATTCTCCACCAAATCTTTAAACTAGCAGATCGCTCGCCACAATTCTCAGGCGCCGAGCGACCTTACTTAGACAATAAGTTGATATCACAATCTCCGAAGGTAGTAGACATAAAATTCTTACGAACAGGTCACATTCCGCCAATAGTAGTAATTGAAAGTCTAGCTTTTAAAACAGGCAAAGCAAGATTCTTTGTAGACTCTGGTGCAGACATCTCAGTTATCAAGCAAGAGTACCTGCAGCCCAACGTCATTGTAGAAACGCAAGAAATACTCGAGATTAAAGGAGTTACTTCTGGGGCTTCACACACCTTAGGCAGAGCGAACGTGCCTCTGCAAGAGTTAAAATGCAACATGCATATTGTTCCAAACACATTCCCCATAAACACAGCAGGATTGCTAGGTTGGGACTTAATAAATGACTTTTCTGGCAAAATCAATGCCGCGGAAAAGTGACTATATCTAAACGGCACCGCTATTCCATTTTAAACGAGAGAAAAAGTCATTCTGCTACCTCGAGTAAGAAAAGTTATATCCGCACACGTTATAACTAACGAAAATAATGTCGGATGGATTCCGCTGATGAACCTTAAACCTGGGGTAGTATTTGGAAATTTCGTCGCACGAAACCGCGCCGGCGAACTTATTGCGGAATGCATCAACACTAATTACGAAACGGTAGAAATCGACACACCGTTAGTTGAGATACATGCTTGCGAAACTGTAAATACCTGGAGTACAAATTTAGCCGGTGAGGACGGTGACATAGACTTTCAAGAAGATAATGCCATATGTCTACGGAGAATTTTCTATAACAAACAAACCAAGAAACATAATGAAATAGAGCAATTAAATGCGCGTCTTCAAAAAATCGAAAAATTACGCACGGACCGCGTCGACAAAATTATGGCTCTCGCTGATTTCAGTGGATGTAATAACAAGGAAATTGACAGCATAAGAAGTATAGTTGAAGACTTTTCTGGGGTCTTCGATCTCGAAGGCGAACCTCTGCATTCAACTCATCTAATAAAACATAAAATTGAACTTACATCCAACAGTCTCATACAAAACAAACGCTACAGATATCCACCAATTTTAAAGGAGGCAATGGAGGTCGAAGTACAAAAACTCCTCGACCAAGGCATTGTCGAGCCATCTAGATCAAACTCCTCCTCTCCCATGTGGATAGTTCCAAACCGATCAGACAAAAAAGGTAATAAAAAATGGCGCCGTGCGACGAACTTCAGGCAGCTCAACGAACTCACAGTTGGCAGTTCGCATCCCCTGCCATTCAAAAGCGACATTCTAGAACATCTTGGAGCATCCAATTATATTACGGTAATGAATCTCAAACAGGGTTATTTCCAGATCAAAGTGCACCCAGAATCAGCCCAATTTACTGCATTTTCCGCTCTAGTTGAAAAAAATGGCCATCCACACCTACAGTACAACCGTATGGCCATGGGACTTAAAGAAGCCACCGCAGCGTTCACCTGAGCAATGGCGTTAGCCATGGCTGGGCTTCAAGGTGAAAAGATTCAAATATACCTCGATGATTTAATGGTATTTGGCGAGATACTCGAAGAGCACAACAAACGACTCAGACGAGTACTTAAACGGTTACTCGAAGCTGAACCCGAAATGGGACGATTAAAACCGATCCTGAAAAACTCGACTCAGTACGTAAATACCCTAGACCAACAAATACTAATAAAATAAAACAATGGCTTGGATTTGTAGGGTATTACAGGCGATTTATCCCTAACTTTGCAAAAATAGCAAGAATACTGTCCAAACTGCTGCGACAAGGCACTAAGTTTATCTGGAATACAGAACAGCAAGAATCGTTCGAAAAACTCAAAGATATTTTATGCAGCGAACCCGTGCTCAAAACACCCAATTTAGCACAACCTTTTATAGTCACCACCGACGCCTCTGACTATGCTATTGGTGCCATACTAAGTCAAGGCAAACTTGGTCAGGATCGCTTATGTGCTTACGCGTCGAGATGTCTACGCGGAAGCGAATTACGCAACCCAACGTACGATAAAGAACTGTTGGCCGTCGTATTCGCAAAAGACCAATTTATGCACTACCTACATGGAAGAAAATTTACCGTCGTGACTGACCACGAACCACTCAAGCACTTCCACACAACGAAGAAATTAGACTTACGAGTTGGTCGTTTAAAAGCCGCCCTTCGTGGTTATACATTTGATATAATTTATCGACCAGATTAGCAATAATTAGAGATCTAGAAATACTTTCGCTAAAAGAATGGGCCCTATTCAGCGAGATATTTGAACGCATATTTACAGGAATTCCATTAACAGCAGTATTCTACCTAAACAATCTGCCAGTTCCTCCAACTGAAGATAGATATAGAATCATAAAAGAGTACCACGAACCTGCTATAGGCGGTCATCGAGGCAACGGCAAAACATAAAAAAGTCGCACGCGACTTCTACTGGCGTAACTTACGACCGGATGTAAAATAATTCATACAAAGATGCGCCGTGTGCCAAAGCAACAAACTGGTGCGATATAAAACATGTCTCCCGATGATCATAAGCAATACACCCTCTAGACCATTCGCTCAGTTATCGCTTGATTTTTACAGCATAAGACACACTAACTAAATATATCATCCTCACACCAGTGAAATACGCTAACGCCAAAGAAGTTGCCCGTGCCATGACAGAGAAGATTATAGCCTATTTCGGTCCTCCAGCATCCAAAATAAATTACTTGATGAATTTGCCAAGATATTCAAAATTAACAAGTACTGTACAACAGCATACCACCCACAATCCAACGGTGGAATTGAACGCATGCACCATACGCTTACAGAATACTTCAGAAAATACGTAGAAAAAACCACAGACTGGCCAAAATGGACGACCATATGCCAACACGCATATAATTATACGGAGAATGAAAGTTCAGGATACATGCCCCATGAACTCCTGCTAGGCTTCAAACCGCGAACCCGATCCAGTTTTCCACCTAGCGATCACTTCGAAACATACAACGACTACGTAACTGAAATGACTACCAATCTAGCGCAAATTCAAACTATAGCAGCTATGAATTTTATTCAATCCAAATATCGATCTAAATTCTACTATGATCAGCGTCTAAACGCAAAACAATTCAGAGAATGCGAGATAGTCAGACTGTTAAAAGAACCCAAAAAAGCAGCCTAGCGAAAGAATACGAAGGACCATGTGAAATCATAAAAGTAAACAATAAAACACACAATGTCGTAATACAAAACAGTAAAATAACAAAAACGGTTCATGCGAATAAACTTAGAAGAGCAATAGATGTAATAGTTGACAATGCAACGATTTAGATCATTTTTTTTATTTTTAGCGCGGCTATCGGACGCGGTAAACCAAAAAAAATGAAATCAATCCATCACCCTCTTAAATAATAATAAAATAAAACAAAATTACCAATATAAACAACTCTGCATTTTTGCAGGGCTAACCATGGAAGTATGCAAAGCCGTTCAGCCAATATACGTGAACCAGGAGAGGATTATATTACTAACATAAATAATAATCCGGGTTTAATAACAGAAAAGATTAGACCCCTAGACATATCAAACATTGAATGGAGAGTCATACAGAAAATAAATCTAAAACCATTTTTTTATACGAGTATTAAACTTCTAAGTATGTTAGAACACATTGACATCCTTTGCAGTCCTATCCTAGAACCGTGCACAATGTATCCACGCCTCGAGAGTCTAAAATCAGAAATTCTCACAATCGAGCAACAAGCCGAACGCATCGTTTACATGCTACAAAGCCACGAAGATAATAGAGAAGGTTCACGAAAACGTAGATCTCCCCTACCCTTCGTAGGCAAAATAACGAAATTTTTATTTGGTCTGCTTGATGAAAATTCAGAAGCAGAGTTGCAAAATGCGATAGAAACCACAGCCAACGATACGCATAAACTCGCCATCTTATTAGAGAACCAAACCGACTTGGTCGAGCACGAACTATCAAGTATTACAATAAAGCAAAACAACTTACAAAAGGCAATTAAGACCTTATCGACCAACATGCGCAACAATATTCACAGGCAAGCTTTAAATAACGCAATAGAAATCTTGACCGACAACGTACTTCAATTCAAGCTAAATACAGAAATCCTAACTGTCGCTATATTATTCGCGTCCCGAATTGTAATACACCCACGTTTTATGTCCCCAAACTTTGTCAAAAGATCTGTCGACCTAGTTCGCGATACAGTACTTATTGCTGAATTTCCATCGTGGAACGGTATACCTTCAGTTATTCAACTTGCTAACATCTCTCGCCCATCAATCATATTCACTAACCATACACTTATTTATCGGCTAGCTATACCATTATTAAACCCTCAAAAATTTGACCTATTTAAAGCCTGACCAGTACCAGCCCATCAAGAAACAATGAATAGTACATACACCTTTGCCTATATATGGCCTGACACACAATATATAGCCATTAGCAAATCACACAAAGTATACATACCTTTCACACAATTTAAAATCGATGCCTGTCGATCACTCAATTCGTTACTTATATGTCAACATACCGAACCTATTCGATCGATCAATACAGATGTCCCATGCGAAGTAAAATTTTCAACAGATATAGTACTAAATAACTTAAATAGTTGTAATATTAGACATACATTATAAATACATGGATTTTCTCTACTAGTAAAGCAGAACTTCTTTTCATTCAGTGCAAACAGTTCGAACAAATTACACTAGAAATACAAAATACAGGCATACTCAAATTGCGTCCCGGTTGTTCTGCATATTCCTTAAATGCCCAGCTGTACGCTGATAGAGAAATCATTTAAAAAAATCCAATACTAAACTTTAAACAAATAATGCTTAAGGGGGTCGCGTACTCAATTTTTACCAACCGTTGGTTGAAAAATACTTCAATCTAGATAAATATAAAGAATTTCGACAAACTAGAAGATAGGTGCCCTTTCTTTTGTAGTTAGGTATCACTGTGCAAAGTTTCTATTTATTATATTGAGGCATTGAAGAGAAAACCTTGTATAAAAAGCACTATCTACGGCGTCCACATAATGAAAAGCAAGGTTTTCTCTTACAGGCATTAATAAAATGACTAGAAACTTTGTATAGAAGTAAATAATTATCTAATAAAGGGCATCTAACTGTTTGTTTTGCATAGTTTTATAAAACTAAAAGTGTTTTTATTATCATTATTAAAATAATATTTTACGCTAGATGGCAGTACGCACGGATCATGGCAAGCTAGAATATGCTTTCGCCGCCGCCACTATCGACATCACGCATGCGCATGTGTTTCAGATTCGAGACAAATAGCCGAGCAAAATAATTTGATTTGACTCCTATAAAATTTTTAATTACGTGTCATACTGATACTCATATTATGACTAGTTGAATTTTCGACATGGCAAATTGAACCGTACTACGTATTTATCATAGATTCAATGTAAAAGGAAACGTTCTGCTATCGTTGGTCTTGAGTGTAATGTCATATTTTTTCAGTATGTAAAAAAATAAATACGTATAATCGAAATACGTACAAATTCCGTAAACCAAACATACGTAACATTTATTATATATGTATATATCGAAATATGGATTATAATAGATAATAGAAAATGCATATAAGTGAAATACGTTATTTTTTAATTTTTATATTGGAAAAAAATAGTCACACTATTTTTATTATGATGCTACCGACATAAGTGGTGCCATCTACGATCACTTCGATTACGACTTGCTATAGATGGCGCTCTTGATGATAGTTATCATTTCTTATATATAACCAGCATTACCGGCGATCAGAACGGTAAAATCGCAGAATTGAGTATGAGACCCCCTTAATGTTACATCTTTAATAATAACGGCAAACATATCAATGGCGTACGTCGCGCAAGCACATAGCACGTTACTATCACAAAGTACGAGTCAACCCCTCGATCCACTCGGAACAGACACCAATACACTAAGCGGAAGCACTCACCTTCGGGCCATTATCGAGAAAGCAAAAGAATTATCCCGTTTTAAATCAGTCACGTGCAAAATCGAGAACCTAAATGTTTTATCAATCTCTGGTTACATAATAATAGGAACAATAATTTTGGCACTCGTGGGTTTTAAATGCTTTCTTTTGAACGGGCAGAGACGTAGACAATAAAACATTAGGCGACGAAACGAAGACATCCCTCTTAATCTCGCAATGCAGGAATTAGCGAAAAATCGCAGAGCGGCTATCATTCCAGCGTAAGCTATGCAGTAGCCAATGTTAACATACGTTCAACAAAATATCATATCATGAATATAAACTTTTATGAAATAACTAAGTGAACATTAATTATATTTTATATATTACCGTTTTATAATTATTATATTCATGCATAATATTGTATTCTTTATGTAATCTACCCGAACATATGTTATCATAATGCATTAAATAACTTTATTGTTTCTCAATATTATGTAATTTTTACTATATCGCCACATACACATGTATACACAACACAAATAAACATTTAATTGCAAGCAGCACTGCGGCTGCATCATATAAACACGTATCGATATACGTCACAAACTCATATATCCACACACCACTCCATATTATACATACAATAGTTAGTAAGGACACTAACTCCGCGGCTTTGGACGTGTTACGGATGCGCTGAGAGGATAGCGGTGAACCTCACCGTACGAGGTAACGCGTCCATGCTTGCCTCAGCGTCGCGTATTCAAAACCTTCGTCCGGTGGTCCGCCACTCTCACGGCCCAAAAAGTGCAAGCTTGCACTGGCACCTGGCCGTGCGTAGCTCCTCGCAGACGCGCACCGAGACAGTAGACAGAGAGTCGAGGCCCAGCGTATCCACGCGAAAACCTACATCAGGTACGCAAGAGGCGACTCATCCGTAACATATTTTGATAATTTTTTAAAATTTTAACTCTAAATTCACCTGTGCATGTATTAATTACAAAGTATATATGATTTTAATCGGCGTTTCCGAGCTAAACTGCGTTATTCAATATTTTCTCAAATATTGCACAAAGCCCTCTTTTTAGTAGCTTCCTTGTATATCGCAAAGTCTTAAATTTTGCCAAAGGTATTATAAAATTAATTTAAGAAATATCGAAAATGAAAAAAATCGTTATTTGGGTAATTGTTTTTTTATTAGTTACGAGGCTCTAAAGTTAAGGCAGAAGAAAAACTTTGGGAAAATTGTATAATTTATGTGCTTTTTTTTTAATTGTAGCTAATTCCCTTTTATTCTGAAAAATTTTATTGGAGCTTATGGGAAATTAATTTTTTTGATTTTAATACATGCAGGCTTATGCGAAATTAATTCATTTGATTTTTGGAATACGGGGAACATATAGGAAACGAATTTTTGCGATTTTTGACATATGGGGGCTTATGGGAAATTAATTATTTTGATTTTTGACATACGGAGAACTTATAGGAAACTATTTTTTTTTAATTTCTACATATAGTTGCTTATGAAAAATTAATTGTTTTGATTTTTGACAAATGGAGGCTTATGGGATATTAAATCTTTTGATTTTTAACATCTGGGGAATTTATGGCAAATTATTCTTTTGATTTTAAAGAAAGATATCGCTATGCTTATTATATATACAATGATACTCACTTTTATTTTTATTGTATACTAAGAAAAAAGTAATGTTTAGTAATTAGAATTGAATTAATTTCACATATTATCATTAATATTGCTTATTACTTTTACACTTCTTCTTCTTTATTTACAAATCTAAAAATTATACTATATAGAATTTATTTAATTTCGTTTCTAATATTAATATAGTTATTAAATATAAAGCGAACAAAAAATGTAAATCGCGAGCAAAGCGAGCGTTATTTGCTAGTTTTTTTCCGTGGGAAAGTGGAGAAATCTTTCACAAGACGACGACGAGGGTCCGTACTCGCCGACAGTGCCGGAATCTTACCGGCTAAAACTCAAAACCCAACGCTTTCATCTGCCCAGCCCGGAACTGTTTTTCACATTACTTCAAGCTGGGAGGCATGTCTGTGACATGCGTCGTTCGTTCCTTATTCTTTCCGCCTACGTTGAGACTGCCACTTACCGTGAAACAGCCTTCATTGCGGTTTCGAACGCGCGCCGAAAGGTGGCACAGGTCCGGACCCCGCCATGTGAGATACTCCCTGAGCACCCTTTGATCGACAAAGGAAACATTGGGGAGCACTCTTGCAATTCTTAAGGTTGTGTCCAGGCTCGCCGCACTTGTAGCATGACGAAGACCTGTCCACTCCCTTACACTTCCGTTTTGTGTAATCGAAGTCTAGGTACCGATAGCACCTCTCGACCAAAACTCGATCCCGAACGCGACAGCTTACAAACCCGATGCAAAGATGTCGCATCGCATTTAGCTTGTCAGTGGTCTCGTGATCTAGCTTCACGATGGCTGTCTTTTGTTGATTGCGGTTGGGACTCAAAAGCTTCACCTCTCGGCTCTCAGGCGAAGACGCGAGAACTTTATTTAGGGCTACGACCACTTCGTTCCTCGTTGTGAGAGCGTCCAGGTCTCTTATCTCCAGGGTCACCCTTCGATCTCGGATTCTATCTTCTCCCATACCTTGAGTAGCCATGCAGACTTTCTCCGCGAATGCTGCTACGTCCGTCTTTTTGCTCAGCCGGAGCAGGACATCTCCCCGCCCTGTCGGCCGTACGCTCAGAACCTGGGCGCTACTGTCGTCCGGATTGACTTCCTTTCGGAGCTTCCCCAAGACTTCAGAAAACGTACGGTCTCTCGCGACAGTGACCACCAGAGTGGATACCGGCGCCATCTGGCGCTTTCTTCTATCAAAAGACGCCTGTCCCGACTTGACCGACGGCTTTTTTCCCGCCACTGACGCGGACTTGGATTGCTCCTTGTCCATGCCACGTGGTGGTACCTTCTTTCGAGGCTTCTTCTTCTTTCGGCTCTTAGAAATCTCGGGGAGGGGGCTTTGGGGGCCCTCTCTACTTCTCGTTTGAGCCTGCATTCTAGCTGTAGCCGTAAAGACGGCTTTAGCTATAATGTCTCTTCTCTTAGGCCGCCGACGATTCTCGTGACCAACTCGATAATCCTCGACTTGGCACTTGTAATCGTCGACTGCCGAAAACATCTTTTTGGTTTTCCCGTAGAACTCAAGGTAAGAGTGTCTACGGTCTTCAGCCCTGTCTTGACGACCATGGAGATGTTAGGCTGCTTTGCACAAGCAGCCAATATAGCCTGGAGTTCGCTCTTTAGATGGTCGTAAGTGGAGTCGATGTGCTCCTGCGCCTTCTCTACCTTCTCGTATTCCTTGCGGAATATTTCTATCTCCTCTTGCGATTCCTTACTATAGGCAAAGATGCCACTGATGGCACTACCAAGGCTGGTAACGTTGCCGCTTCGTAACCTGCTTGCGGATGCATTACTCAACATCTGTAACGACGGCTGCTGTTGGGGGTTTTCTTTCGAGGGCCGCACCTTTGACGTGTCCGTAGAACGCAGCACTTCCTCATCATTTTTCTTCAACTGTTTGGTCCACGGAGGCTATTTTGTTTAACCCTTACCCTTCACGCAAGCGTGATGAGCTTTCTTCCATCCGCCACCCGGGGGACGCGCTGCTTACGGGAACAGGAAACCCCGCGCGGGTTATTTGCTAGTTAATCAATTAATATTTACCTGTATTGTACATCAATCGCGTGTTACACAGTTTCATGCGAGGAAGGGACACGTTACATATATTATGAAAAAAAAAAAAAAATTTCATATTTATTGAATAATGTAACTTAATCTTTAGATTTTTTATTTGCACGCATAATTTAATTTTACTGTACAATAATACAAATTAGTTGCTTAAATATAATGTAAATATCAGAGAAAAATTTATAAATTATAATCTATTATACTATGGTTCTAGGTACAATTATTTAACTGTAGATGAGTTAATTAAAAAATAGTAATTTTTATCACTAGAGTAAAAAATAAAGTTAAATTTAATATATGCTTTATATCCGAGTGACAATCTCTGTTTTGCATATTTATGCAAAAAAATGCACTTTTACACATCATTGAGAATTAGTATTGTACGCATTTTATGAGTAAACTATATTTTTTAATCACAGTATTTGTGTAATTAAATTTTTCAAGGTTTTATGATAAAATAAGTTATCTTACACACTTAAATTGGTGCGTAAACTTGTATTATACATATACAATGACAAAAAATAGCGTTTACCACATAAATTCAAATCGAATTTTATATATTAACAGTATAATATACTATTCACGTATATTAAATTTGTTTTACATATGAAGTGTTTATATAGAGAAACATGGTATCCTAAAAATACTATTTGTTGAACAAAAAGTTCAAGCACATTAAAATAATACATTTGTCCGTCTTTGTCCGTCAACTTTGAGCACAAACAACGTTCTTATTTATGCTTGAAAAGGTCTGAAAATTTATAGACGAGTAAATACAAGATTCCAGCCCTAAAATTTCGAAATAACCACTTCTTTCTACCTTACTTTTTAATTTTAAAAAAGCGTGATATTTTTAAGATAATTTTTGTTTGAATGAGGTCTTGGTGATAGTCGTATCCATGAAAATTTCGACTCAAAATGTCCAAATAATAAAACTATATACATAAAAACTTCATTTTTCATCATTAAGGGGTTGTATGATCACCCTTAAATTACACATCTGCAAATAATCGCTCATTTATGGATTTATCTAAAAAAAATCGTTGCGGCTTTTGAAAATAGGTAAAACTGAGGAGAATCATATCTCAGATAATAAAAAACATCTTTTCTTTTATTATCTAAACTTGAATTTCGTTACCATTCAATAAAAAAGCACTAACGGTTGAAGATCGACAGTTTTTCAAAAATACTATGTTCAGTACCAGCATTTTATTTTCATCCCCAACTCACCTCTACAATCCTTATACACTCGAACAAAAGTGTTATGGAATTAGAATTTTTAAAAATTTACAAATGAAATATTATAAAACGTTGGTATTGAAAATTGTATTTTTTAAAAGCTGCCCATTTTCACCTTCCTGTGCTATTTTGTGGAGTAGTAATGAAATTTTCACCTTATATAACAATAGAAGACATTATTTGTATTATCTGCGATATGTTTTCCCCAGTTTTACCTGTTTTCAAAAGCCGCAACAATTTTTTTTCAGATAAATCCATAATTGAGCGATTTTTTGTAAAGATGTATTTGTAGGGGTCGTCATACAACCCCTTAATGAAGAAAAATTAATTTTTTATATATATAGCTTTATTATTTGCACATTTTGAACCGGAATTTTTGTGGTTCTAGCTATCACCAAGACTTTATTCGAGAATGCGATTTAAATACAAAAATTATCTTAAAAAATCACGTTTTTTTTAAATTGAAAAATAGGGTAGAAGGTGTGGTTTATTCAAAATTTTCGGATGTTGCGACTTGATTTATTTAATTATGATTGGAATCTAATAATCAGAATCCGGAATAAATAAGAAGGACAGTTTATTTTTGTGTTGACAATGAATTTATGATTTCGATAACTATTCGCCCGGTATTTTTGCTCGTGGTGTAAACGCGATCGTCGTTGGCTTTTAGCATCAAGTTGGGATTCGGTTGCGTCGAAAGTGCGCTAGACGTAACCGGATTCTTTTGTGCATGAGAAAGTTTATTCTACTTACAATTTCTAATATAGATATATATTATTAATTTATTTATTTATTCTGGACGTAATACCCTCACTCCTATAGTAGAGTATAGGGTGAATGTCGTGAGCGCTTACTCTACGATACAATTAAGTTTGGATGCTTACTTCCGGATTTTTTATTTAAAATACTAAATCTTAATTCTTCAAGACTTCGGTCACTAAAAAATAAAAATAGCTCTGAATAACTTAAGGCTCCAATCGTAAATGGTGTAGAGCGTATAACCATGGACGAAGGTGTCCATAAGAACCTTACAACAGTGAAATACAAATATCACTGCCATAACTCCAACGCAAAATGAGCAAATTTAAGGAAACATGATAAATGATGATTAAAATAATTATCTGATATTTTTTAGAAGGATTCTTTGTCTATGAGATTTCTAAATTGTCCGTTTTAATGGGTAAGATTTTGATGAGAGGCGTCTGACGATAGTTTCTAATAAAGATTGTTGCCTGGTCGGAAACATTAAATGATCGTGAAGCGGTTCAAGATCAGCGGCCGGATATATCGCTAGTTACGAAATTCCTTAATTCCTCATAACTCCAAGTGGAGGCTTCCATTGGTGGGATTACTTGAGGAGCCTTTGTGGTGGAAACATTGGGAGTAAGTTGGATCCACATACTATCTACTTCATGATAGATGGGACAACATTATTTCAATCTCGTAAAGTTCCGAGCGGAAATAAAATTCTGGTATTTGGCTTCATGAAGTATGAGTGATTGTTGCAAATCACAGGAAGTTCTTGATAACAAAAGCTTGGAGTGCGGATTTTGCAAGATACTGGATCACATTGGATCATATGAGCTACTTCTCCAGCTTGGATTGCAGTGAATTCGCGTTTTTTCATCACAGTATAGGCAAAAAGATCCGGATGGTTTTCTATATATGATAGAGAATTTAGAATAGTTTTACGCTTAAGGAGATAACGATGAAATACGGAGACTTTGTACAAATTTATAAATTGAGTTTGCACGTGACAAGCGAATTTCGGTAATTATTAAAATATGCTGTAAATAGAATATTTTGAACATTGAGGAATCTACGTTTTGAAAAACTATTACCTTGTAAGGTTTCGAAAATAAAAAATTTAGGATGTTCTGTGGAGTACAGATTGTGCCCACAGACGGAAATCGAGCCTGTTTTAGCGAGACCGAATTGAACATCAGAAGAATTTGCAAAGTAAATCATAGGATTGTTGAGATTATTACCATGTATTTTAGTGCTGGTATCTTCGTATAAAACGACATACTGTTCGAAATTGCAATGAGTAGCAGGAATATAGGTCCAGAAATGATAATTTTCTTGAAAGTCAATACAGAAGCCTTTTTTATAAGAGCACTCTTTATCTACAGAACCCGCTAAAGTGAGTATTCGGTGGTTTGTCGCATTAACATATAGTTCACGAATAACTAATTGATAATAATTTAAATAACCAAACTTAATCATATCATTACAAGTCCCTCTCGTGATTAATTTGTTAAACCTAGAGTCACCATCGTGTACAATAGATACGTGCGAGTGTATTCCACAATATTTAATAGTTTTATCGATTTTAATTTTACAACTAAGGATTTCGTTTAAACATAGTCTTCTTATTGCAAGAACTGCACGTAGACCTATGAGGTGCTGGGTTTGGCAGCATTGACATCACAACTTACAATCTTTAATGATGAATCAGATGCTATGTTCAATTTTTGCTCGCATCACTAGTACCCATTCAAGCTGTGAGTGGATTGTAGATAATGATAATAAAAGTACCAGCTCAGTTAGTAAATATGACGTGATGGAGAATTCAATTAATCTGAAAAGTTTTACGGTAGTAATTCTAGTCTTACAATATTAGGTCTACAAACTATGTATTTCTATACATGTGATTGCTACAATAATAATTGTACAATAATAATTGATTAAATAAAAGTGATATTAATCTTAGAACAGAACAAACAATATAGTTTAACTATTCATAAATCATATAGATAAATCCTCATGGATTTAAACTAAATAGTACCATGGGTGTGTTCAAATGGTGTAAAATGCGTTACATCGTGAACGCTGGTATTATAAGTAAAGGAGACACATTCGCACCATGTGACCCATTGTCTTGTACCTGAATCATAGTTTTTTCAATATTATTTTAGAAAGATACAACCGAACCGTTGGATGAGAAACGAAAAGCTCTGGTATTAACCGTTAGAGTTTTGAATGATTTTCCTCCGTTTCTGATAAAACCAGATATTGATAATAGAGTGTAGATAAGACGAAGTCTCGCCTGGGGTATAGCATTTAAATCATAATTAGGGTCGAGCATTTCGATCCTATCTATGGATTGGTTACACGATTTAACCTTGAAACAAGCGTTTGGTTAGTTTTGTTAGTAATGATATCATCGATAAAATCTTTTAATGATTCGTCATTGATTACTGGATCTGGATCTGGATTTAGGAATGGATCGGGAGGATCAGTCTTGTAGTTATCAAGTAATCGATGACGAAAGTTTCGAAATTTGAGTGAAAATTAATGTAATTAATAATTTTTCGAGGATTTACATGAAAAGTCCCATGTTTGAGGACTATTGTCTACACCTGTCAGAATTGAAATAGTAAGGTTTTTTGTCTCGATGCGAGGATTACGGTTTCAGAGTGATCATCTGTCTGAGATACAGGAAGATACGGCAGCGCGAGGCAGGAGAGTGATTGATTTTCTGAAGATTGATCTAATAAATGGACAGTATAACATGACTGCATCGGAATATTCACTGAATCGCATTCCACGTTGGGTTATTCATCTAGATCAGGTAAAAGAGGGCACAGCTCTAGAATAATAGATAAAGCCTCGCCTTCCGCATCGGGTTTCCCATTAGCGTGAACTTGGACTTAAAAAGATTCCGATTTGCTTGATAAATCATCGAACTTGTGTTTATATACAATATCAAAAGCATTCGCATCAAGGTATTCAATGTAAGTAAAACAGGTTTGAGAGCTTAGATGACAACTAACTAGATAATTTAACTCATCAAATATAGTTGATCCTATTGAACTATTTGATTGATTTTGGCTGAATGATTCTACTAAATTCTTGGAGACTTGATTTATATCTATGGTATTGAAATTTGCATCGGATTATTAATTTCGGAAATCTTCACTAGCGGGGTCTCATTTTCTGAAGAACTCTGTTTATTGAAGGAAAAACTTAAATCATTAGATTCATCATATTTTGATGCAAAATGGACTGGTTGAACTTCTCTATCTGATTGAGCTGCTATGCGATACGGCTCCGCGAAAGGATTGAATGATTTGTATACTTTAGATATGGTCCAGTGAACGGACAGGATTATATGGCTCCGCGAGAATATTCACTGATTTGCATTTCTTGTCGGATTGTTCATCTGGATCATGTAAAGGAGCATATGGTTCTGGGATAATAGATACAATCCCGCTTTCCGTATCGGAATGCTCATTAACAGATGGTACATCTTGGAAGAATTTGGATTTACTTACTAGAATATCGTGCTCATTATTCAATTTATTATAAAGATTGTTGATACCAAAATTGTTGATCGATTGGATAAAACTAGTTAATTCTGATATAGATTCATCCTTTGATATTTTATAACAGGATTTATGATTGTTAGTCTTCGATATATTAATAACTGGAATGGATTTACAAATTGAAGGATTCAAATTACACACGGGTTGGCAACTCCATCTCTAAAGCCTTGTTGGATAGAAGCAATGCCCTACTCGCCACGTTCAAGGTTCATATTTCCCGATAAGTTTATTTTATTTTGGATGTTTTTATTAATGTTCCGTGATTTCCGTCTCCGTCTAGGATATGGGCAATCCCATAAAACATATCCGGGCTCCTTGAAATAATTATAAATTGGACTACTCGAGCAGGAAATATAACTATGGTCCGAAAAGGTAACTTGATTGTTTTGACAGTGTTTTACGCGATCTCGTTGTATTTGCTTTTCCATTGCAATGACTATGTCAAAGACTTCGGATAAGGTTTTATCGGAATTAATATTTAAATTAGGACGTTAATTCGGCGATAAAGCATTCTATAATATTTTTATCTATTTCATCTTGTTCAGCTTGAGTAAATAATAAGTTACCTTCTAGTTTTTTCCTCTCAAAAATAGCTTCTCGTAAATCACGCGTTTCTGAAATATAATCTAGTATATGTGATCCCAGTTTTTTATGTAGCGCATCTAATTTACCTCTTGGATTATTTAATGTTTCAACGGGTGCAGAAATTCGTTTTAGCCGACTAATTAGCTCGTCTAGATTATTAAAAATTCGTCCTTCTATAGCGACGAAACCCTAGTAGAAATTTGAATCTAAGAACTAGGAATTAAACATTGGTATTAAATACCTTGTGATGAAACGCTTTTTCACACATTTTTTAACATTTAATAGAATTACCATAACCTTCAAACGTTTGAATAATATTTCCAGCTTTCCTGTAGCAGTAAACTTCAAAATTCCTATAGTTGCGGGTGGGTTTTTAATGTTTTCGTCTGATATACAACTAGTTTCTGTTCTATTTCCATTATTTACGTAGATAAATGCGATTATATTAGATTTTTTTCTTGTCCATTTTTAATAGACATTTAATAGCACATAACTAGACTGAACTTTAATCTATTTGTATAAGCTAAAAATTAGCTCAAAACAAAATATAAATTATATTTTAGTCTACTTAATGGTTAAAAATTGGGAGAAAAAGCGTTTCACCGGGAGGATACAAATGGGCACATTTTGCGCCTATTTTTCACCCATTTTTCGACCATTCTGTTCAGAATATCTATTTATTACCTATTTAATGGAATAAGATTTCTACTAGGGAAGCATTATCTTTCAATTTATTTTGTACCAAACGTAAATAGTCGTATTGTAAGGCTGTAGGCAAAGAATTATATGCGCGTTTTAGTGCACCAATAAATGGAGTTAGGGCAGAACCGTCGAAAACTGGGACTAAACTTAGGGCCTCTTGCAAATAAATCTGATTAAGCATAAATCTGTTACTTACCGTTGTTTGGATGCGCATTTGAATGTCACGATTTTGGGACTTAAATTGATGTAGAGAATTTTTAATTTGATTAAGCAACCGGACCGTATCATTCTGGTTAGGGGTCGTCGATTGACCTGCCATTAATAAAATAGATTTTTCATTTTCTAGTTTTTTAACGGTTTTATTTTGTTTTGCTAATTGTAATTAAAGATCTAAATATTGTCTTTTTTCATTTTGAATGATAGACGTTGTTTCGTTGATAAACCTTTGGGGTTTCAAAATTATTTCGTTCTTGCATTTTGTAATTTAAGTTTACTTTAAAAGAGCTCTGATTTTATCAGCTGTGTATTCGTAGTCAGTAGACATATATCTTTTAATTGTTTATACGTATAATTAATAATCAAGTAAGGGAGACGACCAATGTAGTTAAATAATAGACAGCTTATCTTTATTAATCGAGTCAAGGAATAAAAATATTATTTTATTATTTTTTTCCTAATGAAACAGCAAATTCAATTAAATTAAGGATATTTTGTTAAAACCAAGATTCGCCAAATTGAGTGCATGAATAGTTATTTGTATGTTAAAATTTACTCATTTATTTATTTATATGTATTCAAATAGGTTAGGAAAAACAAATTTATTATTTTTTTTAACATGAAATTTAAGCACTTACACACAGTTGTCAAACAAACGCAATAAAGTTGATCTGATTACCTCACAACAATAATTAAATCACGTATTCGCGTTATAAAAAAATTTATTTTCAGTTATACATTAGATCAACAAATAATTAATTGGGTAAAACACAAAAAGAAAAATTAATTAGTAGTTACAATTAAAAGGTTTAATACAGTTCAATTTTTTGACTTTATTTTTATAAGATTTAAAAATTTTTATTTTATAATTACACCGGCACACAAAAAAAGGGTCGTTTTGAACCATGTCAGGGTCAAGGTCAGTTCAAGGTCAAATTGGGAAGAAATCGTTTAAGAAGAGCAAAATGCCATACCTTTATTTTTCCAGGTCGCTGAATACGAATCTGAGGTCTGTTTGACCTCATCGTCCAAAGTTTTGCCACAATTCATCTTAAATATTAAAAACATCGGAAAAGTTTTTCGTCATTATTAGGTCACATATGCATGTATTTTGACGTGGTATTTTGTTAAATTCTTTATAATAAGCATAGGTGGCAAAATTGTGGTGATTTGAAAATGATAACGTTCCTCCTAGATCAACATCACGATTTACAAGTATCCGTGTTTCTTGTGTTTATGGGATAGTAGAGATCGCGCGAATCATTACAAAAAAGGTTTGGCAAGCAATAGCAGGTCTCAAACCAGGAAATCACAATATACTAAAACAGCCTTGTTGATCCATCAAAAGTATTACTTCCGCCTCTCCATATAAAACTCAGGTTAACGAAACAATTTGTGAAGGCTTTAGATAAGGAAGGACAATCTTTTTAATACCTGACAAATCAATTTCCTCAATTGACTGAAGCTAAGTTGAAAGAAGGGATATTCGATGGACCTCAGATCAGAAAACTATTTTACGATGAACATTTCATAAATACAATAGATGATTTAGAAAAAGCTGCATGGCTTAGTTTTCGAACTGTTGCTCGAAACTTTTTGGGAAATGAGAAAAGTGCTGACTATGATGCAATCGTAGCAAATATGGTAAGAAACTTTCAGCGTTTGGGATGTTTGATGAATATTAAACTTCATTTCTTAGATTCTTATGTTAGCTATTTTCCAGAGAATTCAGGTGATTACAGTGAATAGCAAGGTGAGCGTTTCCATCAAGATCTCAAAGAAGTCGAACGGCGTTGGCAAGGAAAATGGGGCGTAAATATGATAGCAGACTACTTTTGGCTACTGAAAAGAGACACTGAAGATAACAGTAATTTGAAAAGGATTAGAAATCCACTACATAGATCCTTTGAAAACAAAAGAGAACTTACAAGCGAAAGAAGAATTAAGCAGTTTTCTCAACTGCAATAACCAGCGCTTCGATTAGAAGAGACTTGAATCTTATAAAACTATAAGAAAGATAAAAAGTAACTAAACTACTACGTCAAAATACATGCATATGTGACCTAATAATGACAAAAAAACTGTTCTGGTATTTTTAATATTTTATATGAATTGCGGCAAAATTGTGGGCGATGAGGTCATACAGACCTCGGATTCGTATTCAGCGCCCTGAAAAATATAAAGGTATGGTATTTTGTTTGGCTTAAATGGTTTCTTCCCAATTTGACCTTGAACTGACCTTGAGCCTGACATGATGGGGTCAAACCGACCTCGGATTCGGATACAGGTATGTTTTTCGCTTTTTTTGTGTGCCGGTATTATTGTTATTACAATATATATATGGGGTATTCCACGTGAAGTGGTCCGATCAAAATTTGAATATGCACCAAATTTTGGGTACACATTGCAAATTTTTCTCAGAATACAGAAAAAATTTTTTAATTATTTTCAAAAAGTAATTTTTTCCAAGTTTTTCCACACCAGCTGGGATTACCGCTATTTAACTCAAAATCTATCAACTTTTACTATAGAACATTATATGCAACATTCGTTGCTAAATGTGTCTAGAATTTATTATTCTGGGTTACAATTCCTAATTTCAAGGTCAATGTTATATAAACTACATGTCAATAATCAATTTAAAAAAAGTGTAAGTGCGCCACAATTGATTTTTTTATCCAAAAGTCTAAAAGAAAGCTTGGAGCAATACCTTTCAAATGGTCTGTAGCATTTTTATGGCCTTCAGTTCATGTTAAAAGTTATGATAATTTAAAAAAACACGAAATTTTTTTAATAATTTATATGGTAATTACCAAGTCAATTTTAGTGAATTTTTTCTCTTTTTTAAATTATCATAGCTTTTAACAGAATTAAAGGCCATAAAATGCTACAGACCATTTGAAAGGTATTACTCCAAGCTTTCTTTTAGACTTTTGGATAAAAAAATCAATTGTGGCGCACTTACACTTTTTTCAAGTTGAATATTGACATGTAGTTTATGTAATATTGACCTTGAGATTAGAAATTCTAACCAAGAAAAATAAATTCTAGACATAAATAGCAATGAATGTTACATATATGTTCTATAGTAAAAGTTGATAGATTTTAAGTTAAATAGTAGTAAACCCAGCTGATATTGATAAAAACTTGGAAAAATTCACTTTTTGAGATTAGAATGACTTTTGAGCAAATAGATTCCAGTACCTAAAAATTTTTTTCTGTATTCTGAAAAACATTTGCAATGTCTACCCAAAATTTGGTGTATTTTAAAATTTTGATCGGACCACTTCGCGTGGAATATATCATATATATTATATATATGGGTGGTTCTCTGTGACATCGAAGATGAAAAAAATAAATTTTGCTATAACTGTGGGAATATGTTTTAGAGGTATCCAGTAGTTCTCCTGAATTTTTTCAGATTTTTTCGGGACCATTATTTTAAGTTACAGAGAGTCAAAGTTGACATTTTAGCACTTTTTTGCATTATATGCCCATTTTCATGAATTTGTAGCTCCCAGGGGATGCATTTTTCACTAAAAACAAGAATATGACTTTTTTGTAAAATTTTCTAAATTTTTCATTAAAAATACTTTTAAAGTCATAAATATATGCTGTCACACTCTTGTAAGCCATTTAAACCTTAAATAGTGAAAATCAGCAATTCTGCTCCGGACTTTGTGTTTGTAAGCAACTTAGAGATTAAAATGTATCAGTGACTAACAATAAATAGTATATTTTAGTAATATTGAGGAATAATAGTGCAGTAGTAATATGTTTTAGAGGTATCCAGTAGTTCTCCTGAATTTTTTCAGATTTTTTCGGGACCATTATTTTAAGTTACAGAGAGTCAAAGTTGACATTTTAGCACTTTTTTGCATTATATGCCCATTTTCATGAATTTGTAGCTCCCAGGGGATGCATTTTTCACTAAAAACAAGAATATGACTTTTTTGTAAAATTTTCTAAATTTTTCATTAAAAATACTTTTAAAGTCATAAATATATGCTGTCACACTCTTGTAAGCCATTTAAACCTTAAATCTCTCTGGAATCCTAATGTTGTCTAAAAATATATTAACATTATTATTAAAATATCTGAATATCCATATTTAATACAAAAAGTATATAAATAAATCGGATCTGAGATTATAATGAGTAATATGATTACGTGACAGTGACAAGTTTGTGAAATTCAAACAATGTATTGCTGAATAATAATAATAATAATGTTGATACTTTTATAGTAATCCTTCAGATTAGTATTATAATTCTTGTAAGGGATGTAAAACTAAAAATCCAGCATTATAAATGTTTAAAAATTAATTTTTTACATTTGTATAATAATATTTATATTTGTAGCAGCTTACAGGGGATTAGATGGATACTGAAACAAGTGAAGATACTTTTCTACCACTCCAAGGTAAGTGCACAAATTTTTTTGCAATGATCATGCTAATAGATTCATCGTTATAAGGCAACAAATATACATTTCTATTAATATTTTGGGCACTTTTCCCGGATATTTTGACCATAAGTGATCTTAATGATTTAGACCCACTCTGGAAATTTTTAGGCAGTTTCTGACTATAAAAAGACATCTTTTAGACAGTATTAGGTTACCAGAGTCCGGAGCAGAATTGCTGATTTTCACTATTTAAGGTTTAAATGGCTTACAAGAGTGTGACAGCATACATTTATGTCTTTAAAAGTATTTTTAATGAAAAGTTCGGAAAATTTTACAAAAAAAGTCATACTTATGTTTTTGGTGAAAAATGCATCCCCTGGGACCTAAAAATTCATGAAAATGGGCATATAATGCAAAAAGTGCTAAAATGTCAACTTTGACTCTCTGTAACTTAAAATAATGGCCCAGAAAAAATCTGAAAAAATTCAGGAGAACTACTGGATACCTCTAAAACATATTCCCACAGTTATAGCAATATTTATTTTTTTCATCTTCGATGTCACAGAGAACCACCCATATATATCTACGTTTAATAGATTTTATATATATGTATACATTTTTTTAAACTATAAAACAAGTACATAAAAATTGATTGTTTAAAGTTGACCGGAAACAGAGATTTTAACCTTTAGACTGCCGGGATTTCAAGGAGCATATCACCCTCAGAAAACTGGTATATAAGGTATCTTATATCAATGATTGATCATGCACAAAGTGTCAATCAGGGGATGCGTCAACATATTGATTTTCCGGCAATCTAAAGGTTAAAGGAAATAAGCAGCGATTAGATATGCTTAATTAGCGAGCGGCCTAATCAATTTCGTTTAGACTTATATTGGGTGACTTAAACCGAATATGTAATAATAAATAATATTTTATAATAAATTATATTTAGTAATATGTAATGGTAATAATTTAAAGGATTGCAGTTATATGAAAGTATTTTTTTAAATCTTTTATAAGCAATAGTATTAGTAATAAAGAAAGAAAAGAGAAGGGGAAAAAATTCCTTAATGAACAAAAATAAATTGTTTTAATGTCACGTGTTATTTCACATAAGAAACTTTCTATGCACTCATTTCGCCTTATTTAACAACACTAAATTCACTTTTCACTTAACACGATTTTCCTAACTATCATTTGATAAAAGAGTATTTACCTTAAAACTGTGCAAAAACAGATAAAATGTGTATATAAATGTATAAGTATATGTTATATATGTGAATGTTTTTAGAATAATACCTTAGAATTAGATATATGCGTATATTTCAAATTTATAAAGATAATAATTTATAAAAATACATGAAAATTTGAATTGTTATTCGATTATTACTATAAAAATTAAATTCGTTTGTTTTTCGTTAATAGTTAAATACAAATTTTAATTTGAACAAGTGGTTTTTGTAATTGTATATGAAGTGAATAAATTATACATGTATATGTTTCAAATTTACAAAAGTAATAATTTATAAAAATAAATAAGAATTTAAATTAATATTATATTGTCGGAATGGAAAAATTAAATAAATTATTAGGTTTATTAATAGTTAAACATGAATTTGAAAATGAAAGAATAAATTTTATATCTGTTTATAAAAAGTGAAGAATAAAAATAAAAAGTTTTGAATAAAGCAATAAAAATGTGATTATACTTACTCCTATTTTGAACAGGCTAATTCCGGAGTTCCTTTAAAATTTTCTTGAATTAAAGGCAGATTTGGTCGAATCCCACCGCTTTGTTACAAATTATTACGTCTTGATTTATTTATTTGTGGTTGGAATCCAATAATCAGAATCCGGAATAAATAAGAAGGATAATTTATTCCTACGATAAAAAATGTGTTTACAATGAATTTATAATTTCAATAACTATTCGCCCGGTATTGTTGCTTATGGTGTAAACGCGATCGTGGTGAACGAGTAACTGCCGATTAGCGTAGTTTCTTTACTTGAAAAAAGTCAAGTTTACTAAAAAAACTACGCTAAGCACACGTCGACGAACACTTGCAATGCGTTCATCGGTTGCCGAAAAGTGCAATTCGGCAAGTTAGCTTTTTGCATCAAATTGGAATTCGGTTTCATCGGATGTGCATAGACGTAACCGGATCCTTTTGTGCATGAGAAAATTTATTCTACTTATAATTTCTAATATATATATGGGAGATTCCATGTGAAGTGATCCAGTTAAAAAATAGAATTTTGTTTTAATGTATGAAATCAGTAAAAAACTACTTGAATAGAGTGTAGCTAAATTTTTAGACCTGAATTACAATTAGTACCAAAGCTGTAGCCAATCAAAAAATCGAATTTTTTGAAAAAATTGACTTTTTGGCCATGTTTATCACTTAATAACTCAAAATCTAACAATTTTTTCTTATATACATTACATTTGAAAAAGTTTATAAATTTCAAGAAGAATCTGTTGAAATATTTCATTTATATTAGTTTAACATATTGAATATAATTATAATTAATAAAAACCTTTGTAGTAAAAAAAGGGTTGTATGATCAAAAATATTTTATCCATCCAAGAATTTAATTCATCGATGATTAATTACCTACAAAGTGATGCAAAGTTTGAGTGCGGCAGAGCATTTCAGACAAAGTTCTGGTGTTTTTAGGCAAATTTCTTAAAAAAAGAGAGTGAATGCATTTTAAGAAAAAAACAGAGTAACCGTATACTTGCATTCAAACAACATGGCACTATTATTCTTCAATAATTCTAAAATATACCATTTAATGTTAGTTACTGATACTTTTCAATCTCTAAGCTGCTTACAAACACAAAATAGTAGGTATAAGTAGTTATACCTGTTATATAATAGAATAAATACCTGAAACTTATTAAAATTCCAATAAATCCAATTATATAACAGGTATAACTGCTTATACCTATTGCTTTGTGTTTGTAAGCAGCTTAGAGATTGAAAAGTATCAGTAACTAACATTAAATAGTATATTTTAGTAT
This sequence comes from Theocolax elegans, assembly GCA_026168455.1. Taxonomy (NCBI): domain Eukaryota; kingdom Metazoa; phylum Arthropoda; class Insecta; order Hymenoptera; family Cerocephalidae; genus Theocolax; species Theocolax elegans. The sequence continues at coordinate 35,111,845 of CM047429.1, forward strand.
TATTGAAGAATAATAGTGCCATGTTGTTTGAATGCAAGTATATGGTTACTCTGTTTTTTTCATAAAATGCATTTGCTCTCTTTTTTTAAGAAATTTGCCTAAAAACACCATAACTTTGTCTGAAATGCTCTGCCGCACTCAAACTTTGCACCATTTTGAAGGTAATTAATCATCGATGAATTAGATTCTTGGATGGATAAAATATTTTTGATCATACAACCCTTTTTTTACTACAAAGGTTTTTATTAATTATAACTATATTCAATATGTTAAACTAATATAAATGAAATATTTCAACAGATTCTTCTTGAAATTTATAAACTTTTTCAAATTTAATGTATATAAGAAAAAATTGTTAGATTTTGAGTTATTTAGTGATAAAAATGGCCAAAAAGTTATTTTTTTCAAAAAATTCGATTTTTTGATTGGTTACTGCTCTGGTACTAATTGAAATTTAGGTCTAAAAATTTAGCTACACTCTATTCAAGTAGTTTTTTACTGATTTCATACATTAAAACAAAATTCTATTTTTTAACTGGATCACTTCACATGAAATCTCCCATATATATATTATTAATTTATATATATATATATATATTATTAATTTATTTATTTATTCTGGATGTAACATCGGTTTGATTCTAAAAGAGCACACCTAAAAATACCCGTCTATAAATTTTCAGATCTTTTCAAGCATAAATAATAAAGTCGTCCTTGCTTAAAGTTGACGGACAAAAACGGACAAATTGAATGAATAAAGATATTGCTAAAATCATATATGAAAAAGGTTATAAATTGTAACAGAAGCTTATTACTTAATAAGTGTTGAATATAATAATGGAGGCAAAATTTCAAATACGGAATTTCTCATATAATGACATATAAAATTCATTATAAAGTGCTTTTGTCCATACTATAAAATAATTGTTTTTGAGAATCAAAATATAGAAGAAATTGCTCAATTCCATGCTTATTTTAAGATCACTGCATCCTAATTTACTGCATGAGAAACTAAATTTAAATGCATGTATGAATATGTTTATATATTACTATAAATTATATTAACGTTTGTTACAATTACTAACAGTATAATGTTAAGATGCATTTTTATACAGTATTGCTGAAACATTTTTTGTATGTATTATAAAACAACAAAGTTTTTAATAGTATAAGTATTATATTATTCGTTATTCTGAGTCAATAATGATATTTCATATGATTTCATAATTTAAATTTCGCTTTATACAAAAGTAACTCGAGAATATTTGTTAGCTTTCTAAGATTGTCCAGAATTATTTATTTACGGATTAGAAATTGGTTAATTTGGAACATTATTTTGATAAATCAAATTAATCAGCAACATCAATATTCTGTTGTTAAAACCGGACTTATCATTATGAAAAATCTAAAAGTTATGGAACAATTTAATTCAGACATAGGGCAGTTTGATCAATTATAAATAAAACGCATTGTAATGGTTTACTTAATGTAGACATTACATTACAAAATGTATCAATTATTTTGCTGAATAATTAAAATAAAGTTAAAAATTCGTTAGAAATGTAGAGAGTAAAACTGATAATATTGTATAACCAATTTCTTAATTTATTTTTAATTGTTAAAATGTATGCATATTATCCAAATTTAGATAATATTTTTCCTTAATGAATGCGTAAAAACGTACATTATTGTACTAGAGCTAAACTTGAATTTTCCGGCACTATTAAAAGATTGTATTACTTGACTCAATAATGCATCTTACAAAGAGGGGTTCCACCTTCCGGGAAACAGATTTCGTTGCAACTTTGAGAGGGGTGTTCTGGTACCCAAATATGAAAGAATTCATATGAAATTCAATCTCATAGGCTGTTTGACGAAAATTATACGCAGTTATCGAAAAATCGTGACAAAAATATGTTTAAGCTTAATTGCCAATAATTCGGAAAGAAATAGACGTAGTTGCTCATACTCAAATTCATTCAATAGTTGAGATCAAGTAGAAATAGTTTAAAACAAAAGAAGCTCAAATATCTCAATTTGGACAAAAGTTATGGAAAAAGTAAGAACTAGATAAAATTTTAACGAAAATTTAGTATTAAAATTGATAGACTTTTTAAGCAAATACTTCGTCTAATTCTTACTTTTTCCATAACTTTTGTCCAAATTGAGATATTTGAGCTTCTTTTGTTTTAAACTATGTCTACTTGATCTCAACTATTTAATGAATTTGAGTTTGACCAACTACGTCTATTTCTTTCCTAATTATTGGCAATTAAGCTTAAACATGTTTTTGTCACGATTTTTCGATAACTGCGTATAATTTTCGTCAAACAGCCTATGAGATTGAATTTCATATGAATTCTTTCATATTTGGGTACTAGAAAACACCTCTCAAAGTTGCAACGAAATCTGTTTCCCGGAAGGTGGAACCCCTCCTTGTTAGCTAAATGTAATTTTATGCAGCTCAATGGCAGGAATATTATACGATTTATGTGCATATTTATATTTTACACATTTATATCGTAATGTACTATTATTGCTTAAATTATATAACTACATAACTACAAACATTTAATGATTTTGTTCAAAATAAATAACAATTTCATAAAATCATATTTTGTGTAATGATAACATATATTTTGGTTAGTATGCGAGATACACGTTTTAAACCATTGTATTTAAAATTTAGAAGCTTTAATTTAAAATATAATAAATTATGTTTATTATTTACCCACGATTTGGCATTTAACATTAACAAAATCTATATTAATTAGAATCAATCAAAACATTTATGTAGACATTGTACTCACATTAGACTTAATACAATGTGTTTAATTTTTAAGTGCACAAACCACCTCATGTCTTACTCTATTATGATGAAGATTAACTAAATTCATACAATATATCTGCTTTAAAGAATAAATAAATTCAAAGGAATTATTAGTGGCGTAACTTATCACTTAATTATGCAAAATATACGTTTTTGAGAAATGTAAATGAAGAAATGTAAGGATTATGAGAGGTAGATAAAAACTTCTAATAACAAAATTATAGTAGATAAACACAAAGAAATATGTTATTGATTAGAGATGTATTTCTAAGTCCAATAGAAGTATATTCTTCAAAAACTCGTTACTTTGGAGGAAATGGAGAAATCACACTAGCAGCAACAGCTGCAGCTTGTTGACTTGATAGAACTGCTGCTGAAACAAACAAAAATTTCATTTTCAATGTGTAAATTGTAAAACGTCAACACAGAGGGAATTTTTAATAGCTAGATTTAATTATAGATATAAATTATAATTCTAACTAATATGGCAAAATTATTAAAAACAAAAATTAAAAATCAAAGAAATATTATTTAAATTTATTTAATTTTAAAAAAATTTATAATCTATAAAACAAGTAAATATAAAATTATTTGTTAAGATAAATAAATATGCACTTAATAATTATTATAATGTATTTTATATAATTAGTTTGTTTATCGATTTTTGGTTACTATGGCAATAGAGGAGAAGTTACTTAAGATCTGCCAAGGCTCTCCACTTCGTATGATCCCCCAATTTTTGTATGGTAAATTTAAGCTTCGGATCACTTTGACATTATAAAGGAAATGCTTTCCAGATATGGAGAGTAACGGAAACATTAAATATTCTTGGCGAACTAAAACCAGATAGGGGATTCCCCGAAATAAAACCAAAAATAGATAGTAAGATTAGTGATACTAGATTAAGGGGCCCCGACAGTATGGTCAAACCTCGCCACTGATGTCGATCGGGTAAAAGACCCAGTAGTCAGTGATGGTCCCATGGATTGGGGGGCAGGCAAATCACATGGCCTTAAAGGCTGCCCCATCGAATCGCTCTAGAGTAGTTAGCCCCTCGCTATGGGTAGACACAACAAACCCCCCACTCCTGGGATTTGCGTGTCTCTCCATAGCGAGGGGTGGGGGGAAGGGGGGGGGTTTAAATGATGGCGGCACCAGGTAAGGGAGGGGGGGGTAGTATTTGGCGGTAGGAGTAATCAGGGGGGGGGATGTCGGTAAAACTAATAAAAAATTTTCCTTACCACGGCACGTTGAACCCGGTCCAGGTGACTTGTCGCGCACACAGTTTTTACACACACACACACACACACACATTGTTTTTTTTTTGTTCTTTTGTTTTTTCTTTTTGTTTTTTTAGCACGCGTCGCAGCACTTTATATTTTTGCGGCATTTCGGACACCGCCAACAGTAACATCCATAACAATAAAGCCAACTTAGGTAGGGTTTCCTACCTAAATTGGTGTATTGTTTGCCGCAAAAATTACACTTGTCGAATTTCGACACAGTGCGTGCACGGCGATGTGCTAGCAGCAGGGGTTGCAGGGGCACTGAAGGGCTCCTTGGAAACCCTTTAAAGTCAGGTTCCTCGTCACTGATCACTACGTCCGTCTTGGTTTCGCAGTCCACTACCTGATCGTCACTTAGCGCCTCAACGTCGATGGTGCACGATGACGGTGCTGGCGACGTTGGCGACGAAGATGGTGATGGTGTGGCGGTGAAAACTGTATTTATCTGTGCCGTGGATTCGTCGTCCGATACGTTTACAACGTCTACGATTAACGTAGAGGTTGACGATACCGACGACGACGACGACGACGACGACGACGAAGACGACGACGATGCGCACGATGATGAGCACATTTGAACATAGTTATTCAACATTGGAAATAAAAGTACATCCGCGGCACGAATTAGGCGCATGCTGGGACTGTGGATGCGCCTCGACTGAATCTCTGTATATTTGCTTTAATACACATTATGACAAATGACATTTTTTTATGTCAGCATCCCCCCAGTATAAAACATAAAATAATACATTCCGCTGAGGTAAGAAATTCTTACACGTGGGATTGTAAGCGGATATATGTTTTTAAACTACAAAAACGACATTATTAGAGAAATAAAAGTGCTGATTAAAAAAAAAGTACAATGATGATTTAAACACTCGTGTATACTAAACATTAAACTTGTAAGTACATATGTACTAATAAAACATTGAAATAAAGACGGGTGATCAGGTTTCACGCTGAACGGCACACGTCTTCGAATGAATTTGTTATCGAATAACGTTTAAATAATTCGAATTTGTTGATTGTCGCGACGGAATATTGAACATAGTGCGCACATTCTCTTCTCGTAAGAGAATGATTTTTCGGTTATTTTCCCGATATCTCCAATATTTACCGAGTTATTGGCCAAAATGCCAAATAGTATAAACAATTATTCACGGATAATTGTAAATAATCGTTATTAAGAAAAAAGTTGTTAACACTTTTTGTTCTACACACCGTGTACAGTTGAATATTTTAAAAAAATCGTGGATATCGACGGATTATCAGCATAGATCGATAGATATCGATAAACGCAAATATCATCCGATCGTGGTGATTTTTGGTATATAGACTCCTCTCGCCACCCCCTATCGACTTTTAATCCACAAATTAAAGTCGACGAACAATTGACGAATTTTTCGGGGCGGTAATTAGCTGGGAGATCAGGTTTCACGCAGAGCGGCACACGTCTGCGATCGAGTATCAGTACATATGTACTACACGTACGATTCTCAGAACCACGAGTATTTTAATTCCGAATACGTTAATAGTCGAACAATCGTTTAAATAAATCGAAATTTGTTGATTGTCGCGACGGAATATTGAACATAGTGCGCACATTCTCTTCTCGTAAGAGAATGATTTTTCGGTTATTTTCCCGATATCTCATTGACATTTAATTATTTTTATTCGATTTTTTAATACCGATAGCTAATTACGGTTTCCAATTTTCGTAAAAATTTCAAAATTGTACTAGAGCGCTGAAATTCAAACTGTACCCACAGTTTCAAGCGTTCTTCCGATTTGTAGCAAGCAAATGTCAAAATTTACAAAATTCAGGAAATTTATATAAAAAAAACAAGAAATTGACCGAATTTGGTGATTTGTGAAACGTACACATATTTTTGTGTACTGAATCGATTTCCGTTGACAGAATTCGAAAATTTCAAAAATTGAGGAAATTAAAATTTTGCAGCTGAACGATGAGTCATCCGCTGCAGATAAGACGGAGGAGAGCTCGCACCTATCTTTGCGCTCTCTCTCTCTCTCTTTCTTCCTTTCTTTCGCTCTTCGTGGATGATCTCATTGACATTTAATTATTTTTATTCGATTTTTTAATACCGATAGCTAATTACGGTTTCCAATTTTCGTGAAAATTTCAAAATTGTACTAGAGCGCTGAAATTTAAACTGTACACACAGTTTCAAGCGTTCTTCCGATTTGCAGCAAGCAAATGTCAAAATTTACAAAATTCAGGAAATTTATATAAAAAAACAAGAAATTGACCGAATTTGGTGATTTTTGAAACGTACACATATTTTTGTGTACTGAATCGATTTCCGTTGACAGAATTCGAAAATTTAAAAAATTGAGGAAATTAAAATTTTGCAGCTGAGCGATGTGTCATCCGCTGCAGATAAGACGGAGGAGAGCTCGCACCTATCTTTGCGCTCTCTCTCTGTCTCTTTCTTCCTTTCTTTCGCTCTTCGTGGATGATCTCATTGACATTTAATTATTTTTATTCGATTTTTTAATACCGATACCTAATTACGGTTTCCAATTTTCGTAAAAATTTCAAAATTGTACTAGAGCGCTGAAATTCAAACTGTACACACAGTTTCAAGCGTTCTTCCGATTTGTAGCAAGCACATGTCAAAATTTACAAAATTCAGGAAATTTATATAAAAAAACAAGAAATTGACCGAATTTGGTGATTTTTGAAACGTACACATATTTTTGTGTACTGAATCGATTTCCGTTGACAGAATTCGAAAATTTAAAAAATTGAGGAAATTAAAATTTTGCAGCTGAACGATGAGTCATCCGCTGCAGATAAGACGGAGGAGAGCTCGCACCTATCTTTGCGCTCTCTCTCTCTCTTTCTTCCTTTCTTTCGCTCTTCGTGGATGATCTCATTGACATTTAATTATTTTTATTCGATTTTTTAATACCGATAGCTAATTACGGTTTCCAATTTTCGTGAAAATTTCAAAATTGTACTAGAGCGCTGAAATTTAAACTGTACACACAGTTTCAAGCGTTCTTCCGATTTGCAGCAAGCAAATGTCAAAATTTACAAAATTCAGGAAATTTATAAAATTAAGGATATTTAAATAAAAAAAAAAAAAAAAAACAAGAAATTGACCGAATTTGGTGATTTTTGAAACGTGCACATATTTTTGTGTACTGAATCGATTTTCGTTGACAGAATTCTGACATTTCAAAAATTAAAGTTTGCTTACTTTAGAAATGTGTATGATGAGTAACGCGTTGAAGACAAGACGGAGGGTTTTCTCGTCAATCCTTGTAGTTTGTATATTTTTACTACGGTTTACATTTTATGCATCTTCAGCATTCATAAAACTGTACGATGAAATTTTTATGCAATTGTGCTTTTGATAACACATAGAGTAATATGAGAACAGTTATTCTTTATGACACGTAATGAAGAGATGGCGAGCAATTTAATCCAAATTGTTAGTATTTAGTCAGCACTGCGTGTTCTACTTGATATTGTTATTATTCATTTGGTCAGCATCACGTGTGAAATTATATTTGATACTTTTATAATTTCGAGGAACTCTTTCACCGTCAGATTTGTCAGAGTGAGACAATATGTAAGTAACACCGGAATACACATTTGTTTTATCCATCAGCAAAAAGCGTGAGATCGTTGGCGCTGCCCCCCCCCCCCACATTACAGACGGTATAAAACCAGCTGCACTCAACCATGTCTTCAGTTTGATTTCGAATATTACGCTAAATATCAGGATGATCAGAGCAAGTGTAGCCCACTTAGCCAAAGTTTTGCGATGTGCGCGGAGTATTGCCAAAGTTCGGGAACCACATATTCGCACAATGTGTGGTTCAGTTTGGGCATCGGGACTACTTGATCTTTCTACAGAAGTTTTGTGTAAAAAATTACGCTTTCTTTTATTACATTGTGGGATAACCACAGTATACTACATGTTTACCGTTGGTTTATTTCACAATCCGGATGTTTTGTCAATTGCTGTACAAGCAATTAGACAACGCAATGATCAGGATCATCAACTGGCGCAATTAATGATTCGTCGACATTGTAAGATTATATTTTTATTACTATTAACTTTTGATCAAGTTTAATTTTTACTAATACTAATGTTACCTCCTCACAGTGATGAATCAAATGATGAATGATAGTGAGGGCGATAGACTTCTACTGACTTGCGATGTAGAACAACTGCAATAATCGCATCCTACACCATCAACATTTCGAGGAGATCAAAATACTTGTAAGTGTTTATTACTACTACTATATATATACAGTTTTTATATTAAGTTTTTAATTGTTTCAATGTTTTAGCTGGTGAAGATGTAAGAACCTGGTCAACTTCGTCTATCGAGAATACGAATAACCGCAAACGCAGACGATACCGGGATAGCAGTAGTAGCAGTAGTAGCAGTAGTAGCAGTAGTAGCAGTAGTAGCAGTCGCAATGATTCATCGCCCGACAGAAGCTCCAGTACTACAGACGATGAAGAAAAAGAAGGTATGATAAGACAGAAGATCTTTTTAAATTGGTAGTTTTATTTCTATTTAAAAAAAAAGAAATTTAATTAATCTTACAGGTGGTTCTTTACAGTGCGGTGAAGGACGACAACAACCCCGTTTTGTTGTTGAAACAGAGATAAAGCGCCACTATCAACGTTTTGGTTTAGAAGGCAGAGAGATCAGAGGAATGATCCCACAACCACCCACAAATGCAGATGTTTACGCCTGGTTAGAAGGTTGCATTCAAGATTTACATAGTTATCTTTGCGGAAGGGGTGTTTCAACAGACTTCATTGGTATAACCATCCATTCGGAACAGTTTAATCATGGTCCTCTTTGGCTGTCATTCCGACCAATACAAAATTTCCTTGCCGCTGATCTGTGAGAGCTAATATATAGTGCAGTGCAAAGTGCTCATAATTTTAATGTGAATGAACGATTATCGGTTAATTGTGCTATCGTTAGAGGTGTTTTGGGTCGTGGCCGAACACAATTAACTGAGGAATCAGTCAACAAAAAGTCTATATTGACCATCTCTAACCATGACAATTTGTGCCTACCACGAAGTTTAGTTACCGCTTACGCGTACGCCGTCAGAGGACAAATACGCACAGGAGAACTTCACAGATATTGGGGTCTAATTCGTTTGAGTGCAGGAGCAACTCAAAAAAATGCTGCCAGAGAACTTTTGGATTTGGCTAACGTTCAAGTACCAATTGGAGGATGTGGTCTTGTGGAAGTCCAAAAATTTCAAGCTTTTTTTACCACCCGCTCTACGGCTATTGTGGTCTATAATTTTTCATCATTCGCACGTGGAAATACCCCAATTTACGATGGCACAAGATTTGTCGTGGACATTCACGGTGAGGTGACACACACACTACGAATCATGTATTACGAGCAAGCTAATCATTTTCAACCAATTCTTAATCTTGTTGGAGCAAGTGGTAGCGGTGGTTACTGTATACCCTGCAACAAACGTTATTGGCGTGCCGAGGAACACAGATGTTCCAACAAGTGTTACAAGTGTATGTCATCACCAGTTTGCGACACATCGGAAGTTCTTACAAAGTGCAACAATTGCTTCAGATTATTTTTTGGCAACACGTGTTTTGAAAATCATCGGAAAGTCGGATCCTACAAGAAGACTAGCAGTGTATGCAGTAACGTAAAACTCTGCCAAATTTGTTTTAAATTATTGAAAGTTAACAGAAAAGAGCCACATGAATGTGGTGTTTCATTTTGTAAAATTTGCAAAACACGAATGCCCATTAGACATTTGTGCTATGTCCAACCAATTAAACAAAATCAGCGTGTTAAGCCAAATTTGTTTTTATTCTACGACTTTGAAACTGAACAATCAGTACCGGTGTTGGGTGACGAGGACAAAAAAATTCATGTGCCAAATTTGTGTGTTGTACAACAAGTGTGCACATACTGCTCAGAGGATACAGATATTTCGGTCAGATGTGAGAAGTGTGGTGTTCGCGAATACGTTTTTAATCGTGAACCCATAAAACAGATAGTCGATTTTGCATTAACTCCAAGACAACAGTTTCAACAGGTTATATGCATAGCGCATAATTCGCAAGGATTCGACGTCCAATTTATTTTCAAATACATTGTGGAAAAATTTAACGAAGGTCGTGTTGTACCGTCTGTAGTGATGAATGGGTCAAAAATTATTTTAATGGAAGTGCTACAAACAAAGTTTATCGATAGTTTAAATTACTTCCATATGTCACTAAGTAAGTTACCCAAAGCTTACGGACTGCCCGAATTAGAGAAAGGTGTTTTTCCACACTTGTTTAACAGGGTGGAAAATCAATCGTACGAAGGTCCTCTACCACCTATTGCAGCTTATTCACCCGACACCATGAGTACCGAAGAGCGAGAGAAATTTTTTAAATGGTACACAGAACAAATTCAAAGTGGGTATATATTTAATTTTCAACAAGAATTCCTAAAGTATTGCAAACAAGATGTTACGATTTTGAGATTAGCGTGTTTAGCTTTTCGCAAAATGTTCATGAAATTCAATGTAGATCCATTTTCTGAATGTACGACTATAGCTTCCTCGTGCATGCGGGTGTTTAGAAAAATGTTTTTGAGGAAAAATTTAATTGGAATTGTGCCGTCGGATGGTTATAGACTGAAGGACAATCAGTCCGAAATTGCTATTAGCTGGCTTTCATGGATGGAACAATGTGTTCTTCAGCGGGATGTTGCACATGCAGGACGAGGTCAAGAAACAAGGCTACCAGAAAATATCTTAGTTGACGGTTTCTGTGCACCACGCGACATCGAGGAGAGCCATCGTGGTATTGTACTTCAATTTCACGGCTGTTTTTGGCACGGTTGTCCTCTGTGTTACCGAATAAATAGAGACGCAGTGTTGACAAATGGCGAGTCCATGGATGCTCGATACGAGAGAACTGTGGCAATCAGTGAAAAACTGAAAAACGCCAATTATCGTGTTATCGAAAAATGGGAGTGTCAATTTAAAAAAGAAATTCAAGAAAATGAAGAACTTAAATGTTTTGTTCGTCAGAATGTGATATACATGAAGCGAAAACCGCTAGATCCACGAGATGCATTTTTTGGTGGGCGAACCGGTAACACGGTCAAAATTTACGATTGCCAGATTGATGAGAAGATCAGGTATGTTGACGTATGCTCGCTATACCCATACATTTGTAAGCGAGGTAGGTTCCCTGTGGGTCACCCAAAAATTTACGTTGGTCAAGAAGAGTGTGCGCAGTTAATGGGACCACTTCACGATATTTCTCAAGTTAATGGTTTAATTGCGTGTGATATTTTACCACCAAGAAATTTATATCACCCGTTACTACCTGTAAAAATGCATGGGAAGCTGATTTTTCCATTGTGTCGGACATGTTGTGAAGAATTATTACAAAGTGACTGCTCTCACGAAGATCCCGAGGAACGTATTTTGCGGGGAACGTGGGTGTCTGAAGAGGTTAAAATAGCAGTCGCACTAGGATACATCATTCAAACGGTTCATGAAATTTGGCAATATGAGATGACAGAGTATAATCAGGCGGAAGAAAAAGGTGGCGTTTTTGCCCAATATATTAATGAGTTTTTCGGTCAAAAGACAGCAGCGTCGGGTTATCCACCAAGTTGTATCACCGAAGACGACAAAGATCGATACATTAGTGAATTGGAACGTGATGAAGGGATACGTCTGAGAAAAGATCAAATAAATTTTAATGCCGGGTTACGATCTGTAGCAAAACTTTGTCTGAATTCTCTGTGGGTTAAATTTGGCCAACGTGAGAATCTGTCAAAAACGTGTGTAATAGAAGACGCAGAATCTCTTATGAATTTACTCAACAGCAGCGAGATAGAAGTCAATGGAATATTACCAGTCAACGACGATACTTTGTATGTCAATTGGGTATATCGAGAGGAGGCCAAGATGGCGTCGGTATCACCGACCATAGGAAACATTGTTCTTGCAGCTTTTACAACATCACAAGCACGTCTTAAGCTGTTTAACTATTTACATGCTCTAGGACCACGGGTTTTATATTACGATACTGATTCAGTATTTTACGTCAGCAAATGCGGTGACACATAGTTACCGATTGGCACGTCACTGGGTAGTCTGACCGACGAGCTGGCTGAAAAAGGTCCTGGAACTTACATTACGACATTTTTATCAGGTGGACCTAAATTTTACGCTTACAAGTATAAAAAACCAAACGGTGAAGAGGAGTGTGTATGTAAGGTAAAAGGTTTCCGTCTAAACTATGCAAAAAGTCAGCTAATTAATTTTTCGACGATTCGTGAAATGATATCTTCACCAGAGACGAAAATAGCTGTGACTAATTCAGCTATACGAAGAACTCTATTTCACGACGTCATCACACAACAAGAAACAAAAACATGCAAGACTGTTTATAGTAAGCGGAGATTTGTTTTGCTCGACAAAAGTTACCCGTACGGTTATAAAATTAATTAGAAAAACAATGAAATACGAAACTCAAAACATCATATGATGATTGGTCGCTTTTTGCACGCCTACTTAAACGATTGGATAAGCTAGATCCCCATCCACTTTCAAGGAGGTTACGTCAGAGATGGCAAAATTACTTGGCCGTCCCAGTATATAAGAGGAACAGTCTCAACCGATGAACTACAGTAGATCTCTTTAACGAGTTGTGGAATTTCACGATTTGTGTCGCTGCTTATACAAAGAAGTATGTATACCTCTAAATGTGTTCATAGTTGTCATTGTTAAATATAAATTTTAAAAGTATAAATTTGTTGTAATATTTTCAGATGGACTTCGAAACTCTTAACAAAATTGCCAGTGGAGGATTTCTACCCACCAAAAAAGTTTCCGATCTAGAAGTAAATCATCAACACATGGTGACGTCGTTCAAAACCGTCAAGACACGTTATGGTGCAAAAGTTGTGGCAACTCTCGACGATGAGTTTCAGATATTTTTACCTGCACGTGTGTCTGCGGCACTGATAAACGATTCGAAGTTTTTAGATAATATTTCGGAGAAAGCTAATACATTAGAATTGCTTTTAAATTACAAAGGCAATAATGCCATTGAATTTACAACATAAAACACTTTGTAAAAAATAAATACGATGAATAAATTAGAAAAAAAAATTTTAAAAAAAATAAAAATTTTGTATATTTATTTCTTAATAATTAATTTAACCTTTCAATTCATAGATGGCGCTAAACTCATTTAACCTGATTGGTTAGTGCCAAGGTAGCGTAAGTATCACTATATTCATTACCAATAATCCTCGAAGTCTCTCTAGCTCTACAATATCGCGACGAATGGTAAGAATGTAGCAATAATACGGCTGTCAGTTCCAGTTATGGACACACGGTGGAAACATCCGTTCACGTCCATGCTGTGTGGTCCCACAGGTTGCGGTAAAACAGTCTTTGTAAAAAAATTTCTCAAAGATCTCGATCGCATGTGCGATACAGTGATTGGTCGCATAATCTTTTACTACGCAGAGTGGCAGTCAGGCTACAAGGATTTTCAAGGCAAGAAGGTGGAGTTCCGCGAGGGTCTTCCTCAAACTAACGATTGGTCGGGTGATCCTAACCCCAAACTTATTATAATTGACGACTTGATGCGTGAATCGTCTTCCAGTGCAAACATAGTTGACATTTTCTCGAAAGCGTCGCATCATCACTCACTTTCAGTGATATTCATCACACAAAACGTGTTCCATCAAGGTAGAGGTCAACGAGACATATCCCTCAACGCACAGTATATTGTTATATTTAGAAATTTGCGCGATCGATCGCAGATACAACATCTTTCGCGACAATTGTGTCCAGAGGATCCACGATTTCTGCAGGAGGCTTACTGGGACGCTACCTCGAGACCATACGGATATCTTTTGCTCGATCTAAAGCAAAATACTCCGGACAATTGTAGATTTCGCACATGTATTTTCCCGGATGATAAATTCCACTACGTCTACGTGTCGCGTAATAAAAAGATAAAAGGTGGAGATACATCAAATTTGGTACCAGTTGTCACACTGTGATGGAACGGTCTAACAAGAGACGGCTTTTTGCCCGCAAAGACGCAGTTATTTTAAAGGCGCTTTTCCATTTAAATAGTAAACAACGAAAAGCGCTGCTGCAAACGGCCGATTCGCGAATAGTGCGCCATATTTGCGAGTGTGCCTTGAACGTACTGATTGGTAACGTACCACTAGAGAGGTTTCACAAGTCACGTTTACGCAAGCACGCAAAAACTCTGCGGAAATTAGCCGAACCTCGAGTGAGCCTGACGAAGAAAAAAAAGATCATAGTTCAACACGGTGGTTTTTTACCAGCTTTATTAGCTCCTATAGTCGGTACTTTGTTGGCCAATATAATTAGTAAGTAAACATGGAGCACGCACGCAAAATGGTGCTTGTACCGAACGAAAGTGTTGAACAACTGCAGAGTGCACTCACGAATGCTAATAATTCAATATTAAAGACGGTTCAAACGCCCGGTACCCCAATGACGAGGCTAGATGCTGAAATGAACAATATACTAAATTCAATTAGTGGAGAAACTGAGCGAGAAAAGTGGGCACGCTACAGCTCTGTGTTGCAACGTTACCTCCATTTTAAGGATGCCCATAGCTACGATAAGGTCAGAGATAAAAGGGATAATGAAGTAGATAATAATAGCGTTGTAGACTTGGGGGACAACAATGAGTCACGACGAGACGAAAAGGAAGATCGAGTTGATGCGTCTATAATCGAGAGTGTACCTAGAAAGTTCCGACAGAAGGCAGCACAGTTATTACGTAAATTGCGAGTTAGCGGTAATGTAGGATGGGACTCAAATGGTGTATTGACGATAGGTGGTGTTCGCATACACGGGGCGAATATGATCGATCTGATCAACGATGCTATGAGAAATAGAAAAGGTTCTCCACCTCCAGGACACGTTCAATTTGCAGTGGCTCTTCGTGAATGCTTTGTGCCACGCGAATACATTGGCAATAACCGCGTTTGGAAAAGTGTTTTGGATATTGGTGCTGATGGATCCCATATGATACCACCTTATCATTCTTCACCAGATGTCACTGGTAGTCGATTTCAAACACCTCGACACGATATTGGCAATATAAAACAGGCAAACAGTTCTCAGAACGAGATCGCCAGCAGTAGTACTGAGACCAGTGCCGCTGACGAAAGTGATTCGAGTATATCGTTGCAATTATTTAAACGGAAAACATCAACCACCAAAGGTGAAACCGGAACAAAAAAGAAGAAAAAAATTGGTGCGAGTAATAGTGACATCGAAGACACAGAAAACGGACAAAATCGAGTGAAAAATAGCGCGCTAGATGGATTGATTGATCTACTACCTTTCGAAATGCACGTGCCTGGATACCGATTTTGTGGTCCAGGTACAAAACTAGCCGAACGCATCGAACGAGGTGAACGTGGTATTAATCCATTGGATGACGCATGTCTTGAACATGATTTAGTTTATGGTGATAAAAATGGAGATAGACGTAAAGCTGATCGTATTTTAGCTGAATATGCATTTTCCCGAATGCTCTCTGACGAAACATCCGCGGACGAACGAACATTAGCCATGATGACAGCTTGTTGCATGGTTAGTAAAATAACTTTTGAAAAATTCTTCTCCCGTATCAAGAACGCATTGAAGAGAAAGACGAATAAGAAGAAAAAAATTGATAAATCATCAAAGATTGGTAAAACTAGAGATTTGGTGAAAAGTGTCTCTAAAGAACGCAGTAAGAAAAATTTAAAAGAGTAATGTAATACGCAATGAATAGGAAAAATAGAAGATTTAGCAATATTTACTACTCACCTCCTAATCCAGCAGCTTATACTAGCATTAATAAACTTTTCCACGCCGCCCGTACAAAAAAAAAACAAAGTCAATCGCAAAAGTGTTACCGAATGGCTCGAGAGTCAAGATGCTTATAATTTACATCGTACAGTTAGACCGCGATTCCCACGTCGTAGTTATAATGTACGTAACTTGGATGACGTCTGGGAGGCTGATTTAATGGATTTAAGATCTTTAAAAACCTACAACGATGGCTACAGCTACATTTTGATTGTTGTTGATGTTTTGAGTAAGTATAGTTGGTTGGAACCAATAAAGGAAAAGTCTTCCAAGAAAACTGCAGACGCCTTTTCCTACATATTATCGAGAAGTAACGGACGTAAACCAATTTGTTTACAAACGGATAAGGGAAAAGAATTTGTCGGACACGAAATGCAACAAGTTTTACACGCCAACAATATTGCCCACAGAGTAGCACGAAGTCCAGATACAAAGGCTGCTATTGCAGAGAGATTGATACGGACAATCAAGGAGCGAGTTTGGCGCTACTTCACTTACAAAAATACACGAAGATACATCGATGTTTTACAGAATATTGTACATGGTTATAATCAGAGTAAACATTCTGCGACAAAAATGACACCAGCATCCGTAACCTTATATAATGTAAATAAAGCGCGGGAAAATTTACAACAACGATATGGAAATGGCGCATCGAATCGAAGGCCCACATTCAAAGTCGGTGAGTTAGTGCGCGTCAGTCGTGCCAGAACTGTCTTTGACAAAGGTTACGAGAGTGGATGGACTTTAGAGATTTTTAAAATAGTTCGAATTTCAACCACACGACAACCACCAGTCTATTTTTTGCAAGATCTTTCGGAAGAAGACATAGATGGTTGCTTTTACGCAGAGGAATTGAGTAGAGTCCGCAAGGATCTTAATACAGCTTCG
Source organism: Theocolax elegans (assembly GCA_026168455.1). Taxonomy (NCBI): domain Eukaryota; kingdom Metazoa; phylum Arthropoda; class Insecta; order Hymenoptera; family Cerocephalidae; genus Theocolax; species Theocolax elegans. The sequence goes on from CM047429.1 coordinate 35,128,766, forward strand.
TTTGAGGTACTGAAAATTTTACGCACCAGAGGTACAGGTCGTTCAAAAGAGTATTTCGTTAACTGGAAAGGATATCCAGACAAGTTTAATTCATGGGTCAACGCCAGTCAACTTTCAGAGAAATGAAAGATCAATTTTACATTATTCTACCGAGCAATAGCAGTATGAATTATTTCTCGGAAAACACTACGACGCACTACGTTACTCAATTACCGCAACAGATCCGGTTACAAGGTTTCTGGAAAGTTGCACTCACCTAAATTCACATTCCGCTGACGTTTCAACACGTGTCAGCAGAAAATGAAGATAGATCGATTTCTCTGAAACGTATTCCCTTAACAAGAATCGAGTCAAATCAGTTACGAGTGGAAAATTTGACAGTTACAGAATCGCGTATTCGACCGGGAAATTACAAGGATATTTCTTCGCTGATTGAAGAGATAAATAATCTGGAATGTCTAGATAATCATTTGATAGTGACATTGGAACGTGGTGGTTATGTGACGATCAGAGTCTGTGCAGAGAGTACTTGTTCTCAGTTTAGTCATGAACTTTGTTTATCGGACAAAGTACATAAAATTCTGGGGTTTGAAAAAGGTAGACAAATTGTCTTTGTGGGTGATCAATACTCATTTGAGGGTGATAGACCAGCTCGCCTATCTAACGGTTTACCATCCATGTTCATGATTTACAGCGACATCTGTAAACCATATGTAACGGGAGATGTCCAATCGCGATTATTAAGAGCTGTTTCCATGAATAGCGATAATTACGAATACGGTACTACCAGAATCAAAAGTTTCTCACCACCAATGTACATACCCCTGTTATTCAGCACATTTCAGACAATCGAAATAGCTATAAGAGATCAATGCGGCCAATTGATTCCATTCGATTACGGAACAGTGACGGCAACACTTCATTTCAAGAAAATCGACTAGAAATGAATCGTTACGAGGATTACTTCAACAATCAAATCGGTAATGGATATCGAGGAGGCGGAGGAGGTCATTACACCGGAGGAGTTGGACATATTTACATCGGTTCTCCCTACCAAAGAGGGCATGGTGGTATTGGTTCCTTCCTAGCAGGCGTATTTCGTCGTGTACTACCAAAAGCAAAAGCCGTGGGTAGAGAGGCTGTTCGTACGGGATTCAATATTGTGTCAGATGTTGCGACGCATAACACACCCATCAAAGAATCTTTTCGTAATCGTGTGAAGGAATCTGGTCAAGTTTTGAAGAGAAAGGCTGAAGAAAAATTGGACAAATTGATGGAGGGGTCGGGGTATAAAATGTCCCGCTATGGAAATCATGCTCAGTTGCAATTGCTTGGTGCACCTATCACAACATATAGAGGCAGAAAAAAAAGAAGTGTTAGTAAGAAAAAACGTAAGGTGAAAAGTGCTACAAGGAAGCGAGGTGTAACAAAGCGAAGGAAACAAACAACTTCTAATTCTAAAAGCAGAAAGAAGAGAGGTAGTAGAAAGAAAAGATCGACTAGAGATATTTTTGACAGTTAAAGATGGCCTTTCTACACACTCATTCGTGTGAATGTTTAAAGTCAGAGTTATTGTTATTTGACATTCCGCCAACACAGACTACAATTGAGGGGTCGCATTGGGTTCAATATAAACCAATATCATCCTTGACCGATGATTCACCGATTGAATTTGTGATATCCGGAAATAGTGATGAATATCTTGATTTGGCCCATACTATGCTCAGTCTCCGTGTGAGTATTAAATCTAACACGACAGAAGATGATGTAACGGAAGAAAATCGAACGGCCTTTAGACATTTATCGGGTACAGTAGGACCAGTTAACAATTTAATGCATTCACTCTTTAATCAAGTGGATGTTTTTTTCAATCAAAAACCCGTGTCACCACCTACCAACGCCTATGCTTACAGAGCATACATCGAAACGTTATTAAATTACGGACCAGCTGCTAAATCTTCACATTTATCGAGCGTCTTGTGGTGTGACGATACTGCTGGTCATATGAACGATACAGCAGACGCAAATAAAGGACTTGTGGAGAGACGGAAATGTTTATCTATCGAAAAGCCTGTTGACCTAATTGGACATCTCCATACAGATGTGTTTAATCAAGAGAAACTTCTAATTAATGGTGTGGAAGTTAGAGTACGTTTGGTAAAATCTCGCGATAATTTTTGTTTGATGGATCCGACCGATTACTTTTCACTACACATAGAGGAGGCAAACCTTCTAGTACGACGAGTTAAAATCAGTCCAAGTATATTGTTAGCACATGCTCAATCGCTCTCGAAAACAACGGCTAAATATCCATTAACACGAGTAGAAGTCAAAGCTGTCACCATGCATAGCGGTATACACGGTGAAACATTGGATAATATCATATTGGGTCAGTTACCAAAGAGAATAATTATCGGTTTTATAAATAATAAAGCTTTTAATGGTGATCGAAAACTCAACCCTTTCAATTTTGAACATTTTAATATAAACTTCCTGTGCTTGTACGTGGATGGGATACAAGTACCTTCAAAACCACTCCAGCCTGATTTCAAAAATAGAAATCTATACGTAGACGCGTATCATACTTTATTCTCCGGTACGGGTGTACATTTTCTCAATGAAGGTAATCAAATAACACGTGAGTCCTACCCACACGGGTATTGCTTATTCGCATTTGATTTGACTCCCGATTTATCGGCAAACGATTGCAGTCACTGGAATTTGATCAAACACGGTAGTGTTAGATTAGATGTACGTTTTAGTGATGCTTTAGTTGAAACGGTCAATTGTATTGTATATGCAGAGTACGATAATATTTTGGAAATTGATGCGTCCCGTCAAGTCATTGTCGATTTCAGCAGTTAATAAACTTAATTGATAGAGGTCGCCACCTTGTGTTACTATCTGTACTATACGTTTATACACCGGTTTAAAAAGCCTTAGACAGTCAGTCTGGATCGTACTTTGTGTTTGACAAGATTTGTATGACAACATGGATGTAATTGTTGATATTCAGTTCCTTAAAGATAGTAAGCAAAAATACGTACCGAAAGAAATTGCTATTGCCGCTGTTGACAGTGAATTTATCAGTCACTGGGTGGTGGCACCAACAGTCGCACTGGAGCATCTCGACGAAGACATACGAAAACAGAATAGCTGGTTAAATCAATATCATCACGGACTGGACTACTTTGACGGCGAGGTGACTTTGAAGACAGTTAAAAAGATTTTACGGGAACTTATGAAAAGTGTGCGGAAAATATATGTTAGAGGTAATGATAAGTGGTTGGTACTACAAAAAATTGTTCATCGTCAAATTTTAAACCTTGAGTATGATCAAAATTGTCCACCTTTCAATAAATTATCATCCGACGTATATTGTATGCATCACGCTGTCAAAACTTGTTTCAAAAATTATCGTTGTGCTTTAAATAACGCGTATAGATTAAAATCGTGGTTGACCCATCACACATCACCAAAGACTTTCAACACTACAAATGAAATTCATCATGGACAGTCTACAAATACTCAAGAATTTGTCGAAAATCCGTTCGCATACTGTAGGTGTATTTCCGGCCGATCAGACACCCCGAGTGTGGATGAAACCGACAGCGTTCGTGCTAAACACGGATGATCATACAAAATCTGGTATGCATTGGGTTGCTATATACGTCGATAAATCATGTAATGGTATTTATTTCGATAGTTTTGGACTACCACCACTCGTTCCAGATCATATCAATAGATTGCGAAAAAATTGTAAACAACTTCGTTGGAATAATGTTCGATTGCAAAGCGCATCCTCCGATGTGTGTGGTCAGTACTGTATTATGTTTCTGTACTACATGACTCAAGGATTAGGTTTCGTCAAATTTATCGAAAACTTTTCCGATGAGTTGAAAAAAATGACGCTCTTGTAAGACGGTATATACAGCGCAAGATAAACACAGATAAAAATTTCATTGGAAATGGTGGTTGTGTTGTCAGGTGTTTGCAAAGTTGTCGCGCAAAGATGTCATTATTATAATGTTGTTTTCACTTTATGTATGAGTGGTGTGTGAAAATTATGTGAAAATTGATAAAAATCAATTTATGTTACGACGTATGCACGATTGTAAAAGCGTTAACACGATACATGAAAAGTTGTTAATATCGCTGAAACATATGTATTAAAAATTATAAACATTTCTTCATTCGTAATAAACAAAAATGTATTCATAAATATAATGTACTTTTTTTTAAATAAACCTTTTATCCACCAATTCCTTCTCTTGTAGCAATAACATTATATTCACTCGATAATCAAAATAAAATTTAACAATAGCCAAGAATTAAATGCGTTGTGTAAGTTTAGTTAAGAGAACGTAAAGATTGAAGAGAACGTAACGTGAGCTCGCGAATTCCTCATAGCGAACACCCGAGACACCCATGTGTCCGGAATTTGCAAAGTCAAGTCGTATTCGGAGTCACAACAATATTTGTCACCTCCCATTCTCTGGATTAATCGTCAACCGAGTTCCAGTATTCGTACATCCGTTCGCGAGTTCAGTTACGATTTCTCCCACCGCTTCCCCTCTGTCTCCCGCCATCCCCCTTCGTACGGCGATCGGTCGACGGAATAGCTCAGTAGGTATTGAGACACCCCGCAACCAACATCGTAGAATTCGAATCTTCCGCCTCCCCCCTTCCCCTCCCGCAGTACTGCATCATGGTCTACCCCTTCTCCTCTTCCGCAGCAATGCATCATTGCCCCCCCTCCCCCTCCGTCATTTCTCCCACCGCCATTACCCCCTACCTTAACTGGTACCACCATTACCGCCTCCCCACCATCGCCCCTCCCTAATCCCCCCTCCACCATGGTCCCCACATATTACCCCCTCCCCCTACCATGATCCCCACCTATTACCCCCCCCCCTCCCACGCTATGGAGAGACACGCAAATCCCAGGAGTGGGGGGTTTGTTGTGTCTACCCATAGCGAGGGGCTAACTACTCTCTAGATAAAAATCATCTTTTACCCGTATATCGAATAATTTTTTTGTACAGGAGGTACAAAAGCGATTTACAAAAAATAACAGTACGCAAGATTTCATTAGACATTACCATAATGTCTATTTTGTAATTTATGATGTTCTAAAATAAGGGTTCCACCTTCCGGGTCACGTATTTTGTTGCAACGTTATGGGAACTGTTGTGTGGTACACAAATATGAAATAATTGTGTGAAATTTAATATTATAGTCTGACGTAAGTTCTACGTGGTTAATGGAAAATTGTGTGGAATGGATCATGTAGATACGATAAGTTATGAAAGAAATAAAATAGTTCTGAAAATTGTAACAAGATCCGTGACCCGAAGGGTGAAGCCTTTCTTATATGTATATTTCAGTATGTGAGTATATGCGTATTAGCGTGTAAAGTAGAAAATTTTTATTATTCTCTTTCTAAACCAAAAATTTGTACAAATTTTGAAATTTAATTACCCTTTCATTTTTTAATTTCATATTACTTTTTTTAAATGTTATTTTATACAGATCACTGACCAATGAAAAATAGACATATATATAAACTTGGAAATATCGGTTTGTGCCGCCCAAAACCACCCACCCCCTGTTAGTGGTGGGAAGCAGATAGAAAATTAAAATTTATTATGTCGGGCGTCATAAACCCCCATACACAAATATATATATATATATGGGTGGTTCTCTGTGACATCGAAGATGAAAAAAATAAATATTCCTATAACTGTGGGAATATGTTTTAGAGGTATCCAGTAGTTCTTCTGAATTTTTTCAGATTTTTTCTGGGCTATTATTTTAAGTTACAGAGAGTCAAAGTTGACATTTTAGCACTTTTTTGCATTATATGCCCATATTCATGAATTTTTAGCTCCCAGGGGATGTATTTTTCACTAAAAACATAAGTATGACTTTTTTTGTAAAATTTTCCGAACTTTTCATTAAAAATACTTTTAAAGACATAAATGTATGCTGTCACACTCTTGTAAGCCATTTAAACCTTAAATAGTGAAAATCAGCAATTCTGCTCCGGACTCTGGTAACCTAATATTGTCTAAAAGATGTCTTTTTATAGTCAGACACTGCCTAAAAATTTCCAGAGTGGGTCTAAATCATTAAGATCACTTATGGTCAAAATATCCGGGAAAAGTGCCCGAAATATTAATAGAAATGTATATTTGTTGCCTTATAACGATGAATCTAGTAGCATGATCATTGCAAAAAAATTTATGCACTTACCTTGGAATGGTAGAAAAGTATCTCCACTTGTTTCAGTATCCATCTAATCCCCTGTAAGCTGCTAAAAATACAAATATTATTATAAAATTATAAAAAATTATTTTTTAAATATTTATAATGCTGGATTTTTAGTTTGTAACGGAGTGAATCTTTGCCGGACCTTGCTCAGATTCCAGGATTCAGGTTTTAAGGAATTTGAAATAAAGTACCACTATTTATAATAAAGGCTAATTATTATTAAGACTATGTACAGATATATAAAAATAAACAAAGATATAGTTTAAGTGCTGCCAGCCCGCCTGGTCTTGGTCGGGTGAAATAGCTAATTAGTCTGTAATCAAAACAAGACAAAATACTTAATTATTACGCGATCTACGAACTTTACAATGCTATCTTATAACTAGTTCCCTAAACGTACGCGACTAACGGGTATCGTTTATACTCGCACGGTAATACGGTTCGGGCAAGTATGTATGTTCACGAGGATACGGTCGGGATAACCCACGTGTGCTCACGAGGGTGCGGTCGGAATAATCTACGTGTGCTCACAAAGATACGGTCGGGATAATCCACGTGTGCTCACGAGGATGCGGTCGGGATAACCCACGTGTGCTCACGAGGGTGCGGTCGGGATAATCTACGTGTGCTCACGAAGATACGGTCAGGGTAATCCACGTGTGCTCACGAGGATACGGTCAGGATAATCTACGTGTGCTCACGAAGATACGGTCGGGATAATCCACGTGTGCTCACGAGGATGCGGTCGGGATAATCTACGTATCTAATACTAGTGCGCATGCGTATAGCGCCTGTCTCCCCACTCCGGACGGGGTCAATGAACTGGCGAGTAGGCACAGTAGTCGGGAGGCGGTCAATCTATTTATAGCGCGGTCGTTGAACTCGCGTTTAACGGCACGTGTCTATCGCGAGGCTATCTTAATATACTACGGACTTATTATTATTATACAATATATTAACAATTTATAAAATAATTTTACGCAATACTAGTGCGTGTGTTTATCACACGTCACATTCCCCTCTTTCTTCGGAGAGTAAAAATTCGGGAATTTTTATTCTTAAAAAAAAAATATATAATACTACAAAATAAAATTAAGAATCTAAGAATAACGCATTGAAAGTGTGAGGGAGAAAAAAAATTTACCGCTCGAAGTGGTCCTACAAGATCTATTGATACCATTTCCCATGGTTGTTGAACATTTGTTGGATGCATAAGACCGGTTTTAGTTTGTTGTTGTACTTTATATTGTTGGCATTTAGTACAATTCCTTACGTATTTTGCTCCGTCTCGTAAAATTCCAGGCCAATAATAATAACGTGATAAGCGTACGAGAGTTTTTCCAATACCTAAGTGTCCGGCTGTTGATTCGTCGTGACATTCTTGCAGGACTCGGTTTCGGTCAGTTTTTGGAATGCATAATTTCCATTGTTCGTTCGGATCTTCCTCATTAAAGTCTAACGTATGTAGAATATGCTTGTATAATTTCCCTTCTTTAATACAAAATTCCGGATTCTCCTTCGGTTGCGTTTTTACTTCTTTAAATTTTGTATTATACCACGAGCAGTTTTTACGGTTGGCTACAGAACATAGTTCGATAGGCTGTCGTGATAAAGCATCGGCTACATTGTTTTCGGCTCCTCTTCGGTAACGGATTTCCATATCCCATTGGTCTAATTCCATTCTCCAACGAGCAATTCTTCCTGACGGATTATCAATTTTTTCTAACCATTTCAAAGATTGATGATCGGTTAATACTACAAAATGGTAACCTTCTAAGTAGTCTCGCATTTTCCAGATACCCCATTTTACTGCTAGGCATTCTTTTTCGGTGGCAGAGTAGTTTTTCTCTGCTTTATTTAAAGTTCTGCTGGCATACGTTATGACCTTTTCTTGTCCATCTATTTCTTGAGTTAATACTGCTCCTAGCCCATCGTTACTAGCATCTGTTTGTAAACACATTGTTTTTTCAAAATCCGGGCATGTTAAAATGGGAGCATTTGTTAAATGTTCTTTGATTTTATCGAAGGCTTCTTGTTGCTCAGGTCCCCAGTGCCAAGTGGTATTTTTTCTTAACAATTTGCTAAGCGGTGCGGTAGTTTTGGACACGTTGGGTATAAAACGTCGATACCATGAGATCAGTCCATTAAATCGGCGGAGTTCCTTCAAGGTAGTTGGAGCTGATAACGTAGTGACGGCTTTTACTTTATCGGGATCGGTGTGTATACCGTCTGAATCAATTACATGACCTAGATAACGTAGTCGTTGCCTACCAAAATGGCTCTTTTCCCAATTCGGTTTTAGTTTTGCAGCTTTTAAACGTCGAAAAACTTCCTGGACAAGTTGAATGTGTTCTTCAAATGTTTCCGATATAATAATTATGTCATCCAAATAGCAAAAGACGTGCGGTTCTAAATCGGGTGTTACTACTCCTTCTGATATCATTCGTTGAAAAGCTGCCGGTGCTGAATGAAGTCCGAAAGGTAAAACTTTGAATTGGAAATGTCGTCCTGGTACGGTGAAAGCAGTTAATGGTTTACTGTCGTCCGTTAAGGGTACTTGCCAGTATCCATTTTTCAAGTCGATGGTACTAAGGTAACGAGCTCCTCGTAGTTTATCTAGAGTGGCATTTATTTTCGGTAATGGGTATGCATCTTTGATGGTTACTTCGTTGAGTCGACGAAAATCTACACAAAAACGGTATTTTCCATGTTTCTTCTTCGCCAGAACTATAGGAGAACTCCACGGACTTATAGAAGGTTCTATAACACCTTCTTTTAACATTTTATCAATTTCTTCATTGATGATTTTCTGCATTGCTGGATTTCGGGCACGGTATCGTTGTTTTATCGGTGTTGGATTACTAAGCTGAAGGTCGTAGGTTAGTAACGGTGTTGGGCCTTGTATTTCCGCGAAATCTCCTTGACGGGCTTGTTCAATAATTCTATCTATTATTTGTCGTTCCTCTATTTTGATATCTAATAGACCTGGTTGAGTTTCTAATTGGCACAGTTCGGACGGAGCTTGTCTGTTCTCTGGATGCAACTCTTTTCCTTATAGAGTCATTTTGAATCCTAATTTTGGCAGGATATCCATTCCTAATAAGAAATGGTGTCGGAGTGTAGACATGATATGAAAATTTCCTTCTATTTTCTTTCCATTTATCGAGCAGGTTCCCGAAATATTATCTTCCAACGGTATTTCACTGCCATCAGCCAGTATCGCACGATTTATTCTTCCTTGTTTTTGCCATCCTCGAGAGTAGCACCATTTTGCAGTCACTTCATTAATAAAAGAGCTGACTGCACCGGAATCTATAAGTGCCTTAAATTTTCGACCTTCAACATTTACGAAGACGAAATATCGGTTGTCTCGTTCCTGGACCGAGCCGTAGGTCTTGTTGACTCGGTCCTTCGCTCGTTTCCCTGGTATGTTCCATGACAGTCTCTAGTGTAGACTCCATCTTTTCCACAGACAGAGCAAAAAAGTTTACGAGGATTGCGGTACTGGTTACGGTTATGCCCTCTCTGTTTACATCTCCAACAACACTCGTTTCTTTTGTAAGTTGCATTCGGTTTCGTAACGGTCATCGCTTCATTTCTACTGATTCTTTGAGCTTGGTTTGCTTCCTGTACGGTTGCTTCATGTTCCTCTACTCTTTGGATCAATTCATTGATGTTATTTATGTCAGTTCGTCTAATATAAATTCTAAGTTCGGGTTTCATATTATAATATAAATTATCTAATTGTTCTTCTGGATCATATCCTCCTCTGCGTCTCATTAGAGTTGATAACACCGTAGCAAAATCTCGAATGTTTTCGTTGTGTTTCTGAACTCGTGCTGTGACTTGTCGTCCTAAATTTCTTCTTTCCAATGGTGGTAAATAAAAATTTCGTAATTGTTCTTCGACTTCTGCCCAGGTATGCAAGTTTCGTGCATAATTTCGATACCACTGGAGAGCATTTCCTTTTAAGAGTTCTGGTAATCCTTGAAGTATTTGTTCCTCGGAGAAATTATAAACTTGTCTCAACTCCTCTATTCGTTCTAGAAAAGAATATACATCTTTGCCTTCGAAATGGCAGTTCCATTTTCTCATTTGGTCCATAACTTCTCTATTTGACGGTAATATTGGTAGATGCGGTGAACTAGGTGTAGAAAACATTTGGGGTTGTAACGGTTGATTATTTGGGAAGTCCTTATTATGCTGATTCCTCAAGTCTCAAGCTAGCGTGGTCGGTTTCTAAGTCCTTTGTGATGTCTAGATTTTCCTTATAATCTTCTGGATCTGGTTCTTTATTTGCAAACAGTTCGGCGTTTTTGCGTACGAACCCAATAAGAAGTTGTCTTAATTCGGTAACGATTCCTTCGGTATGTAAATTATGTTTCGTTAATTCAGCAATCAATTCTTCTCGTTGTAGTTTATAAATCCACGACACGGAAACCATTTTACAAACTTATAATTATGTCGGATATACAAGTGTACCAGTGTCAGTGTTATCGCGGCGTCCAAGTGTAATTTAACAATTCGGTCCGGAAGTTTCGTAGATTCAGAGCAAAAAAAAAATCAAATTCCTTTTACAAATACTGTTCGGGCGCCATGTAACGGAGTGAATCTTTGCCGGACCTTGCTCAGATTCCAGGATTCAGGTTTTAAGGAATTTGAAATAAAGTACCACTATTTATAATAAAGGCTAATTATTATTAAGACTATGTACAGATATATAAAAATAAACAAAGATATAGTGTAAGTGCTGCCAGCCCGCCTGGTCTTGGTCGGGTGAAATAGCTAATTAGTCTGTAATCAAAACAAGACAAAATACTTAATTATTACGCGATCTACGAACTTTACAATGCTATCTTATAACTAGTTTCCTAAACGGACGCGACTAACGGGTATCGTGTATACTCGCACGGTAATACGGTTCGGGCAAGTATGTATGTTCACGAGGATACGGTCGGGATAACCCACGTGTGCTCACGAGGGTGCGGTCGGGATAATCTACGTGTGCTCACGAAGATACGGTCGGGATAATCCACGTGTGCTCACGAGGATGCGGTCGGGATAACCCACGTGTGCTCACGAGGGTGCGGTCGGGATAATCTACGTGTGCTCACGAAGATACGGTCAGGGTAATCCACGTGTGCTCACGAGGATACGGTCAGGATAATCTACGTGTGCTCACGAAGATACGGTCGGGATAATCCACGTGTGCTCACGAGGATGCGGTCGGGATAATCTACGTGTGCTCACGAAGATACGGTCGGGATAATCCACGTGTGCTCACGAGGATGCGGTCGGGATAATCTACGTGTGCTCACGAAGATACGGTCGGGATAATCCACGTGTGCTCACGAGGATACGGTCGGGATAACCCACGTGTGCTCACGAGGGTGCGGTCGGGATAATCCACGTGTGCTCACGAGGATACGGACAGGATTGGACACCACGTGTGCTCACGAGGTGCCTACGGTAGGATGCGGTTACGGTAACGGTCGGTACGGTATACGGTAACCGTGTTTACGAACGTGTGCTCACGAACGTATCCACGGTTGCTGCACTAGGTCGGAGAAACGGGCTGGTCGTGTGCTCACGGCCAGTCCGATCTGTCGTCCAGTTGCAGGCTGACTACTGGTGGTTTCGGTGCGCCGTACGTAATACTAGTGCGTGTGTTTATCACACGTCACAAGTTTCACATCCCTTACAAGAATTATAATACTAATCTGAAGGATTACTATAAAAGTATTAACATTATTATTATTATTATTCAGCAATACATTGTTTAGATTTCACAAACTTGTCACTGTCACGTTATCATATTATTCATTATAATTATATATCCGATTTATTTATATATCTTTTGTATTAAATACGTATATTCAGTTATTGTAATAATGATGTTTATATATTTATAGTAATCCTTCAGATTAGTATTATAATTCTTGTAAGGGATGAAAAACTAAAAATTCAGCATTATAAATGTTTAAAAATTAATTTTTTACATTTGTATAATAATATTTGTATTTTTAGCAGCTTACAGGGGATTAGATGGATACTGAAACAAGTGAAGATACTTTTCTACCACTCCAAGATAAGTGCATAAATTTTTTTGCAATGATCATGCTACTAGATTCATCGTTATAAGGCAACAAATATACATTTCTATTAATATTTCGGGCACTTTTCCCGGATATTTTGACCATAAGTGATCTTAATGATTTAGACCCACTCTGGAAATTTATAGGCAGTTTCTGACTATAAAAAGACATCTTTTAGACAGTATTAGGTTACCAGAGTCCGGAGCAGAATTGCTGATTTTCACTATTTAAGGTTTAAATGGCTTACAAGAGTGTGACAGCATACATTTATGTCTTTAAAAGTATTTTTAATGAAAAGTTCGGAAAATTTTACAAAAAAAGTCATACTTATGTTTTTAGTGAAATATGCATCCCCTGGGAGCTAAAAATTCATGAAAATGGGCATATAATGCAAAAAAGTGCTAAAATGTCAACTTTGACTCTCTGTAACTTAAAATAATGGCCCAGAAAAAATCTGAAAAAATTCAGGAGAACTACTGGATACCTCTAAAACATATTCCCACAGTTATAGAAATATTTATTTTTTTCATCTTCGATGCCACAGAGAACCACCCATATATATATGGGGTATTCCACGTGAAGTGCTCCGATCAAAATTTTAATATGCACCAAATTTTGGGTACACATTGCAAATATTTCTCAGAATACAGAAAAAAATTTTTAGGTACTGGAATCTAGTTGCTCAAAAGTTATTCTAACCTCAAAAAGTGGATTATTCCAGGTTTTTTTCAACACCAGCTGGGTTCACCGCTATTTAACTCAAAATCTATCAACTTTTACTGTAGAACATTATATGTAACATTCGTTGCTAATTGTTTGGAATTTATTCTTCTGAGTTAGAATTTCTAATTTCAAGGTGAATGTTATATAAAAGTACATGTCAATATTCGACTTGAAAAAAGTGCAAGTGCGCCACAATTGATTTTGTATCCAAAAGTCTAAAAGAAAGCTTGGAGCAATACCTTTCAAATGGTCTGCAGCATTTTTATGGCCTTCAATTCTGTAAAAAGTTATGATAATTTAAAGAAAGAGAAAAAATTCACAAAAATTAACATGGTAATTCCCATTTAAATTTTGAAAAAATTTCGTGTTTTTTTTTAAATTATCATAACTTTTTACAGAATTGAAGGCCATAAAAATGCTACAGACCATTTGAAAGGTATTGCTCCAAGCTTTTTTTAGACTTTTGCATAAAAAAATCAATTGTGGCGCACTTGCACTTTTTTAAGTTGAATATTGACATGTAGTTTATATAACATTCACCTTGAAATTAGAAATTCTAACCCAGAAGAATAAATTCCAAACACAATTAGCAACGAATGTTACATATAATGTTCTATAGTAAAAGTTGATAGATTTTGAGTTAAATAGCGGTGAACCCAGCTGGTGTTGAAAAAAACCTGGAATAATCCACTTTTTGAGGTTAGAATAACTTTTGTGCAAATAGATTCCAGTACCTAAAAATTTTTTTCTGTATTCTGAGAAATATTTGCAATGTGTACCCAAAATTTGGTGCATATTAAAATTTTGATCGGACCACTTCACGTGGAATACCCCATATATATATATATATATATACTAGGGGGGCTTCGCCCCCCTGCGCGCTTCGCGCGCCAACCCCCTATTTTTAATTTCGAAAAAGGTTTTTCGTAATTAATTTATTTAAAATAATGTTTTAAATTGTATTATTTTTTCACTACCATGGACACCTTAAAAATTAAACAGATTCATACAACACCTTGGAGGTATTGCTATAGTTATTATAATTTATAAATAAAAGTTTACCAAAATTTAGTGTAATGAAATCAGAATAAAAATAATAAAGAAAATAGACATATTAAATGTTAACTGTAAATTTTAAACTATATGAATTCTTATAAAGCTTAAATTTATATTTTAATAATTATAAATGTTAATGAAAAATTAACTTACCAAAAATAGTAAAGTACATATACCTACTAAATTGTAGTATTTTAGTTAACAACTTATTAACATTTTGGATTATTTTAAATTGTTATAAATAGAAATTCACCTTCTAAAATTAATTTATTTAATGACGAACGATCATCGCCAAAAGTTCTATGTCATTAATATTTTGTACTTTAATAGTAATAAAACTTTCTTCTTAATTAAATTAATTTTTGTATTATTTTAAAAGAATTATTTATAAAATTTTAGCGCTATATAAATAAATAGTATATTACGATACATGGCCAGAAAGTTGGATTTCCAGGGCATCCAAAATTCTGGCCGAGTGTCGTATACTATTTTTCTTTATCCCAGTCCGAAAGTAAATCTAATAATTAGGTAAACTAATAGAAAATACCCGGTGCCGCAATATCCGTCTGCAGCTTCTTTCGTGGCCTGCTTCAGAGCCATCCAGATGTAACCTCTCGTACCGCGACGTGACACGCGATATTCAATGTTTGTTATATATTTGATGCCCGCCCGACATTTGCAAAACCGAGGCGAAGCCGACGTCTACATAAGTATTCTATATATACTCTCGCTCTCTCTTTCTATCTCTCGTTTTATTAATTAAAACAATTATACAAGATAATTTATACGGCAATATTATAATGCATTTTACATTTGAAAAACAAAAGTGCTTGTAGTAAATCAATTAATAAATTTAATAGTATATTACATACCATGGCCAGTAAAATAAGAAATGTCTCAGATCACATGTAATTGTCGGCCGAGGCGAAGCCGAGGTGGACGATCATGTGATCTGAGGCTTTCTTTTTTACTGGCCAAGGTGTGTATACTATTTTTCTGCTCGACGTAGCCGGAAAACGGCAACTTCAATTCGCGCAACGGCCGGAAAGTTGCCGCTTTCCGGCCGGAGGGCAGAAAAATAATTTAGCAATGTTTACTTGAGAGGTTAAGCAACGCACATGTTATATTGGGAACTTTGCGGCCGTTGCTACAGCCGTTGCTATGCATCGATGCTGCGAAAATCTATGAGCCAATCAGAGCGCGCGAGACTCCGGCCGGCCGCAAAAGTCGCTCTTTCCGTATCCATATGCGGCCGGGAAACACGTACTTTCGGCGGGGGGATGAAGAAAAACCTGTTTCTTCCATTTCTCCCGTGATTCGTAATTTGGACTCTATTTCAAAATTTGCGTTTTAATCCATAATTATATCCAATTTATTTTTACTATGCAGAGCCCAAATATTTATTTTGATTATTATAAACAAATTCATTTCTTAAATATCCTTCTATTTCTAATAAATACATACTTGTTTATTTAAAATATTGTGTTATATAAATATAAATTATCTACACACTTATATATCCATACAATTTTGAAATATTAATTTAAAAAATATTTAAATTAAATGCTCCTAAATTAATAGTTTTTGAAAATCTATTCAAATGTAATACGTATTTTATATTGCCACTGTTAAAATTTGAATTTTCTTTTGCCTATACTGTTTATAATAGAATTATCTTAAAAATGCAATAATTAATATATTTAATTTTTAACTTATTGTATATTTCACATATAGATATTTGGAAAAGTGTATGTTATACTTGATTAATATTTATTTAATCTTCAAACAATTTTGCATCTGTATTTAAAGCATTACATTGCATTTTAGATCCGTTATTATTATTGGGTATACGTTTAAAAATTTTATGAGTTTTATGAAGAATGAGTAGACAAATACACATTCTTTCAAGTTATGTTCACAACTTTTTTTTGCGCACGGAAAAAATACGTATATTATGTATTCTTGAAAAAACAATTTTAAAATTGTAACGGTAAACGGTTCACGCGAGACGAAAATCGTACCGATCGCGTGAATCTACCGTTGAAGACGCGTAAGGCGCATGCGCGAGCGCGTCGGAGAGCCGGTGTGCACGACACACCGGCAGTATCGTTCGAACCTCGAACAACACGGGATCGGAAATCGTTCGAGAGGAAGAATAAGGCGTACCCCGCGAGTGAGGTGTGCAATAGGACGAGAGAATTAGAGAGAGAGGGAGAGTACGAGACCGAAGGGAACGAGACACGTGCCGTGCCACCCGGGATCATCCTCTGACTAACGTAAGTCCTGGCCAGGCCATATCCGGTTTATTACTACCGTACCGCGAGCGTAACCGGCGACGGGATACGCGCGGTATCCCGACGCAGAAGTATACGAGAGGTTAGCCGCTCTCGTCGCGATACTCTCTCTCGCCCCGTAAACCCCGATTACGGCAAACCGGAGTGCTACACACTCCGGCGCGATCGCAGCCCAGCGATAAAAATTACAGAGCCAGGTAACCGATACCTGGCGAATATAACCTCCTCCCCGAGTAGATCGAGACCGCGAGTCTCGACGCGTATATTGCGGCGGGCGCACACACACACACGTCATCGTGTATTTTGTATTTTCCATAGGTTACGCGAATAGCCTTGTTTGCTTTGAGCCAAGGTTCGACCTTGCCTTGGCTCACACTATTGTAACATTTCTTTTAATCTTATTTCATATCAATAAATTAATTAATCACTTCTAATTCCAAGTTATCTTAATTAACCGGTGATTACTCCCTGTCCCCGAAGGCGAATACCGCCATGCCCCGCGGGTGTCGTGCATTGTACTGCGCACGACACATAACTGAGTAGCCGAGTACGAGCATCGACGGAGGATAAGTGTACACTAGGTAAGTGCACACATTGTACACAGGGAAGACGTCGTCGTGCGGAGCTTGAGGCTAGCTCGCACCACTCCAAGGACGGTTCTGACGATCGGTTAGCTGTCTGGTAATACAGCTGATCGGTACACGGAGAATATTTCCTGTGCATTGAGGATATGCACAGGACACTTAAAACCCTCCTGACGTACGAGAATAACCCTGTTACAAAATATATATATATATATATATATATATATTATATAAATATTACGCCGCACGCACACACACCCACATACATACATACATATGTATACATATGTATGGTCTATCTCACGTCAAGTGGTACGATGAAAATTTTAAATCACTCCAAAATTTGAGAACAGGCTGGAAACATCTTCCAGAACATACAAAAAAAATTTAAGTGTTAAAAATAATTTGCTTAAGAGTTATTTGACCATGAAAAGTGGAAATTTATCAATTTATTAGAAAAATTTCTATTTTTAAAGCCATTTATCTCAAAATCTGTTGATTTTTTTGAAAAAACATTACAAACAACTTTTGTTTAAATTAATCTTTAGAACTTATCTACCCTGGTTACATTTCTTAATTTTAAAATCTCGAAGAGATAGAACACCCGGACATATTGAATATCCAAAAACGGCTACCACACCATAATCGATTTTAATCTAACACCTCTCAAAAGTTCACATTTTTCGCGAGCTTTCGAATGGCTTGGGTTAGCTTATTGGCCAAGACCGCTATTGTAAGTTATGCCTCATAAACCTCATAAAATCACTAATTTTCACGTATTTTAGGACATAACTTACACCAAAGGTGTAATATATATATAATATATATATGGGGTATTCCACGTGAAGTGGTCCGATCAAAATTTTAAAATGCACCAAATTTTGAGTACACTTTGCCAAT
Organism: Theocolax elegans; assembly: GCA_026168455.1. Classification (NCBI taxonomy): domain Eukaryota; kingdom Metazoa; phylum Arthropoda; class Insecta; order Hymenoptera; family Cerocephalidae; genus Theocolax; species Theocolax elegans. The sequence goes on from CM047429.1 coordinate 35,146,691, forward strand.
TTTTTTGCAGAATACAGAAAAAAATTTTTAGGTACTGGAATTTATTAGCTCAAAAGTTATTATAACCTCAAAAAGTGAACTTTATCCAGTTTTTTTCAACACCAGCTGGGTTTATCGCTATTTAACTCAAAATCTATCAACTTTTACTATACAAATATTCGTTGCTAATTATGTGTAGAATTTATCCTTCTGGGTTAGAATTTCTAATCTTAAGGTCAATGTTACATAAACTACTGTCAATATTCAACTTAAAAAAGTGTAAGGTTCGCCGCATTGATTTTTATCCAAAAGTCTCAAAGAAAGCTTGGAGCAATATCCTTTCAAACAGTCCTGTAAGCTTTTTTGACCTTCAATTCCGTAAAAAAGGTTATGATAATTTAAGAAAGAAAAAAATCACAAAAATTAACATGGTTTTCCCATTAATATTTAAAAAAATTTGGTGTTTGTGTGTTAAAAAATATTTGAGTGTTTCAAAATCGATTGTTCGTTTTTTTAAAGTCCATTTATCTCAAAATCTGTTGATTTTTTTGAAAAAACATTACAAACAACTTTTGTTTAAATTAATCTTTAGAACTTATCTACCCTGGTTACATTTCTTAATTTTAAAATCTCGAAGAGATAGAACACCCGGACATATTGAATATCCAAAAACGGCTACCACACCATAATCGATTTTAATCTAACACCTCTCAAAAGTTCACATTTTTCGCGAGCTTTCGAATGGCTTGGGTTAGCTTATTGGCCAAGACCGCTATTGTAAGTTATGCCTCATAAACCTCATAAAATCACTAATTTTCACGTATTTTAGGACATAACTTACACCAAAGGTGTAATATATATATAATATATATATGGGGTATTCCACGTGAAGTGGTCCGATCAAAATTTTAAAATGCACCAAATTTTGAGTACACTTTGCCAATTTTTTTGCAGAATACAGAAAAAAATTTTTAGGTACTGGAATTTATTAGCTCAAAAGTTATTATAACCTCAAAAAGTGAACTTTATCCAGTTTTTTTCAACACCAGCTGGGTTTATCGCTATTTAACTCAAAATCTATCAACTTTTACTATACAAATATTCGTTGCTAATTATGTGTAGAATTTATCCTTCTGGGTTAGAATTTCTAATCTTAAGGTCAATGTTACATAAACTACATGTCAATATTCAACTTAAAAAAGTGTAAGTTCGCCGCAATTGATTTTTTTATCCAAAAGTCTAAAAGAAAGCTTGGAGCAATACCTTTCAAACAGTCTGTAGCTTTTTATGACCTTCAATTCCGTAAAAAGTTATGATAATTTAAAGAAAGACAAAAAATTCACAAAAATTAACATGGTATTTCCCATTTAAATTTTTAAAAAAATTTGGTGTTTGTGTGTTCAAAAAATGTGATCTTTTGAGCGGTGTTAGATCAAAATCGATTGTGGCGTGGTCGCCTTTTTTTGATATTCAATATTTCCGGGCGTTCTATCTCTTCGAGATTTTAAAATCAGGAATTGTAACCCAAGTAGATAAGTTCTAAAGATTATTTTGAACAAAAGTTGTTTATAATGTATTTTTAAAAAAATCAATAGATTTTGAGATAAATAGCTTTGAAAATAATAATTTCTCTAAAAAATTGAAAAATTTCCATTTTTCATGGTGGAATAACTCTTAGGCAAATTATTTTTAACACCTCAAATTTTTTTTCTATCTTCTGGAAGATATTTCCAGTCTGTTCACAAAATTTGGAGTGATTTCAAATTTTCATCGTACCACTGATGTGAAATAGCCCATATATATGGTAATGAACAAATAACTTACCAAAAATAGTAAAGTGCATATACTTCATTGTAGTATTTAGTAAAAACCTATTAAAATTTTAGATTATTTGAAACGGATTTAATAGAACTTTACCTCCTAAAATTAATTTATTTAAGTCATCGCCAAGAGTTCTACATGTCATTAATATTTTATGCTTTAAGAGTAATAAAACTTTCTTCTTAATTAAATTAATTTTGGTATTAGCTTTAAAGAATTATTTATAACATTTTAGCGGTATATAAATAAAAACCTGTTTCTTCCATTTCTCCCGTAAATCGTAATTTGCACCCGCTTTCAAAATTTGCGTTTTAATCCATAATTATATCCAATTTTTTTTCCCCTTTAGTTACAGAGCCCATATATTTATTTTAATTATTATAAACAAAGGCATTCCTTAAATAACCTTTTGTTTCTAATAAATACATACTTTTTTATCTAGAATATTGTTTTATATAAATATACGTAATCTACTTACTTATATATCCATACAATTTTTAAATTTTGATTTGAATAATATTTAAATTAAATACTACTAAATTAATAAATTTCAAAAAATTTTTGAAATGTAATTCGTATTTTATATTGCCTCTGTTAAAATTTGAATTTTCTTTTGCCATTACTGTTTATAATAGAATTATCTTAAAAATGCAATAATTAATGTATTAATTTTTCATTTATTGTATATTTCACATATAGATATTTGGAAAAGTGTATGTTATACTTGATTAATATTTATTTTATCTTCGTAAAATTGTGCATATTTTTAAAAACATTACATTAAATTTTAGGTCCGTTTTTATTTTATGAATTTTATCAGGAATAAGTAAACTAATACACATTCTTTCAAGTTATATTCACAACTTTTTTTTGCGCACGGAAAAAATACATATATTATCCATTCTTGAAAAAACAAATAACACGTACACACACACACGCACACACATACACACACACACTTCTGGGTTAGAATTTCTAATTTCAATGTAAATTTTATATAAAATACATGCCAATATTCAACTTAAAAAAAGTGTAAGTGCGCTCCAATTGATTTTTTATCCAAAAGTTTGAAAGAAAGCTTGGAGCAATACCTTTCAAATAGTCTGTAGCATTTTTATGGCCTTCAGTTCTGTAAAAAGTTATGAATTATCTTAAAAATGCAATAATTAATGTATTTAATTTTTAACCCATTGTATATATCACATATGGATATTTGGAAAAGTGTATGATCACACACACACACACTCACACACACACACACACACACACACACACACACACATACACACACTCACACACAAACACACACACACACACACACACACACACACACACACACACACACACACGCACACACGCACGCACACGCACACACACAAATACACACACACACACACACATACACACATGCACACACACACATATATATATGACATATATATAACATATATATGACATATATATATAACATATATACATAACATGTATATGACATATATATATAAAACATATATATATATATGTTGAATTCTGAATTCTTAGACACGGCGGCGGCGGCGGCGAAATATTTATATATTATAGATATATATATATATATATATATATATATATATTAGAACGCTAAGCGAGTTACCGATAAGGTGAGTAACGAAAAAGAGTATAGAGAGGGCTGTGCGCGCCCAGCTGATAGTATCAAGATAGCGCGCGCACATGTGAAACAGTGCAACGAAGCCGGGGTGTATTGGAGTGTTCTCCCCACCACATCCAACTTTGACGTGCAGTACTGCACGGTCCCGCTGGCCGTTGCAGACAGAGAGGAGGACAGACTCTAGAGGCGTCCAAACTATTGGAGAGAGAGAGGTAGTTTCGAGGCGAATCACTCACAGTCTTCCCGCCGGTTTTACCGCCGTACTGATAAAGAAGTTACATAGCGGTATGTGGTGCACCACTTCTAGACCCGCGTGCCTTGTATTAGTTTACCCCATTATACCTGGTACGGTCCAGGTGAGGAAACGTTCTTCCTTACTTCCCCCTCTCATGACAAATCCCGCCCGAGTGGTCAGGTAGGTGTTCGCATGAGCCACTTCTCGAGAGAAGACGTGCGTGACGTAGGCAGCTTCTACGTCAGAGCTACATACGTCACACGACGTGACGTCAGCCATCGGGTTAAGTAACCGATCGTTCCCAGATCGGTTGCTAATAACTAGACCGCTAGTGGCTTTTACTTGATTGTTTTCGCGCTGACCTCGAGGGAAGTCGACAGTACGACTCCTCCTCAAATATTATTGTTTAATTTATTAATAATTATTTATTTATTGAATAATTTGACTCGGCGAGATTATATTTTTTGCCAATTAACGAAATATCTCGCTTGTTAATATATATTCCTGGTGATAATTCTTTCCAACGAATACCGCCCTCTCCGGCGTATACTCTAGTTGGCAAATTTTGGGCATAGGGCCCAACACACGGTTTTAAAGCCAATCAAAGTGTTTGGCGTTGTTAACGGCACTTCGATTTTCGGCCGTATCGTGGGACTGTTATACTTAGGTTGGTAAGTTGGGACAGATTCGGCCTAACCGGGGCCTTATATTCCCCACTACTCACCCCGTTACAATATATATATATATATATAAAACTTCTCACTCGCGATTTTTGGAGCTATTGCGTTATTGGATTTATTGCATTTCTTTAGAGCGCAACAAGGACTTCCGGGTTAGGGATCCAGGACTTTATGAACCTGACATCGTTTATAATAATAAGTTGCGAGTTAGCCCCGTTGAATATCAACATTTAAGGCTCTATAAACCAGGCCTATGCCTGGTAACATCATAAATACAAAATAATTTGATTGTTATTTTATAAATTTATCTCATCTAATATATCAGGTAGGGAATTTATTTTCCCATCTGCTGATTATTGATGATAGAGCAAGTTAGATAAATGTGATAATAAACATTGCTCAGTAATGAGGATCGAGTCATAAGTATGTTACGCAACTTTTCGTCGGGTCAATAACTTAATATAATTAGTGAACCAACGGAAGTTAAAATGGCTATATCGCCAATTCATATTTATTTGGGCACCTGGCGATATTAGCAACAAATCTTATAAAAAAAATTTAGGCAACAATTCCTCCTGACTCCGCGTCCTAGAGGGAATCCCTACAGCTAACCACCTCGAAACCGGCGGTCGTTAGAGTAAAGGAAAAGATTTTAAGGGGCGGTCGTAACAGAGAAAACTGTCAATCAAATATGTCACTGTTTTAGTGCGTAAATGGAAATTTGTATTCTGCACTATTTTCCTCTTTTAATGGATCAAATTACTCCAAATTTGGCACACATCATTAATTTGGTCAGAAGAATAGCGCTCTGGTTTTAATTTAGTCGAAAAATTTCGTATTATCATTATTTACCGTAATTTATCTGACCATTGTATGAGATGCAGTTTAATTACGGTTCTTGACTAATTTTTGCTTCTACGCTATGTCATGATACAAAATTTTACCAGAACAATCGTAATAAAGTATAGAATGGCGCTCTGGTAAGATTTTGTACAAAAAATTATGCAAAACAGTTAAAATTAGTTTGTAAATAATAAACAGTTTTGCAGGTTATCTGCGAAACATATAAGTTTTTTATTTTGCCTAATGGTGGCGCTGTGTAATATTCTTATAGGCCTCGATCGTGTGCCTTACCTATTGTTATGTATATTACTACATATATAAACTTCTCACTCGCGATTTTTGGAGCTATTGCGTTATTGGATTTATTGCATTTCTTTAGAGCGCAACAAGGACTTCCGGGTTAGGGTCCAGGACTTTATGAACCTGACATCGTTTATAATAATAAGTTGCGAGTTAGCCCCGTTGAATATCAACATTTAAGGCTCTATAAACCAGGCCTATGCCTGGTAACATCATAATACAAAATAATTTGATTGTTATTTTATAAATTTATCTCATCTAATATATCAGGTAGGGAATTTATTTTCCCATCTGCTGATTATTGATGATAGAGCAAGTTAGATAAATGTGATAATAAACATTGCTCAGTAATGAGGATCGAGTCATAAGTATGTTACGCAACTTTTCGTCGGGTCAATAACTTAATATAATTAGTGAACCAACGGAAGTTAAAATGGCTATATCGCCAATTCATATTTATTTGGGCACCTGGCGATATTAGCAACAAATCTTATAAAAAAAATTTAGGCAACAATTCCTCCTGACTCCGCGTCCTAGAGGGAATCCCTACAGCTAACCACCTCGAAACCGGCGGTCGTTAGAGTAAAGGAAAAGATTTTAAGGGGCGGTCGTAACAGAGAAAACTGTCAATCAAATATGTCACTGTTTTAGTGCGTAAATGGAAATTTGTATTCTGCACTATTTTCCTCTTTTAATGGATCAAATTACTCCAAATTTGGCACACATCATTAATTTGGTCAGAAGAATAGCGCTCTGGTTTTAATTTAGTCGAAAAATTTCGTATTATCATTATTTACCGTAATTTATCTGACCATTGTATGAGATGCAGTTTAATTACGGTTCTTGACTAATTTTTGCTTCTACGCTATGTCATGATACAAAATTTTACCAGAACAATCGTAATAAAGTATAGAATGGCGCTCTGGTAAGATTTTGTACAAAAAATTATGCAAAACAGTTAAAATTAGTTTGTAAATAATAAACAGTTTTGCAGGTTATCTGCGAAACATATAAGTTTTTTATTTTGCCTAATGGTGGCGCTGTGTAATATTCTTATAGGCCTCGATCGTGTGCCTTACCTATTGTTATGTATATTACTACATATTATATGATTCTATAATTATTTTTTTATAACCTCAAATTGTCAAATCTGTCAAATCTGTTAACTCATCAATCAGTTTTGTACGACCTCCCCTTTAAATGCATACTCACGAATTAACTTTAAACCACAGCTGTAGTTTTATTCAATAAAAATAATATATATGTTTTATAAAATTTCCGGCACCGATTTACAACCAATAAACACGATCGTAACCGACTCGCACACGTGCACACTGTTTCTCCCACACTCGTTATCCGTCCGGTGTTTAATAAAAAAATATATAAATATAATTAAATTCGGCCGCCCGTCGGGCTAATCGTAAATAATTCTCGCCTAATTAAATAATTGCAGATTCAACCTCACTCAACTCTACTCGACTCTACTCTGCTGACGACTTTGCTCTACTCTTACTTACAAAATGGCTACTTAATGACGGCTCGGCCGAACTATAGATAACGACAATCAAAACTATACTGTTCGGCAGGACGATAAGGTAGCGAATGATCGAGACCGGCTATTTCACCCGGCTCGCGGCATGGTTTGATGCTTCCGAAATAAGGATTTTTCCCCCCACCCTATTGCTATCTTTATCTATCCTATTACTCTTATCTCCGACGTTAATTAGGGTGGTTGATCGCGTAATCGATACGCGTAGTCGGCCTTCATTTTATTTCCGTCAAGGCCTATTAACCAATAATAGTGGTTTACATCACCACCATCCCATAAATTATTAACTCTGGCAGTCAAAAGGCGCGCGTTACAAATATAACATTACCTTTATCGTTAACCCAGTCGGTGCTGCCGCCCTATGCCTATATAAATCCTACTAATTACTACTCCCGACAGACTCATACTACGATTAAATTTAATTATTATACCTATTTACAATTATATACATTTTTAAACTCATCACGACTCACCCAAATTTCCTATCGACGCGTATATATATATATATATATATATAATCATAATTATCGGCGCGGAATAAATAAAATACTAATTGAACTCCCCATACTGCCGGCGTATACCCACATCTCACAACCGGCTACTATGTATACATCGCTCCACACACTCTTCCATCATCCTACCGACGCTCGCTCACTCGAAGTCTCCGCGCGCGCAACACTTCCATTGCTCGAGTGATCCCCCCTTTCCCGCGCATCACGCCCGGTGCCGCACGACCGTCTCTGTCGGTGCCGCATTTTCCGGTGTACGAGTGTAGAGTAGGGAACACCCGGACTCCTTCGGCTAGCGCCATCATCGTCTGCTGTACACGTGTGACGATTGAGGGTAGGTCGCCGCCTAACCTCCCGTCGTGTTTACATCGGCATTGGTAACGCCAGATACCGTGGGACGACCTGGGCTCGGTCCCAGGCCCACGATACCTCTCGGCCGTGGTCTGGCTCGTCTCGGCGTAGTTATTCATCTGGTATCGGATGAGCGAGTTCCCCACTCTTGTCGCGCTGCAACGTACCTGTACCACGGGTATTAGTGTTTTTTTTTCGTGGTACGATGCGATTGCGATCTAATGTTTAATTTATGTATGTATCGTATTTATAAGTCATGTGCATATATTGGGTGTTGTACATATTTACAACGTCATAAATATATTATCAATTCACACGTTACTATCGTAGGATTTGCTTTATTATCACATTTCCATTATCGAAATCCAAATTATTGATCAGTAACGGAAGTCGAAAAGTAACCAAATACTTTTCTCACGTATTATTTAATTGAACATAATTTGGATTTAAAAATACATAATTTTGTAAAATATTTTTCATTTTCGAAACAATAAGAAAAATAATACGTGGTTTCAAAGTTACAAATCTTTTTTAATATGAATTTATAAGCATAGGGCAATATACACAACGTTCTAAATCCTTTATAAACTCGGCGAAGTCTAACACTTCTGATGTAGTTGATTCTCCCTTTTACCCTTTTACTTCTTACTTATCAGCTGATTTTATTTACATAATGAGTATAAGTTTAATATTAACAATCGATAATTTAATTTAAATGTAATGTAAATTTAATGTTAAATTAACTATACAAGTAAGATATCATTTAATAAGAATTTTCTTTGCCTATTATAAGCTGTTCAATATAAATTATAACATTATTGAGCGTGTAACTGCTTCCAATGTTCATTTAAAAGTTTCATAAATTAATTATTGTTAATCGTTTGAATAAAGTTAATTTCTCTATTTTTGTCGTATCAACTTGATTCTTGGTGTCAGGTCCACACTTGCACTAATTACTGTAAAAATGGTTATAAATCATTTGCGTTCCTTTCGCTCTTGTTTGACTAGGACTAGTCTTACGTTTACGGGAGTAGCGAGCGAAGTTATTTTGAGAGTAGAGATTTAGGATATAATGTGGGATTATAAAATAATATTTTTTTACTTGTATTAATCATGCATGATTTATTTAAATTTGTTAACATAATTATTTAATCTCTTTTTTTAGTGAATATATATAACTAAATTCTTCTACCTTTTAGTGAACAAAACCACATAAAATTACAATATTTTACAAGAAATTATTTAAGTTTTTAAACAATGTTAAAATTAACAATATAAACAATTGCACGGTAAATACGTTAACAAATTATCTTGTTTAACGAATAAAATATACGTAATATTATTTTACTAGACCATTACTATTTAATATACAAAATAAAAATTATAAATAAATGCAATTTAAATTAAAAATTGTTATACATAAACGTAGTGTAAAATATAAATATTTTCAATAAATTGCAATTCAAACATTAAATATTATAAATAAATTACAGTTTAAAACAATAATTATGGTAAATAAAATGCGGTTGGTTCAGTAATTAAGATGATACAAAATATCAGGTTTGCCTTTACGAATATTAGAAAAGTGTATAGATGGCTGAAATATATATATATATATAGTGAGGAAGGAAGGGCTACTTCGGATATAGGTAGCAACGTCAAGTGTGGCTTGATGATGTCCCGCTAGATTTGCAGGCAGCGATGTTAGATGCGTATGCGTACGGAGCTCGATAATTGCCAGATGTCGAAGTCGTAGTTCCTTGAGTAAGACTCGTAGATATATGCGATGAGACTCGATTCTCGAATACAAGATCTCTCTCGACTTTGAACGTATAAAAAAGCCCTCGGATAAAATGAAATAATTGACTAGCAGAGCCTTACGGAAGCTTTAAACGAAAGATAAATAAGATGTGTCCGTCTTGGGTCTTCTTTAAATGGGCAAATCTCCCTAACGTTTTTTTTGTACCACTCACTGATTTAGCAGCTATAAAATGTGTTTAACCTCTTTGTACCAGTTTCAATTTATAGTTCTAAACTCCATCTATACGGATAAAGCTCAATAGATACTTTGTTAAACTCCTTTGTCTCAAATTGATGCTTCAATAATTGAAAAATGTAAGAAAAATGATGAAATATCGTGTCACTTGGAAAAAATAATTCATTATGGTTACTGTAAAATTAGGAGCATTAAAATAGTGCATCAAAAAGTCTTCCATATTTTGATGTGCTCCCTTCCATTAAAAAGTTTCAATGGTTTGAAATTGTGTCACTGGGCTTTCCCTAAATTTTAAAATTATCATATTTTTCTTTCTATTGACTGGAGCATTTTCGAAATCAGCAAATAACCAAATTCTACATTTAGTAGATGTAAAAAGAAATAGATTGAGGTATAGCGCAAGTATGTGCTTGCAAAAATGAAGTAGAAAATAAAATTTAAGTAAAAGAATTCATGCGAAACTCGTCAAAAAATTCATAGCAATGTGACTTTGGAAGACTGTCATATTTTTTCTGTATACAGCACATCAAAATAGTAAAAATCTCTTAAAGAACATATTAAATCCAACAATCTGTCAAATTTACAGAGTTTTTTTATTAATGCTCCAAAAGTTACAGCAATGTAAATCATTTTTTTAAGAAGTGCTGATATAAAAAAAATTAACTAAAATTAATTAAAACATGAATAAATTACAAATTGGATTTTCTATGACAAGTAGAATACATCTTCATTCAAATTTCAATAAAATTTAGTATTATTTCCACAAACTATTGGCCGAAATCGTACGCGTTTACTAGAAATTACGGAACCGACCGATGTTTACTAACAGATAGACTTAACTTGATACCACGGTTTGAATGAAAATTTTCGTATGAGAAAAGGGATGGGAGGAAAATTAGAGTTTTATTGAAGAAAATTAGAGGGAAATTTAGAGTTGTATTGTGTGAAATTTTCAATTATATCGACTATAAGTTGTTATTCTGTGACAGTTACTGATGTTTATTATATTTCGTTATATTTTTATTATTCTATGCTTTATAAATAAAATCTTAATAACCATATCATTATTTTTTTTTATCTTATTATAAAAAAAATTAAATATCGCGCACAACTTTTGGAGCATTTCTCGCTCATGAAAGCACATTATACCAATCAATTCCAATAATATTCCTAACCTTTCATACCAAATTTCAAAGGTGTGCTCCTAAAATTGCCTGATTCCACATTTTTTCGCAAAAAATTAAAAGTTAGGGAGATTTGCCCATATATCCTAAAAATATATGCATCTTTCCTTGTCTTATGCTTTACTTAGATGAAAATGGCGTAATTTAAGTTCTCGATTTTTCTACGCTAACACCCGATCGGACCGTTAGATGTGCGAGATCATAAAATTGCGGTATCAATTAGGCTATTTATTACTGCATTTACTTAGAATTATTCTGTATCAACTTTATTTCGTTCGCCTTCTACGCCGTAATTTGATCGAGTGGATAGCGCTCATTAATAGTCGTCCTATGCTCAGTCACGGTGCGATCTTATTGGCCATGAATCTGCTCAAGGCCTTCGCCTTTTTCGCTGCTTTCTGTGTCACTTTGTGTATGTCGGGCCAGAAACACAGCTTCGTATCCAGAGTCATCCCCGGATACTTTACTTTGTATCGGATCATCACTTATTCGCGGACCACTGTCATCGGTATCCCCGTATCGATCCTTCGTCTAGTTAGTATCAGACGTTCCATCTTTTGTAACGCGAGCTGCAGTTTATGGTCTTTCATCCACCCGGGCAGTTAATAAGGGCAATGACAACAATGCGAGTAGGCACCTTCAAGTATTGCAGCAGAATTGCAACAAATTCTCAAGAAAGATATTGCATTATTGGGAGTCGTATTATTTTATCGCATATGCAACAAACTTACTATCACTTATTTCAATTAATAACGAAGAAATTTTTAGGAAATAATTAATTATAAATTAATTGTACATTAATAACCATTTTTGGTCGATAATATATAGTTATAAAACAATTTTGTGTGAATATTGTCAAAGGAAACGCAACTTCTTTAATAAAAAATAAATCAATTTCCTATTTTTTGGACGACAAGATATCCCGTAGTTTATATTGCTTTTTAGGGCATTTACATATCTCGGTGCTCCGTATAAAATTAAGGAGCTTACCATTGTTGCTAAGGGGATATAAATATATATATAGCTGCTGTTCTTATCATTGCTCACTGATCCCCAACATTCTTCAGAGTTTTATTTCAAAGTATTATTAGTTTGAGTGCAATTCTACGTAATTATGCGATTTTTAGTTAACTAACACATAAATCGAGGTCAAAATAATATTTTTAAAGGCTTTTAAAGTTCAATAAGCAGAATCGCATGAATTGGCACTTTTTCATATTACTTTGAAGAGTACTAGTCACAGACGCTTGCTTCGCTCACGATCAATATTTCTTCCATATTATATTATCATACTAATTAACCATATAACATTGTTTACATATATTCGTCATTGCATATATCAATAATACTATCCCGGCATATATTCAAAATTCCCGAAATTCCTAAGAAATCCCGTAATTGGTGCAAATGTCCAGGGACACCATAAATATTTCCAAAATACCCAAGCAATCAGGTAATTAGTAAGTTAAAAACTCCCGAAATTCCCCAAAAAAATGGGGTAGTTAGAGCAAATACCCGAAATACCTTAAAAATTCCCGAAATTTCCACCAAATTCTGTAATTAGCACCAATATCCCAGCCTATCCTAAAAATTCTCGAAATGCTTAAGAAATCCGGTAATTAGTACACCCAGATAGCAAAGACAATTCTTGAAGAACTCAAAAGAAATCAAAGAAGTTCAGAAGAAATCGTAAATCGGTTCAGATTTGTTCGGATAATATTCATAAAGAAATCTTAAAGACATAGATGTATGTCCGCTAAAAAGAATTCCTAAATAATTCTTTAAATTAATAATTTTATTATGTGAACATAAACGTGTTCATATATATTCGTTATGAACTTTAAATAAATAAACGATACAGAAGTTCATAATAATCCAAATGTTCGCTTAGAAGGATTCATAAGTATTTAATTGAATGCATTAATAGTTACTTAAAGAGTATTCCAAAATTATTCATCTTGACGTTTTAGAAAGTTTTTTAAGTATATTTATCAGGTCATAATGAATAATAAATAGTACTTATCAAATTAATTTTTAATTTATTATAATCTAAATATTTAAAAACATTCGTATATGTTTAACCATTTGGCTGCGGGAAAATTTTAGTACTAAACGACCTTTTATAAAATGCAAAATGTATACATGAGATCATTGGATATTTGAGGTAGAGTCAACGTAAAGTACAATGTAAAATTTTTTTCTCATTTTCCAGGAAAACTCTAGAGGGTATTTCTATGTAATTTCTCGCGCTGAACATGAAAAAAATAGTAAAAATTTTTTTCTAGCATAGATAGAATTTTTTGAAGATTTTCGTACATAGTGTCATGGACTGAATAAAAAAAATTCTGAACAAAATAGCTGAGGTATCATTGCACTTCTAAAACAAGTGCAACAAACATCTGCTACATTTGTCAAGATGTCAAGAAATATTCTGACATTCGCTCTTAGCATAACCCAGGATCAACGGCGTGGACGTGGCGAAAAGGTGATCCCATTGGGGTGCTTGATTTTTGTGAGTCCCCTTGCCTCTCACGTTTCGGGGTGCTTGATTTCCGTGAGTACCCTTGCCTCTCACGTAGGAATGATTGGCTCTACGGTAATGTCTCTTTTGTGTGGTACTCTTCAAAGCATGATGCTGCGCATAGAGGAGTTCAAAACTAGGGCAAATGTATGTCGTCCTACGTGGAGTCTTACGCAAAGAGCACAAGTGGCATCTTCGACTTGTACCTTGCCTCGGAAAATGGCGGCCAACTAATCGAATGGAAGAGTCATTGCAAGGAGAGATGCTTGCAGAAAGATCAAGTTTCAGTAATGATCTAGCAACCTATAATCTCAATGAAGGAAATGATATAGCTTTCATGTTTCTCATTTTATACAACGCATGAGCATTGGATAGACAAAGATCAATAAGATGAAAAAAAAGCTTTCGATACCATTTCATTGTTTTTCGCACTGTTTCTGTTATAGATAATTGTCTATCAACATTATCAATACCACCCATATTTTGATTATAATCGTGGACATACCTTGGCTTTATAATATCTTTATTTGTTATGTAACATTTTTTTCCAGTTGCACAGAATTCAAGTTCGTGCACAGTTGTAAGCATACGAACGCTACGTTTATCTGCCCACCTCACTGCCATCCACACATCGTTGTGAGAGACTTGTACTTCACCTCGAACTAACTTGCTTTCAAGCTTTGGCATTCCCTTTCTATTTGCTTTCACTGTACCACACATACCTGTATCACGAGCGTGTAAAAATTCTGCCAAAGTGGGAGATGTATACCAATTGTCTATGTATACAACATGACCCTTATAAAAATAAGATTGTAAAAAGTGAGCTACAATCTTTTGATAATCAGGGTCTGTGCCAGTATAAACAATAAAACCCAACACTAATCCCGTCTCGCAGTCTACAATCATGAATAGCTTGATGCCAAAGCGATTTCTCTTCAAAGGAATGTACTGCTTGAATCGAAGCCTACCTTTCCATAATAATAGACTTTCATCTATGCACAGATTTTTTCCTGGAGTAAGAACTGCTGAAAATTTGCTTTGCACGTGTTCTATTGCTGGCTTTATTTTCACTAAAGAATGATTTTCGATTTCTTCATTATTATGAAAATGTAAACATCGTAGGATGTGAATATATTTATCGCGAGGCATTATTTGGCTAAAAATTGGAGTGTGTAGCAAAAGATCTGTGGACCAATAACTTTGTAAATCGCCTTTACAGACATGGCCCATTCGAAAGGAAAGGCCTAGAAAAGTTTCCAATTCTGTTTTAGTGACAGCGGACCAAGCTTTCATGTGGGAAGAACGAGTTATGGGATTTTGAGTTGCGTAACGATTGGTTTACTCTACAATTTTTTTGAGCAAAGAAGAATCACAAAAGTAATTGAAATAATCAATTGGTGTTTTTCCTGAAAAAGAGATATTCGAATTTATTTCGGAGCTACCTTAAAAATCTTTGATTCATGGATAAAAATACGCGTCCTCAGACAATTCAGTTTCCTTATAAGAAAAGTCTTCCAAATTGACTTCCCCGATGTCTTCATTTTCTGCTCCATTGTCTAAAACCTCATTTCCTAATACTTCATTTTCTGGTGGAATATTAAACTATTCAATAGTGTAATATTCAAAAAGTGAAAATAGTAAAAATTATATACTGTGCAAATCCTGGAGACTAATAAGTTATGCATGAAAAGTACCAATCTGCATCGTATTATAAATTTATAAATATGAAAGAATAAAAAATAAATTAATTTTTTGAGATTAAAGTATTTTTGAAGATTAGACGAGTTTCTGCAATAAGTGATGACATTTATTTCGTACCCACTTGACGAACAACAAAGATATACCAACTCCCAGACCGAAATAGTAAAAAACAGATTTTGTGTTTACGTCATTGATTTTAGATCACGCTGAAAATGAATGCCGCAGCATTTTACGTAACCTTCAAAAATAAGGTTGAAGCTCGATATTTTGTTTTGGAAACTAAAATTTCATCGCGAAATAGACATTTTCGTGAACAAAGATAATTTTAGGATTTTTTTACTTTTTTTCCCGTTTGACATCATCAATAACGATCGAACTTTCGCTTATGCAAATAAAATACAATATGATCTTGACTGTAAATTTTCAAGGTTAAGGATACCGCAGTGATTTTTTAAAGTATTTTTTATAAACAGTATATAAAATTACGAAAGAAATCACTCTAAAATTCTCGCTTCTACTAGGGATGAAATTTGACCTTGAAATACCTATTTTCAAGGTGAATAATATATTGAGGAATTATAAAACTATTTTATATACTTTCAAAACATCAAAATTGATCTAAAAACATTAAATATGTTGTGTATTTTAAGTGGTCGATATATCGACCAACCCCGCAGTCAAAAGGTTAAAAAGTATTCGTAAATTATTAATTTCGAATTTCGGAAAAATGTTCCTTAAACCATGCAAGATTAGTTCTGTAAAAACGAACTGATGCCTTGGATACAGGCATATGCCGGCTAAAAAAGTGAAAATGTATGTTTGTACTCACAAGAGTACACCGATGTAGTCAAAGAGAGCTCATTTTTTACATACGGGAATTCAATATTTAATTTATATAATTCGGAGCGCTAAGATTCTCCATGGTCTCTCTCTGCCTTTCATATGCACTAGGGATAGGCAAGGGAGCGCGGTACGAAAACGGTAAGAAGAAGGGTTGCGCTTCCGTAACGAACAACTACCTGTATAAGTACTTCGCGCAAGCGGCAAAATCTCTGAGCGCCGCAATCATCTAACCTTTAAAGAAGCGAGCGCACCCAGTTAAATGCTTTTTTTTCTTTTCTCTTTCCTCTTTTGTACTTAAGGAACTCGAACTCTCCAAGGAACCACCAAGGAAGGGCCAGAAGAAGCCGACGTGACTATATAAGTGTGGTAAGATAGTCAATAATATGCAATAAATTCTCCGGGAATAAGTCGTTCAGACAAAACCGGATAAAAAGATCTGTCGATTGCATCTTTGCATTCATGTGTATAAACATTTAACCATTTATCTTCCTTTTCCACTCACCAGAGCCCACAAAGAAGCGTAAAATGAATAATTGATTTATCTCTGGAACCTGTTTTCCCTAGACTATACAGGAGGGAACCCTAAGGGTATCATAGTCACATAACCTGTCTAGAACGCAATTTCCTTTTCCTGTGAAAGCATCTCCTACCCTCTAACATTTACTTCTCTTCCTTGATAAACGACAAGTGGACAGATACAAATAGTACGCGAATAAATAATATTGTTTATATAACTATAAGGCGAACATATGGATCGTAGTGATTCGCGCTACCAGAAAATAAAGTTGTATGATGTACGCATATTTTTTTCCTTTTTACTTTGCATTTCTATTTCAACAGCACTTTATAAAACATCATTGTTATTCTGTATTCAAATAAATAATATATATATTTCTAAATAGGGGTTTATGGTGCCAGAGGTACATTATAAAAATAGATGTATATATAAGTAAAAAATATTGTTTTTATAATTTACTTAATTTTATTTATATGTATTCATAATAAAATGACTTATGACGTTTATAAAAAAAATATTATGTAGCAGGGTTTATGGCACTCGCATAAGTTCAAAAGATAAAATGTACATTAAAAGCTTACAAATATTAAAACAATAATAAAACGATAAATATTTACAGTTAGTTATTATTTACAGAAATAAAGAGGCACGGCCGCGTTCCTGGCGCAAGTATAGGTACGCGGCTAGACCTTATATTCAACTCGTATTTCGTATTTTTTACTTACGAATTTCTTAATGATAAATTAAGTTGAATAAATACGATTGGCAGCAAATTGGTCTACGTTTTTCGATCTTTATGATGCAACAAATTTTGTCAAAATCCATTTACAAAAACTAAAGAAAACGTAGTTTAAAAAGTCGCATGTCGATTTTTTTTTCATCTTTTCGTCTTATTTCCGATATATATATATATGGGTGGTTCTCTGTGACATCGAAGATGAAAAAAATAAATATTGCTATAACTGTGGGAATGTGTTTTAGAGGTATCCAGTAGTTCTCCTGAATTTTTTCAGATTTTTTCTGGGCCATTATTTTAAGTTACAGAGAGTCAAAGTTGACATTTTAGCACTTTTTTGCATTATATGCCCATTTTCATGAATTTTTAGCTCCCAGGGGATGCATTTTTCACTAAAAACATAAGTGTGACTTTTTTTGTAAAATTTTCCGAACTTTTCATTAAAAATACTTTTAAAGACATAAATGTATGCTGGCACACTCTTGTAAGCCATTTAAACCTTAAATAGTGAAAATCAGCAATTCTGCTCCGGCCTCTGGAAACCTAATGCTGTCTAAAAGACGTCTTTTTGTAGTCAGAAACTGCCTATAAATTTCCAGAGTGGATCTAAATCATTAAGATCACTTATGGTCAAAATATCTGAGAAAAGTGCCCGAAATATTAATAGAAATGTATATTTGTTGCCTTATAACGATGAATCTATTAGCATGATCATTGCAAAAAAATTTATTCACTTACCTTGGAGTGGTAGAAAAATATCTTCACTTGTTTCAGTATCCATCTAATCCCCTGTAAGCTGCTAAAAATACAAATATTATTATACAAATGTAAAAACTTAATTTTTAAACATTTATAATGCTGGATTTTAAGTTTTACATCTCTTACAAGAATTATAATACTAATCTGAAGGATTACTATAAATATATAAACATCATTATTACAATAACTGAATATACGTATTTAATACAAAAGATATATAAATAAATCGGATATATAATTATAATGAATAATATGATAACGTGACAGTGACAAGTTTGTGAAATCTAAACAATGTATTGCTGAATAATAATAATAATAATGATGATACTTTTATAGTAATCCTTCAGATTAGTATTATAATTCTTGTAAGGGATGTAAAACTAAAAATCCAGCATTATAAATGTTTAAAAAATAATTTTTTATAATTTTATAATAATATTTGTATTTTTAGCAGCTTACAGGGGATTAGATGGATACTGAAACAAGTGGAGATACTTTTCTATCATTCCAAGGTAAGTACATAAATTTTTTTGCAATGATCATGCTACTAGATTCTACGTTATAAGGCAACAAATATACATTTCTATTAATATTTCGGGCACTTTTCCCGGATATTTTGACCATAAGTGATCTTAATGATTTAGACCCACTCTGGAACTTTTTAGGCAGTTTCTGACTATAAAAAGACATCTTTTAGACAGTATTAGGTTACCAGAGTCCGGAGCAAAATTGCTGATTTTCACTATTTAAGGTTTAAATGGCTTACAAGAGTGTGACAGCATACATTTATGTCTTTAAAAGTATTTTTTATGAAAAGTTCGGAAAATTTTACAAAAAAAGTCATACTTATGTTTTTAGTGAAAAATGCATCCCCTGGGAGCTAAAAATTCATGAAAATGGGCATATAATGCAAAAAAGTGCTAAAATGTCAACTTTGACTCTCTGTAACTTAAAATAATGGCCCAGAAAAAATCTGAAAAAATTCAGGAGAACTACTGGATACCTCTAAAACATATTCCCACAGTTATAGCAATATTTATTTTTTTCATCTTCGATGTCACAGAGAACCACCCATATATATATATATATATATATATATACACTACCGATCATAAATTTCCGAAAATTTTTTGTAAAACAGGAAATATTTTAAGCAGTAATAACTCCGGTTCTATTGATCGCAGAGTAAAAATAAAAAAGGCAAATTAAACAGCAATCCAAATACTAACTTTCCATGTTTTTAAAAAAATTTTTAAATAATTTTTATATTTTTATTTTTTTTTAAATAATGAAGAATTTTCTACAATTTTTCAAATTTATTCAGTCACTTGTAATTTTTTTAAATATGATGATAATTGAAAAATTCAAACGGGAAATGAAAGATCATAAAAAAGTGTTAAAGTTTTTACTCTACATTTTTTTCGATACGTTGTGTTTTAAAAAACTTAAATGCAATTTAGATACAATTATTGTATCAACGGAACAGTGCCTGATTTCTATTAGACATAAATATTTCGGGGCCTAGATGTATGGTTTTCCGACTACCGACAAGGATGGTCATATCTTACATCTAGAACAACTGCTACACAAATTTCGATATACCACAGTAGATTCCGATAGAATATATTTAATTAAAAACCTTTATTAACCTGCCGAGGATCATTACCATAAGTGAATGAAGCTGTAATTGAAATTTTGATAGAATTATTGTATCAACGGACCAGTGCCTGATGTCTATTAGGCTTAAATATTTTGGGGCCTAGATGTATGATGTTTTCCAACTAGCGACTAGGATGGTCGTATCAGAGATATAGTACAACTGCTACACAAATTTCGATAATACCACCGTAGATTCCGATAGAATATATTTAATTACAAACCCTTATTAACCAGCTGACGATCATTATCATTAGTGAATCAAGCTGTACATGCGATTTTAAAACATTTATTCTAACAACGGAACAGTGCCTGTTTTGTTCCAAGCTGAAATATTTTGGGGACTAGATGTATGATGTTTTCCGACTAGCGACTAGGTGGATCCAATCATACATCTACTTCAACTGCTACACGAAATTTCTATCATACCACAATAGTTTCCGATTACCTATTTATAATTAAATACCGTTGTTTAAAATCTGAGGTTTATTAACATTAGTGAATGAAGCTGTAAATGCAATTTGGATACAATTATTTTATGAACGGAATAGTACCTGATTTCTATTACGCTTAAATATTTTGGTGTCTAGATGTATGATGTTTTCCAACTAGCGACTAGGATGGTCGTATCAGAGATATAGTACAATTGCTACACAAATTTCGATAATACCACAGTAGATTCCGATAGAATATATTTAATTAAAAACCTTTATTAACCAGCTGAGGATCATTACCATAAGTGAATGAAGCTGTAAATGAAATTTTGATAGAAGTATTGTATCAACGGACCAGTGCCTGATGTCTATTAGGCTTAAATATTTTGGGGCCTAGATGTTTGATGTTTTCCAACTAGCGACTAGGATGGTCGTATCAGAGATATAGTACAATTGTTACACAAATTTCGATAATACCACCGTAGATTCCGATAGAATATATTTAATTAAAAACCCTTATTAACCAGCTGACGATCATAATCATTAGTGAATCAAGCTGTACATGCGATTTTTATTAATTAAAAACCGCTGTTAACGATCTCAGGTTTATTTACATTAGTGAATGAAGCTGAAAATGCAATTTTGATACAATTATTCGAACAGCGGAAGAGTGCCTGACTTCTACCAGGCTGAAATATTTTGGGGCCTAGATGTATGATGTTTTCCGACTAGCAACTAGGTGAATCGAATCATACATCTAGTTCACCATATACACAGAATTTTGATATAACCGCAGTAGTTTTCGATTGAATATTATTAATTAAAAACCACTATTAACGTTCCGAGGTTCATTACCGTTATTGAATGATGCTGTAAATGCAATTTTGATACAATTATTCTATCAACGGAACAGTGATTGATTTCTATCAGGCTATAATATTTTGGGGCCTGTATGTATGATGTTTTCCGAATACCGATTAGGTGGATCGAATCATTTATCTAGTTCACCTTGTACACAGAATGTCGTTTATCACAGTAGTTTCCGATTGAATATTATTAATTAAAAACCGCTGTTAACGATCTCAGGTTTATTTACATTAGTGAATGAAGCTGAAAATGCAATTTTGATACAATTATTCGAACAACGGAACAGTGCCTGACTTCTACCAGGCTGAAATATTTTGGGGCCTAGATGTATGATGTTTTCCGGCTATCGACTAGGTGGATCCAATCATACATCTAGTTCAACTGCTACACGAAATTTCGATCATACCACAATAGTTTCCGATTACCTATTTATAATTAAATACCGTTGTTTAAAATCTGAGGTTTATTAACATTAGTGAATGAAGCTGTAAATGCAATTTGGATACAATTATTTTATGAACGGAAGAGTACCTGATTTCTATTACGCTTAAATATTTTGGTGTCTAGATGTATGATGTGTTCCGAATACCGATTAGGTGGATCAAATCATACATCTAGTTCACCTTGTACACAGAATTTCGTTAATACGACAATAGTTGCCGATTAAATATTTTTAATTAAATACCGTTGTTAAAGATCGAGGTTTATTGTCATCACTAAATAAAACATTATATGCAATTTTGATACAATTTTTCTATCAGTGGAACTGAGCCTGATTTCTACCAGGCTGAACTATTTTGGGGCATAATTATATGATGTTTTCCGACTAACGAATGGGTGGATCGAAACATACGTCTAGTTCACCTTGTACACAGAATTTTAATATGACCTATGTAATTTCCGGTTACATATTTTTAGTTATATACCATTGTCAAAGATCCGATTTTCATTAACAGTAGTGAGTTAAGATGTAAATGCAACAATGATACAATTATGCTATCAACGGAACAGTGCCTGATTTCTACCAGGCTAAATAATTTTGGGGCCTAGATGTATCATTTTTTCCGGCTATCGACTAGGTGGATCCAATCATACATCTAGTTCAACTGCTACACGAAATTTCGATCATACCACAATAGTTTCCGTTTACATATTTTTAATTAAATACTGTTGTTTAAAATCTGAGGTTCATTAACATTAGTGAATGAAGCTGTAAATGCAATTTGGATACAATTATTTTATGAACGGAAGAGTACCTGATTTCTATTACGCTTAAATATTTTGGTGCTTAGATGTATGATGTTTTCCGGCTATCGACTAGGTGGATCCAATCATACATCTAGTTCAACTGCTACACGAAATTTCGATCATACCACAATAGTTGCCGATTAAAGATTGGGGTTTATTGTCATCACTGAATAAAGCTTTAAATGCAATATTGATAAAATTATTCTATTTATGCCCAAGTACCTGATATCTATCAGGCTTAAATATTTTGATGCCTTGATTGATGTTGCTTTCTCGCTGCGAGCTATGTAGGTCGTGTAATACATCTAGTTCCATTTTTTCGCTAAATTTCTTTAGTACTACGATAGTATTTTGTTTACCGACTAGGTTGTCGTATCGTACATCTATTGCAACTGCGTCGCAAAACTAGGGAAATACCACAATAATGTTCCGTTTCAATACCCTTAATTAATCACCATTGTTATAGCTCTGACGTTCATTGTCATTACTAAATTATATTTTATGTACTTTGGTGGGCGCCATAAACACCAATATATAATTTTCTGTAAGCAGTTTATAGTACCCTGGTGTCATAAACCCCGATATCCTAGAAGTTTATGATGTCCGGGAACCGGGCACGAGAAATGTCGCCATAAACTCCTATTAAAATATATATATATATATATTGTAACGGTAAGGTACTGTGCACCTCACCGTTTGACGAATTCGAGCAACACGAGCGAACAGTATCATAATGTTCGCATCGGTTCGAGCCGGCGAGATTCGGCTCGGCTCGGTTCGTCATGGCTACACGGGCGGGATCGACTTCGCGCGCGAAAGATTCGCGCACGCACTTCATTAGAAAGGTAAGGGGGAGATTCGCGCGCACAGAGAGAGTGATAGCGACCTTCTTACGCGACAGGTGTGATCCCCCCGCGTCCCGTGTTCAGCTTCGCCGTGCTGTGATTTGCCGTGCGTTTTGTGTGTGTTTTGACTGCAGGCCGATCCTGCATTTGCAGTGAGTGGTGCTACAACGTGCATCTGCCTGCAGCCACACAACCCGGTGCACGGGCGAGCGGACAATCCGTCCGACACCGCAGCGAGAGTGAGAGAGAGAGAAAGCAACCGATCGGCTGGTCGTTGTTTACCAACGACTACAGCAGCGTACAAAGTAAGTGGTACCACTTCACGCGATCGTGTTTTTATTCGCACCTTATAAATAATCGTGTTGCTCTATACCAGTCCCGTTGACTGGATATATTATTTTAGTTCGCGATATTTTCTTCCCCTCTCTCTACAAGTCAACCGTTTACCGACTTGTAATAAAAGCTTAGACCTCGGCGACAATCAGATATTTTATTTGTTATTTATCTTTATCTTTATTTCAATAAATTCATACTATTATTAGAATTCAATCCGGTGTTCGATTAATTGAATTTAACCCACGTACGATTCCTTCCGTAATCCTAGGAGCTCGTATATTTCTGGTTGACAAGTGCTCGACGCGATATCCCTGTTTCGCGGTCAATTTCAGATTTGAATTTTACCTGGTTGTTATCTGAAACAGTAACTCGGTTTCAGACTAACATTTAACAGATTTGGTAGAGCGGACAGGTAACCGTCGCCGCATCGCGGGAAAAATATGTTTATTTAAATACGGTAAGTTTAACCGTACCGCTGAGCAGCCGCGATATTAAGATAAACATCCGTGCGGCAACCAAACTGTCACAATATATATATATATATATATATATATATTCGTTGAAAATAAAATAAAAATATGTTCAGTAACATATAGGCAATTATATAATAACGGTAAGCGAGTTACCGATCAGGTAAGCAACGCGAACGAGGATATACAGCGCGGCGCGCGCACCAACGTGCGAGAATCGTGCGCGCCCAGCTGAGTGTACCGAGATAGCGGGCGCACGGTGTCGATACAGGCCGGGATAACGGTCTCGTTTATCGTATTTTATCGGAGAAATGTGGGTGTGTGATACGGTGTGGGTGCGGACAGGCTTCCCCCACACGACCCAACACGCCGAGCAAAGCACGCCTCCACCACTCCGGATTCCGTCCACGGAAAGGGCGGAAGATCGGGGCCAGTTCGCCAAAAGGAGTGAGAGAGATAGAGAGATTGACGGGGAGATCACGCGCTTTCGTTCCCGCCGTTTCAACGTATTTCGAGCGGTGCCTCGTGAATACAAAGGTGATTGGTGCACCACGTCCGACTCGCATGTCCCGTTGATAGTTTAAGATTGTTATATCTATCTAGATTGTATAGTTTGATAAGATACGGTCCAGGAGAGGAAGCGTTCCTCTTTTTCCCTCTCTCGTGACAACTCCCGCCCGGGTAGACAGGTCGGTTGTCTGCGGGAGCCACTTCACGAGAGAAGGCGCGCGTGATGTAGGCAGCTTCTACGTCAGAGCTCCCTACGTCAGAGCTCCCTACGTCAGAGCTCCCTACGTCAGAGCTCCCTACGTCAGAGCTCCCTACGTCAGAGCTCCCTACGTCAGAGATGCATACGTCACACGGTGTGACGTATAGCCATCAGGTTAAACAGCCGATCATTCCCGGATCGGTTGCTTATTTCTCGTCCATTTATAAGTGTTAACTATTTGTTTTCGGGCTGACCTCGGGGGTAGTCATCGGTACGACTCTCCTTGAATTGTTAATTGTTAATTTATTATCCTGTGATTGTTTATTTAATAAATTGACTCGGCGAGACGATCTTTCTCGCCGAATAACATAATATATCGATTGTTGATAACATTTTACCGGTCAAAGTTCTATCCCACGAATACCGCCCTCTCCGGCGTTTATCCTAATTGGCAATTTTGGGCATAGGGCCCAACACACGGTATCAAAGTCAAACGAGGTATTTGACGTTGTTAACGTCATTGCACGGCAATTAAAGTGATTCCCGGCCGCATCGTGGGACTGTACACTTAAGGTTGGTAAGTTGGAACAGATTAGGCCTAACCGGGGGCCTTACATTCCCCAGTATGTACCCCGTTACAATATATATTTATAATTTTAAATTTCGGGGTTTATGGCGCCCATGACAGAGAGGGAAGATACGTACTTTA
Organism: Theocolax elegans; assembly: GCA_026168455.1. Taxonomy (NCBI): domain Eukaryota; kingdom Metazoa; phylum Arthropoda; class Insecta; order Hymenoptera; family Cerocephalidae; genus Theocolax; species Theocolax elegans. The sequence goes on from CM047429.1 coordinate 35,172,137, forward strand.
GTACGAGGAAGAGAGACCTTCGGGTTATGACGCCAGGGCTCCATAACCCGCCCACCTCCAACCAGTGGTGAGAAGCAGACAGAAGATCCAAATTTAACATGTCGGGCGTCATAAACCCCTATTGGGAAGTTTATATATATATACTAGGGGGGCTTCGCCCCCCTGCGTGCTTCGAGCGCCAACCCCTTATTTTTAATTTCGAAATAGGTTTTTCGTAATTAATTTATTTAAAATAATGTTTTAAATTGTATTATTTTTTCACTACGATGGACACCTTAAAAATTAAACAGATTCACACAACACCTTGGAGGTATTGCTATAGTTATTATAATTTATAAATAAAAGTTTACCAAAATTTAGTGTAATGAAATCAGAATAAAAATAATAAAAAAAATAGAGACATATTAAATGTTAACTGTAAATTTTAAACTATATGAATTCTTATAAAGCTTAAATTTATATTTTAATAATTATAAATGTTAATGAAAAATTAACTTACCAAAAATAGGAAAGTACATATACTTACTAAATTGTAGTATTTTAGTTAACAACTTATTAAAATTTTGGATTATTTTAAATGGATCTAAATAGAACTTTACCTCCTAAAATTAATTTATTTAATGACGAAGGGTCATCGCCCTTATTAATTTAAATTAATCTTTAGAACTTACCTACCCTGGTTACATTTCATTCATTTTAGAGATAGAACGCCTGGAAATATTGAATATCAAAAAGGCGACCACGCCACAATCGATTTTGATCTAACACCGCTTAAAAGATCACATTTTTCGATAGCTTTCAAATGGCGCGCGCGAGAATCGTGCGCAGTAGAGTATCGTAGAGAGTTCGCGCGCGATCGACAACAACACGGTGTGTGACCGGTGATTGTTTTTACGGGATAAAACGAAAAGACTGTTGTGCGTTGTGTGTGGGTGTGAGAAGTTTCTCCCCACTAACCTCCACGTCGACGGGTGCAGCAGCACTCTCACAGACAGTGAGAAAAGGAGGCTCGGCGAACCCACCTTCTCGACCGTTGGAGAGAGAGAGAGAGACATATACGAGGACGAGCTCTCTCTCAATAGCACAGCCTTTTCCTGCCGAAGCGAGATATTCAGATACGCGGTAAGTGGTGCACCACATTTAGACCCGCGTGTCTATCTAAATTTCGTGTCCCGATTTACCTGGTACGGTCCAGGTGAGGAAGCGTTCCTCCTTTCCCCCTCTCGTGACAATACCCGCACGGATAGAAAGGTCGGTGGTTCGCGGGAACCACTT